>JACGDI010005381.1:1949071-2143278 GCA_014898725.1 Jacaranda copaia
TTTGTAATGTTGTACTCATCCCCAAGAATAAGAGGCAATGGCACATGTGTAATGATTTCACCGACTTGAATAAAGCTTACCCTAAGGATCCTTACCTCCTACCTTGAATAGATTTACTAGTAGATTTCACGACTAGTTGTGAATTGTTGAATATGATGGATGCATTCTAAGGGTATCATCAAATATTCATGGCCCCCGAAGATAAGAACAAAACCTTTTTTGTAGTCCCCAGTAGAGTTTATTACTTTTGGTCATGCCCTTTAGACTCAAAAATGCTGGAGTAATCTACTAAAGACTAGTTAACTTTATGTTCAAGGGTGAGATAGACAAGTCTATGGAGGTTTATGTTGATGACATGATTATCAAGACAGAAAAGGCCAAGGACTATTTGTTAAACCTCAATCACACTTTTGCCATATTGTGAGCATTTGGTCTAAAGTCAAACCCAAACAAGTGTACATTTGAGGTTTGATGAGGTAAATTATTGGGTTATATGGTCAGTCAATGGGGTATTGAGGCCAATCCATAGAAAATTCAGGCCATATTAGACATTGCTCCACCTCAAATAGTCAAGATGTACAATGGCTAGTCGGGAGGATTATCGCCCTTGGGAGATTTATTGCCCGATTGGCCAACAAGAGCCTATCTTTTTTCAAGATTCTCAAAAATGCCAAGAAATTGGATTTCTAGTAGAATAAACAGTGTGATCAGGCTCTGGTCAAATTAAAATAGTACTTGTCCTCACCCCCATGCTTGCGATGCCTAAACTCAGAGAGGTATTTCACATATACTTAGCTATCTCAAAAACATCAATCAACTCGATCTTGATCTCGACTAGGGATGGAAGTCATTAACCAGTTTACTATTGCAGTAAGTCACTCCAAGTAGCAGAACATAACTACTTGGAGATCAAGAAGTTTGCCCTGACACTAGTTACCGCAGCTCGATAGCTGCGTCCATACTTTTAGTCTTATGTGATAATAATACTAACAAACCAGCCATTGAAGTAAGTGCTCTCGAATCCAAACACATCAAGGAGGTTAACAAAATAGGCTATTAAGTTGGGAGAATTTGACATCACCTTCCAACCCAGAATAGTTATCAAAGCATAGTTTTTGGTTGACTTCATCGCTAAACAAGTTAATCTCCTTGAAAAAGCAGCAAACCTCCTTTTGCTTGAACTTTGCACATCGATGGATCGTCAACCACATCAGAAGGGGGAGCAGGAGTGGCTCTGCATTCCCCAACAACATAAGAGTATGATTTCATGATCAAACTTACTATGCAATCACCAATAACGAGGTAGAGTACGATGCCCTCCTTACAAGGATGAGGCTAGCATTCGACCAAGGAGTTGAGCACCCAGCTATGATCATAGAATCCCAGTTGGTAGTAGAATAGGTCAAAGGAAATTTTGAGGCTGAGGACTTGATAATGAGGTAATACCTGGCAAAGCTCAGAAAATTACAGCAATCATTTAAAAAATTCACTCTCAGCCAGGTAACTTAATTTGAGAACAAATGAGCAGATGCCATGTCCAAATTTGCTAGCTCGACCAAAGGCATAAGAGATAGGACGATAGCTATTTTGGTCACTGATATACTGTCGATCGGCCCCCTCAAGGAGAATTTGGTGAGAAGCATCGAGGAGACAGTTCCTTTATGGCAAGATCTATAAAACTCTACTTGAGTTATGGCATAATTCTCGAAGATAAAAATGAGGCTCATTACTTTTGAGGACAAGCTGTCAAGTTTGCACTCGACAAACATGGCTAGCTTTATAAGAGGTCGATCTCTAGATTGCTCATGAGGTGCCTGGACCCTAACTAGGTTCATGAGGTCTTATAGGATATCCACATAGGCATGTGCGGGAACCATTTAGGGGGAAGATCCTTTACTCATAAAGTCATCAGGTATGGATACTTTTGGCTGATCTTACTAAAAGATGATATTAATTTTGCTCAAAAGTATCTGTCATGCCAAGTCCACTAGAACCTCCCACATCAACTCATTGCACCAACGGTTAATGTTCAGATCTCTTGGCTATTTGACTGGTGGGAGATCGATATTCTGGGTTTACTGCCAAAGATGACGGGTCCAAAAAAATTCATAATTATGGCAATTGAGTATGTCACAAAATAGGTCGAGGCTGAAGTTATCCCAAAAATAACTAATACAGTTATCAAAAGTTTTATCTAGAAAAACATCATCTACCATTTTAGTTTACCTAAGATCCTCATTTCAGACAATGAGATGCAGTTTCAAAGAAAAAATGCCCGAGGTTGGTACGAGGCCTTAAGAATCACCCAATATTTTACCTCAATGGGTGACCCTCAATCAAATAGCCAGACAGAGGTAACGAACAGGACAATGCTCAATCACCTAAAAACCATAATACAAGGGATAGGGTCGAGCTAGACAGACGACATCCTAGGGGTGTTATGGACATACAGGACCATGCCTTGTACAGTGATGGGTCATAGCCCTTATAGTCTAGTACATGGTTCTGAAGCAGTCATCCCTTCTGAACTCATACAACACACAGCTCAAGTGATCCACTTCAACCTGATTAGAAATACTTCAGAAAAGAAGCTTGACCTAGAGATGATTGATGAACATAGACAAGAAACCTGTAACACCATGTAGTGTTATAGATCAAAGATGGCAGAACACTACAATAAAGGGGTCAAGCTGCACTTTTTTAATGTCAGAGACCTTGTTCTCAAGAAGGTGTAAGTATCTAAGAATGTTGGCAAACGTGACTCAAAATGGAAGGGACTCTATACTGTTGTGAAGGTAGCAAAACATAATGCGTATCGACTTGCCACTATCGACGAGGATGAACTCCTTCACCTATGGAACGCCATCAACTTGAAGAAATTTCATTTGTAAGAATACATTGTAATCCCCTTTGTATTCTGTGATATAAATAAAGTTTAGCTACACTACTACCATTCACTTGTAATGTAACACCCGCGACCACTCTTACTTTTATGTTTCGAGTCAACCCTATAGTCGACCTAAGAAGCAGTTTCAACCCAAAGAACCAAGGCCTCTCAATTGAAGTTCAAGGTCAACCCTATAGTCAACCTAAAAGTAGCTTTATACTACCAATCCAAAGCTTTTCAAGCTTAAACATTGAAGTTGATCCCGTAGTTGACCTAAAAGCAGTTTCACACTACCAATCCAAGGTGTTTCAAGTCCAAACTGTGAATTTGACCCCATAGTCGACCCATAAGCAACCTCACACTGCCTGTTTAAGGCTTTTCAACCCTAAACTATGTAATTGACCCCACAATCAACCCAACAAGCGGCTTTATGCTACCTAATTATGGTTTCTCAACCTTAACCCTACAGTCAACCTTGAAGTCGACCAATGAATCAGCTCCACGCTGCATATTTAAGAAACCTCAAACTCAACCAAAGTAATGAAACTCAACTATAAGGTTGAAGGAAATTTTAAAATAGAACGTTAAATGTATTTCAATGAGATCATGTGTGTCTCTGCAATAGTGACCTCAATCAATGATAAAGTTGGTAGGTTTTCTTGTTAATTAACATGGTTACAACCATACATTTGTGATGAGACAATTATATTTGACAAGAAAGTTGTAAAATTGATCGAATACACATTGAACATAATCAAATTAGTATTTCATTAAATGAAATGTTTATTACAATGGAAAGATACCCTTAATAAAAAAAATGATGAGGCAACACGCCTACACTAAGCGATCATAATAGGAGCCTCAGCTTTAGCTCAACCCAGTCCCCTCCGATCGACCTACCTGGGCACCCTCCTGCATGTCCTAGTCAGGCTTGGGCATTACTGATGCAAGAGGAAAAATTGCTCACACTAGTTGCGAGGGCCCCACCATATTGTCCATAAAGTCTATTGAGCACACTATGTACTAGGCGATGTCGACCTACCCATGCATAATTTGGAAGGCAAAGTCATCAACAAAGGTAAATTCTCTCACTAGATCAGCAAGCTTACTCTTGACCTCAGCCTACTTCTATTGAGCTTCAGTCAAATGCTAGACAGGAGCATTTGTTATAGTATCCCCTTTCGCACCTTCATAAACCGTGGCCTTCTTGGACTCAGGGTAATGTTGTAGCTTCTCATCCAAAACAAGGCTAATTTTATCTTTATCCTTAGCTTGGAAGGCATAGCCCAGGAGTTTAAGTTGGTTGATCACCTTCTCAAATGCACCGCGGGCATCATCGATCAAGAAAACCATGCTGCATCCTAAAAAGTCGAGCTAAGCATAAATTGCTCTACTACCTCTCTTCGTATCATAGAGAGTTACTGAGAGAACACTGCTCAGGCCTTCTCTAGCATAGCAGTATGGCTAGTTGATCGACCAGAAGCATAGCTCATTTGAAGGCCTAGTTGAGCCTTATTCAACATTGAATCCATTTGGCTCCTTTTTTCTACGGCCTCGACCAACTATTGGTCTTTTATGTTGAGCTGTTCCTAGAGGTCGGTCACTTTCTTGCTCAGCTGATCAACCTGAACTTGGGAAGATTCGAGCTAAACCTTTAGGGTCCCAAGATCTCCTTCCTCTTGCAGTTCTTCACCATTAGCCAGAACCAACTCTGACCTACGGTAAAAATGGTACCCAAGCTGGCTTACCTAAAATGGAGATTGTTATTAAATAGTGTAATCAGTAGAAAGAAAATTTTGATGAGAAAATAATCGTCCTCACACTTACCATATTATAGTAGTAGGCTAGAGCCCTAAGTGCTCCAACTTAGCTCAAGTCCTTGAACTTCTGCTAATCGGCAGCAAAGAGTCCAGCTACCATGTATTTGAGTGCACCAGTGCCCATCATACTCGATGATATGATCGAGCTCAAATATGTCATCTCCATGGTTAGATTAGCCTCGAACCGATGCAACAACTTGGGTATTTAGAAAAAGACTCCATTGTTCTACTTGCCAAATAGGTCATAGCCCCTGGTAGCCTTCTATTTGCCTTGATCTCCCACTTTCCTCTTAGGCGCAAAGCCTCTCTACTTTTTGCCCCAACCTGTAGGGTTGCTGCAAATCTTATATGTTGGTAAAGCGAGTTGGGGCACTTCTAGATCTATGGAATGGCTGGGGTAGCAGTTGAAGGTGTTACCTTCACTGTAGAAGCTACGTCTTGTCAAGTGGCTAACCGATGACACTCATCATTTCTTTGGCCCTGGCCAATACCTCTTGTGTATCATGAGCTATGATTTCTTCTCAATCTGCCAATAAAGGACAAAATAAAGAGTAATTAGAATCGAGCAAAAAGATATAAAAATACATAATTATTACAATCAATATGGATTTCAACCTAGCCGATTACCCGTGGGCAAGTTCAGCTTGGTCGGTCACAAGCCAACCAGTACCAAATATCTCTCTTCGATTAGAACTGAGGCCTCAATTTGGCTAAACTTGACCAGGTCCCGAACGAAAGTATTAGGCCAGCTTGGTGTTTGGTTCCTTAGCATCTGGATGTGCCCTCTCTACCACCCTATCAGAATATTAAATTCACCAGGCCCTTGAAGATACAAATATTGTTCTTTCCACTCTTGGCCATATGATGAGAAAAGAGTTACTAAGAATTTTTTATGCGGGTGCGTCATCAAGTAATAAAACCCAAACTCTTCTGCACTACCTGACGTTCGAGACACATGCAGGTGGAACAAGTTTGAAAAATTGGCAAAGAAAGTCGACTAGCCAAACAATTGCATCAGTACAACAAAACTATATACAGTGGCAAAGCAATTTGGCAGGAGTTGCATTATGCAAACTTCCAGGCTCTATGTGAGGTCGACTATGGTAGGTGCTAGCAGGAACCTAAGTCTTCATGCAAACCTCTCCTCAAACATCATAATACACCTCATCGGAGGTTGCTACATCCTACCCCACAGCCTAGGCACCAGAAGTTCAAACTCCTCAGAAACATGATAAAGTTCTCTAATACGAACTACATCAGCATGTGTGATTTTAGAAACTATTTCACTATAATAGTTAGGGGTAAACAATTAACCACGTGATGCTAGCATTTCACTCGGGCTAGCCTCGCCCCTAAAAGCAGCCCTCTTGTCACTCAAGCTACTAGAGGTTGAGTTATCGCTCGACGAGCTCTCAGACATGCTCTCTTCTCTAACCTCTTAATGGAAGTGTACAGGACCTAGTGTCCTCATTATCAAATGAACTTGACATGTTTAAAATGCAAATGAAGGAAAAAAGAAACTAGCAGAAGAACTTACAAGTTTTTGTTGGAAAGCTTTAAAATGCATAAAGGAATTAAGGGCTCTGAATGCAAGAATCGACCAAATTGGATTCATTAAAAGTTTAAAATGAATATTTTTGCCTCACCTATTTATAGGCACTTGGACGCGGGAACTTAAACAGCAATAATAATTGTACAACCATCCTTTGGCGCTTCATATATCTCAATGAAATTGAAGCAATTAAAGCACCAAACCCTGGTCAAATATTCAAAAACCCCATTGAGAATTCAAAAACCCTAGTCGACAGTTTAAAAATCCTAGTCGAAGATGCATAACCATCAATCAGTTATCTACTCCCTGATCATTCCTATCAATAAGCTCGATAGAACCATAAGTGGGGTGGACTCATGATATGGAATAGTCCAACAGGCTCAACCCAATAAATTATTGACTCCAGAGAAGGCTTCCAAACCCATTTAGCATCTAAAGCCCAACTACTCTTCCAGACCCAACTGGATTGAGTCGCTTAACCAAAATTGCCAAGTTGAGCAGATAGTTCTTGACCCTACCCGATGAGCTGCTTTAAGCTTCTTAGTTTATTCATCTATTCCTCTAATTGATCAGTCTCTATGGTTGATCACTATTGACCAAAGAGCTCACTCTGGTACTAAATCATATTCTTACCTCATTCAATGCACTGATAGTTAACGTGCCTCCGCATTAATGGCACGTGCCACCCCAGTACTGCCTCTGCCACCAACTCTATTGGAGACACACCTCTAGAGTACTATTCATCCTAAAAAACAAGAGATGATGCCATCTAGAATAGTATCAGGATAAGAAATGACCTATAGCTCCCTAATAAGGACAAAAGCCCTCTACACTTGATAGGGGCATCTGAATATATCATCCACCTAGAGAAAGCTATAGATACCCCATTGCCAAACACCTTCTAAGTATGCAATTTTTTACTATATGCTCTTATATGCTATTTTTTATTATACACTCTTACTCTGTTGCTCGATTATCTCATTTGATAGTACTAACTTAAGTGTCAAAGTCCCTTAGCTAGGGGCACCTCGGCTAGTCTGACATTTACTGTTGGTTGTAGATCTCAACCTAAGAAGATATTACTGTTGGATCATTTGACCTCCTTGGTCTCTAATTAGTCGAAATGCAACCCAATTCACTAGAACAGTTTTCAACCTCATCAAACCTCATCACACAACATCAAAATAATCAATATCATATCTTTAGCTAGAAGTTTATTAAATGAAAACAAATTGCCAACATGATGATAATGCTAATAATTAATGCAAAGCCCTAATTTCGAGAACAAGCTCTACAGGACTGTGAGTAAAAGGCTCAATAAATGGCCAAATATATGCAATGTGAGTTCATAGTATAGCATAATCGAAATGCATTTTCTTTTTATCAAAATTCAACAAAAACGAGCAAAACTAGTAGCAAATAATAACTAGTTAAATGATAGCAATTATAAAGCAAGAAGTAAAGTAGTCAACATTCCTAGGTTTTGATATTAAATACTGATGATAATCAATCAATTAGTTGTTGAAATCTGTTAATTTTATGACTCCCACTATAATAATCTTTATCTCTCCGGCTAAGGCGCAACCTTACCAAATAATTGGAATTTCAAATTTCTTCTATAAATTATCTTGATTAATTAAAAAAAATGAGCATTACACATACATGTTTATTCAAAATAAATAAATAAATAAACTTTTATGTACCAAGAGAATGATCATATAGAGGAATAAAAAAATATATATTTTCATATTTTTAAATAGTTGTATATACATTTAGATTTTAGTGATTTTTAATTTAAATTTAGGAGTTGTCAATTGTGATTTAACAAATTATATTATGGTATAAGAGATCATTCACAAAATAATATAATATAATACCCAAAATTTAATGGAATTAAATTCTATATTATTTATAATAGTACTCTATATATAAAAGGTTTATATATGCACAGTATATATCATCCAACACATGTTAAATTATGTTCCATTGACAAATGCACCTATATATATGCATATATATATATATATGTATGTGACCATCCATAATTATGTTAAAATTTATAACTATTAGCCAATATAATAGGGGATTATAAAAGTTATATATTACTAAAGGGAGTTACAAAAATTATTATAAAAAGCTATATATATGTTTGTATATATGTATATATATTGAGTATTTAATAAACTTAAACATACATCTATCAAAATGAATCAATATATTTTTATATTAACATTAAAATAAATTTTGATAGGAAATCATGTATGAAAATATGTTGACATGGCAAATATAGATAAATTTAACTTATCCATGTCATTGCTATATAAGAAAAAACCTTAAATGAGAAATTCATCTTTTCTATTTAAATTGTCTTGGTTTGTAAACATAAAAATTAAAAGTGTTAGAAAAATAATATGTAAACAATATAAAATACATGTATTTTCAAGAAAAATAAATTTTAACTCACAAAGAGAACAATTTTATAGAGTTAAAAAAGAAAAAAAAATACAGATATTGTTCTACTTTTAAATATTAAATTACAGGTTTAGATTATTTTAACATAAACTACTTCTAGAGATTTTTAGCTTATGTCAAACATGTTAGTTAAATAGCATAGACAAATACATTTGCAGGATTATAATACATATTGTTATTCCCTAAGTCCTTGAGCCCGTTGGACGCAAGAATTGCCTTCAAACCGACTAAGTGTATCCTAAAATTGGGCTATAATCAATTTTTCCAAAAAAGATATCCAACAAATGCACAGGGGTTTTTTCGCCAAAACTTATATAATAGTAATTCTTTCAATACTTAACTCATGAGGGATAGGGTATTAAAATCATCCCTCCTTTAGAATGTGACGTCCTCATCATGAAATGACATAGATCTAAGATTAGACCCTAGGCTTTGGGACTCTAGAAGTGGCTCCTATAGGATCAAGAGGTGACTCCTATGTGTGTGGCACTTTGTCTCGTCTTGCTAATTTGAGAGGTGGATTGCACATGCATAACACTTTGCCTTGTATAGCACTTAGCTTCATATATTTTAGCTAGTGATGGCTCTAATACCATTTTGACACATCCCGGGGCCGCGAGCCCATTAGACTTGAGAATTGCCTCTAAAGTCATCGAATGCATCATAAATTGGGCTATAAGCAACTTGTCCAAAAAGGATATTTAATGAGAGTATACGAGTCCTTTGGCCAAACTTATATAATAGTTATTCATTTAATATTTAATTCATATGGGATTGGGTATTACATATTAGTGCCCTCTCTCGGGATAACAACTAAATTGAGGTGCCACTCAGTCCAAACTTAATTCTCAACTCATAAAATGATCAATAGGCCCAAAACAAACTTCTTAAGCTTAACTTATTAGACGTAGTGGCAGATTGCAACTTATCAATCACAATAAGACACAATATACATATCATAGCTCAACTCCTAAATACTAAACAAAGTATATACAAGCCTCAAGTTCTCAATATCAAACTTGACATATCACAATTTCTCTAGTCCAAGCTTAGTAATTAAGAGATCTCATATATACACACAAACACTTGTACAATTACAAATTATATTTTCTCTTCAACCCAAGCTAGAGATCCATGTCCATCACTTAATCCTATTTGAGAAAATATGAATAATATGAGAGGTAAGTACAAAGGACTTAGTGAGGGATAATCTCAATAAGAAATAATAAGGATCTGTTGAGGACGAGTCAACCCAATAGATTATTAATTAATAATTAGGACAAAATGTATTAAAAATAAGCAGTAACAAGTTCGATATGTAGGTAATAATAGGATCAAAGAGCAGACAATATCATATTCAAGGCTTCTAATAGGAACTAGGTCGGAGGTTGTAACTGTCAGCAGTAACAAGTTCGATAAGTAGGCAATAACAAGTTCAAAGAACACACAATATCAGATTCAAGGCTTCTAGTAGGTACTAGCTTGGGGGTTGTAACTGTTGGCTTGAACGACCTGGGATTGTCTCATTCAATCTTGTTCAAGAGGTATAGAGCATCTTAACTAATCACAGTGGAGAGAAAATACAGATGGCTTATTTAGCACATATAGCAGCTTGATTTAGACCATGAAGCTATAGCAATCTTGTTGTTCCATATGCGGGATACAAACAATCAGAATACAATCAAAATCAAGTAAACCTAAGTACCATATGTGTTCTAACATATCACAACAAGATATACACATTAGATTCACCTTATTTCATTCAAACAAACACTTTATCAAAGCATGCAGCTTGACATATAATAGGTTGCTGATGCCCAAGAAAATGCCCCTAACTCATGGCTAAATATATATGCTTAGGGAAAAGGAAAAGCCCTTAGCAGTATCATCAATACTTAGGGAGACGCTTCTACGTACCACTAACAAGTACAAGTATATCCAAGCATTCCACTGGGATTCGCACATAGCCCAAATATATCTTCAATATATAACCAATATCAATCAATTAGATATGCTAACAAGGAAATATAATAATAATTAACAAGTATGATTAAGCATTCATGGCCAAATAACAAGATACAATCAGCAAGTATGCCGACAAGGCATTCGATAATAATATAGGATGGGAACAAGTACAAGATAATAACAAGTATTGATCAAGAATAAGTACAAGATAGGATAATAGAAAGTTTTGGGTGCCAGAACAAACAAGGGCAACTCATAATAGAGTACAATCAAGAGCTAACCCTCACAGGGGTATACAAGTCAATTAATAAATAGCAAACAAGTACTCAAGCAATTACAGATTTCACTAAACACAAGCATGTATAGTATAAAAACATTTAACCCTCATAGGATTTTTCCACAAGAACTAATAAGTATAATCAAGGCCAGGTTGGCAAACCCTCACCTCCGTAGTATTAGAAAACTACAATCATTGTCAGCAGCTTACTAGTCTGTGGGTCCCAATTCCACATCACCTAATTCAAAAGAATAGGTTCATATTCAAATCATCATTCAACTTTAATAATCCTTAATAACTAAAATCTTACTATTAATAGTCTAAAATCGATAGCTATTCGCTAATAGAGCAGTTGGGGTTCAATTAGTACTATCATTACAGTATAGCTAATTATGCTGCAAACATGGAAATATTTATGGGCTTATATTGGTACTAACAAAAAGGTATAGTTAGGTCCATATTTATATATAATCAACCTTTTATCATCATCCTAAGTCCAGATAACAATTTAATTTCTATCACTTTGTTCCAAATCCATAAGTTGGGATTTCAAATCCTTCAATTCACTCAATTACCCAAAATCATCATATTTTAATTCGAGTCCTAATCCACTACTATGTAATAATCCATGCATTCATGTTACATATATATCAAATTCCTACATCAACTCTTGATTTCTTGGCAGTTTACAAGATTTACGGGAGTAATGATATAATATATGAATATATATATAAGCAATATCCCATTTCAACTCTTTATGCACGATCACTACAACAAGCTGAAGATACTATCTCTGAATTGCTGCCTTGCACCACCATAGGAAAAATTCAAAATTACCCCCATAAGATGCCTTTCAACCTCCTAAACCCAATGCCACATCTAACTTTAAGTTTCCTCACTGAGAAGGCCATCAATTGAAGGTTTGAAGTTTGTTGTGTCTCACTCGCCACTATCACCCGAAGCCTTGATTTTTTCATCACCAGTGGATGGTTCAAGAATTTGAAGATATCAAATCACTCCTTGAGTTGAGATATGCTAGAAATACTGCCTAGAATCCTATCTCTACTGTTGCTATGCCACTCCCATCACACACCGCCATGGCTATCTTTCAATCTTTATGTTCCCAATAGTCTGCCTGTGACAAGGGGATGTATGATATATCAACGTGTAGTAAAGGGGAAGGGAAAGTTTATGGTCGGTTTCATCTATGGGTATGGTGATTGCCGGTGAAGATCATTGGTGGAGGGAGAAATAGAGTGATGCGGTGGAGTCGAAGAAAAAATGGGGTGAAATGTGAAAAATGAGATTTTTATAGGTGGTAAAATTTGAATTTCTAAATTGATCCTTAACCGTTACAAATTCATTCAATCAAGTCCATCCAAGTTAGCCTTTCTTCAACTAAACCCCAAGAAATAATTAGTGCATAAAATTAGACCCTTTAACCTAAATTATTTACCAGCAACCCCAAAAGCTTTAGAATGTGATCCAATCAAGTTTCTAAAAATCACAAATTTATCCCAAAACTTTCGAAATTCTTACAATAAAGTCTTTTTTATTTATTTCTTGGGCCCTAAAATTTGATCAATAAATATCCTGATTTCTAAATCCTTATTATTCAAAATACAAAATTTCAAAGATATTGCAAACTCCCCCCTTAAAAGAATCTGGTCTCCATGTTCTTATTTGAGTACTATTCTGACTTATTGAAAATAAGTAGATCGATCTATTAATCTACATCCTCTTTTCATCCGATTATGCCAGAATTGCTTCTTCAAATCCTGATATATCTCCATACTTCTCAGATACATCGTATTTCTTGACTTGTATGCCTCACTAATATTCTCTCTTCTACTTCTTCCAACACACATGTTGTCGCAAGCACCTGTCATCTCAGTACTTAAAATATTCTCTCTTTTAGTTCTGATAGAGTATATGCCCTTATTTGAAAGACCATAAAACCATTATAGTAACAAACAACTAACAATATCATAAGTTCACACTTACATAATATTTACATTAAGAGTAGTCAAGTTCAAAGTTATAGGCTAGATTTCATAACTTATCATACAATTCCCAAGTAGCTAGATACAAATTCACAAAAATTTACACACACTAGGTAGAGATATAATCCATATGTCTACTACTCCTTAGACTCTGGCTAAGATATAAAGCCAAAATATGCAGTACTATACTTTTCTTCGACATTCGATAAATGGAACCTCTAGCCACTTATTTTCCTTTTCCTACCAGTGTTGGACCCTTCCTTTTATGGCAGTCTTTAAGGAAGTGTTAGTCATTGCCATAGCCTATGTACTGGCCCTGCTTTCTCCACTATCCTAGCTTTTCATAGTAATGTGATACACATAATCCACATTTCTTTCATGACCCTTCTTAAGTTAGAATTGCCATCTCATAGATCTAATAGGCTTGTGGAGTAGTGCTTTCAACCTGTAGCCTCAGTTGTTTTTCTCTAGCGTTGTTTTACTCTTCATGGTGTGATTTTCCTTTTCTATTTCTATCTTCAATTTGTTGGATTTTCTATAACTCTAATTTTAATCATAGTATCATACTTATTGCTAAAGTGAAACTCGATAAGTCATAAATGGCCAAACCCCATCTAAGCTCTGACTTTAGCCCTTATATAGACCGTTGAGTCTGTTGACCCTCATTCTCCAACATATGAGGTGCATACTATATAGGTCGACTGAAAGTCATCTCATATTGGCTGACAGACAGATTTCCTTGAATAAGATCCAAGAATTCTCATTCTTTTATTTATTTGGCCACCATAGGTATATATTTGTCCCTGAACTCCCTAGTGAAGTTATTTTATGTCATGTAGGTCCTTGAAGCTATCTATTAGTGGTCGATCATCTTCCATCAGCTCTTCGCAAGTCTTGTTAGGAAGAATATGGCAAATTGCATCATTTATACATCGTGGTAGTGTAGGGTCTCAAAAATGACTTTCGAATCCTTTACCATTTTTCCTCTTTACGGTCATATAGTTCTCTAAAGAACTTTGGGGGCTAAAAATGAAGGAATCGTTCCAATTCTCAATCTTCATCCATTGGTTGAACCTGTGACCTAACTCTTAGTACCCTCTAATTCAAAAGGTCTACTGGCTGACCTATTGAAAAGATTTGTGAAACCTTTTCTCCTTGCACAGTTTGAGAGCAAATAGGTGCCTCTTGTCTCAGAGCATGTCGGTCATTGGCCCATCGCCTGGGAGGTCTTCCCCATCATCTAGTTTAGGGTAAAATGGGTGCACTAGAACTTCTTTGAATTACCATCAACTTTACCAATTCTTCTAAGCTTCCAAAGATAAAAGAATGAAAATGATTAATACGAAACTAAATTGAAGTAAAAAAACACACAAATCTCAATCATTCCACGACAACTGATAAGATCCCATGGACATTTTGGTAGTACTCAAATTCATCTTAATAATTCCAACTGATTAAATTCATCTTAAATCCTTGAATCACACAAAAACTATGCAATACGTAAAATAACAAAAATTTAACATTCCAAAATCACATTCTGACATAACCTAGGAATTCCTTAAGTATACATATCTAAAACATTTCTAATTCAAGCTTAGTCTTTATACTACCTGAAACTTCTCATTCACAATCACATTCTAGGGTCAGATCCTAGCATAGATCAAATTTTCCTATACCAAATGTTTCATCCTAGATGATTCTGAATTTAAGTTAAATCTCTAGCATGCCAATCAAATTCAATCACAACAATCATTCCCACATTAACCTAGGTCATCAAAACTTAGGCTCTAGTAAGTCTATCAATTCTAGTCATCACAATCCTTCTGATGTTAACCTAGGTTGTCAAAACCTAAGCTCTGATGCTACCTATAGCACCTTCTCTTGGGATAGCATCTAAGCTGAGGTACCACTCAGTCCAAACATAATTCTCAACTTATCAAATGATCAATAGGCCCATAATGAACTTTATAAGCTTAAGTTATCATAAGCAATGATAGATTTCAACTTATCCATAACCATAAAACATAATATACATACCATAGTTCAACTCCTAAATACCTAAAAAAGTATATAAAAGCCTTAAGTTCTCAATATCAAATTTGACATATCACAACATCTCTAGTCCAAGCTTAGCATTTAAGAGATCCCATATATATATAAGCACCTATTCAATTGCAAATTATATTTTCTCTTCAGCTAGGCTAGAGATTCGTGTCCATCACTTAATCTTATCTGAGAAAACATGAATAATATGAGGGGTAAGTCCAAAGGACTTAGTGAGGGATAATCTTAATAAAGAACAATAAAGATCTGTCGAGGACAAATCAACCCAACGTATCATCAATCAATAATCAGTATGGAACATATAAAGAACAAGCAAGAAAGAAGCAGTAACAAGTCCAATAGGCAGGTAATATCAAGTTTAAAGAATAAATAATATCATATTCAAGGATTTTAGTAGGTACTAGCTTGGGGGTTGTAATTGTTGGCTTGAATGGCCCGAGATTGTCTTAACCAATCCTGTTTGGGAGGTATAGAGTATCTCAACTGATCACAATTAAGAGAAAATACAAATCGTTTGTTTGACACATACAACAACTCGATTTAGACCACAAAGCTATAATAACCTTGTTGCTCCATAAGTGGGATACAAACAATCAAAATATAATCAAAATCATGTAACCTAAGTACCGTATACAGTCCAATAGATCACAACATGACATGTACATCAAATTCACCTTATTCCATTCAAATAAGTACTTTACCAAAGTGTAATAGCTTGAGATATAATAGGTTGCTGAAGCCTAGGAATTGCTCTTGACTCATGGCTAAATGCGGATGCCCAGGGAAAGGCCCCTAACTCATCACTAATACTTAAGGAAACGCCTCTAGCAGTATCATCGATACTTAGGGAAGCACCCTTACGCACTGCCAACAAGTACCTGTAATCTAAGCATTCTACTAGGATTAGCACTCAACCTAAATATATCTCTGACATATAACCAATATCGATCAATTGGATTTGCCAATGTGGCAATACAATAACAATTAACAAGTACGATTAAGCTTTCATGTCTAGATAGTAAGATACGATCAAGCAAGTATGTCAATAAGGCATTTGATAACAACACAGGATGGGAACAAGTACAAGATAATAACATGTAACGATCGAGAATAAGAACAAGATAGGACAATAGAAAGTTTTGGGTGTCAGAATGAACAAGAACAACTCATAACAGAGTATAATCAAGAGCTAACCCTCATAGGGGTATACAAGTTAATTAATAGATAGCAAACGAGTACTCAAGCAATTATAGATTTCAATAAACATGAGCATGTACAGTATAAGAACGTTTAACCCTCATAGGGTTTTTCCATAAGAACTGATAAGTATAATTAAGACTAGGTTGGCAAAACCTCACCTCCGTAGTCTTAGAAAACTACAATCATCATCAGTAGCTTACTGGTCCACAGGTCCTAATTCCACATCACTTAATTCAAAAGAATAGGCTCAGAATCAAATTCCCATTCAACTCCAATAATCCTTAATAACTAAAATCTTACTATTAACAATCTAAAATCAATAGCTATTTCCTAATATGGCAGCTAGGTTTCAATTAGTATTATCATTACAGTATAGCTAATTATGTCGTAAATGTGGAAATATTTATGGGCTTATATTGGTACTGACAAAAGGGCATAATTAGGTCTTTATTTATATAAAATCAACCTCATATCATCATCCCAAGTCAAAATAAAAGCCCAATTTCTATCGCTTGGTTCCAAATCTATAAATCTATAAGTTGGGGGTTTCAAATCCTTTAATTAACTTAGTTACCCAAAATCATCATATTCTAATTTGATTCTGGGTCCACTACTATGTAATAATCCATGCATTCACATCACATATATATATGTATCCAATTCCTACATCAACTCTACATTTCTTAGCAATATACAAGATTTATGAGAGTAATGATACAACATACAAATATATATATATATATATATATATAAGCATAATCCCATTCTAACTCTTTTCCTATGATTTGTTTATCAAAACCTTGAGACCACAAGCTGAGAGCATAGTCATGATCACTGCGACGAGCTGAAGACACTGTCCTAGAACTACCGCAGTGCCATTGCTACCAAAAAAATTTAAAACTGCCCCCACATGATGCCTTTCAGCCTCCTAAACCCAATGCCACAACCAATTTTGAGTTTTGTTGCCAAGAAGGCTGTCAATTCAAGGTCCAAAGCTTGCTAGGTCTCATTTGCCACTGTCGCTCAAAGCCCCAACTTCGCCTTCGCCGATGAATGGTTCAAGAATCTAAAGATATCAAATCACTCCTTGAGCTGAGTTATGCCAGAAACGTTGCCCAAAATCCTATCTTTGCCGTTGCTTTGCTATCCCCATCACATACTATCATAGCTCACTTTTGGTCTTCATGTTGCTAGTGGTCCACCGGTGATAACGAGACACATGATATATGAATGCGTAGCTGAGGGAAAGGGAAAGTTTATGGTTGGTTTAGTCTATGGGTAGGGTGATTGCTAGCGAAGATTGCTGATGGAGGGAGAAATGGAGTGATGTGGTGGAGTTGATGAAGAAATTGGGTGAAATGTGAAAATCGAGATTTTTATAGGTGGCAAAATTTGAATTTCTAAATTGACCTATAACAGTTACAAATTCATTCAATTAAGTCCATCCGAGTTAGCCTTTCTTCAACTAAACCCCAAGAAATAGTTAGTCCATAAGATTAGACCATTTAACCTAAATTATTTATCCAGCAACCCCAAAAGCTTTAGAATGTGATCCAATCAATTTTCTAAAAATTACCAATTTATCCTAAAACTTATTCTTACAATCAAGTCCTTTTTATTTGTTTTTTGGGCCCTAAAATCTAATCAACCAATATCTTGATTTTTAAATTCTTATTATTCAAAATACCAAATTTTGGGGGTGTTACAACATATATACATATTTAAAAAGTAAAATTTTAGAATGTAAAAAAAAATTATTAGAAGAAATTATTGGACAATATAATATGGAACACAAAACTTATATATATTAATATATATGTATATTTTTACGTTACAAGTATATATAATATATATGGAGTATTTATCAAAATTGGACTTGAAGTTATAAAAAATGACCTAATATAATGTTTTTACATTAATATTAAAATAAATGTTGATTGAATATTATATATGGAGATATGTTGACATAGCAAAAAGGAATAAAATTAACCTATCTATGTCAGTGCCACATAAAAGGATATACTTAAAATAGAATTTAATATCAATATGCTCTATACATATTACTTATATTTTTACAATACTTTATATATGAAATGTTTGTATGCATTATATGTATTGTGCAAGACATGTTGGTTATACTGCATTGACAAACACATTTATATACATATCCATTGCAATATATCCCTATATATGTGTGTGTACATTGTCGATAATTATATTAGAAAGTCAAATTTGAAATTATAAATGAAAAAAAAATTAGAATTAATTATTAAATAATATACTAAGAAATTATAAAAATTATATATTAAAATAGAGTTACAAAAATTAATATAGAAAGTTACATATATATTATATATAGAAATATATTGAGATGAAGAATAAAGAAATATGAAAATATGTTAATATATATTAAGGGAGTTGCATATATGAGATATGAAAATATGTTGACATAGCAAAAATAAATAAAATTAACTTATCCACATCATAAATATACTTAAAATAGAATTGAATATTATTTTACTTTATATATATATATATATTAAATTTTCGGCCTGATATCTCTTCAAATAAGCAAAATCCCTCACCATGTGTTTGATGCACTACAAGTAAATTTAATTATTCAAATTTGTTTATATTTTGGTAATATTCATTTCACTTCAGGTAATTAAATAACAAAAAATATCTTTTTTAGTATCTCAAAAAATATTATTTAATAACATAAAATGGATATTCCATTTGAAAATGTTAAATTTTGAAAACAATTTCTATAACTTAACTAAATTGTAGAGTATCAACAGTTGCTAATTTTATATTTATAGGTTATTCATAGATTTTAAAAATTATTAAAATAAAAATTTTAATAAGAAAATGTAACAAATGGTGGAGCAAAATATTTTTATTTAATATACTTTTGTAATATATATTCTAGAAAAAAGATCATCACGCATTGCCCGTTTTATTAAATGAATGTATTTGTTTCTATTTGCATTATTTTTTTTAGAATTTTAGACATGTAAGAAAAATTTAGTAAGATAATTTTTTATATAGAGGTTGTTTTTGGCTGTGTAATCCTGACAAATTATTTTATAAAACTACTATAAAATTTATCTCAGTAACTTTTTGTAAGATAAAAAAATTAGAAATAACGATATATAAAATTATCATTAAATGAAAAATAAAATAGTTGTGCAGGTAATATAGCATTATAATTCAAAATTATGCATATAGAAATATGTTTAAATCGTACATGACATATTTATCCTACATTATAATCATAATCTTGGTCATAAAAAATCTGGAAAAAAAAAAGACAAGGAAACACACATGCTTACCAATGATCTTTCTTTGCGAATGTCTAATTATTCAAAGTTAAAAACTTCTTTTAACAAAAAGCTTTAAAATATTTCTCCAACCCCACCCTCACACATTCTTCCGTAAAGCCAATTTTTTATTTTAAAGAGAATATTCAGTATATTTCTAATTGGTATGCTATTTATAACAATTTTGTTTTCCTCTTTGGCAATCTTTCGCTAATAAGAATAATAATCAATCTTTATGCCCAGCAATGCTCCGGAACTAATGACAATACTGTTATTTCCTGAACTTTAGCTTGTATGCAAACACACACACATATTGAGAAAAAATAGGTCATCAGCCGGGTGTTAAGGCAAAGGACCCCAACTTGTAGATTAATTGCCCAAAATAATTACAAGGTTACAGAGGAAGTACAACTCCATTAACATGTATGAATCCAAATGTATAATTGAAAGCAACACAAGAAAGGTGTGAGAATTGATGGCCAAAATACTAAACCACAGCAAGCAAGCCTTAATATATTGACAATTGTATATTTTGAGACTTAATTAGGTCATATTGGTAAAATGCACTTAATGAATATAATAGTTCATCAAAATATACGTAGGGTAGCTAGAGTTGACTACTACATCATATGAATAATCCTTCAAAATATATATGATGTTCGTTAATTATTTCATAGCTCATTTCATCTCAATTTTCATCAATTTTAAATTTCACATCCTATCTTATTTTAAGAGCTTTTAAGCTCTTTTAAAAAGAGTAAGGAGACCCTAACTTATTTTGAAAATCTTAACAAGCTCCTTCATTTCTAACCATTTTAATTACAAATTTGTCATTATTAACATCTTATAAACTCCAAATTCTTATTTTATCCAAATACTTCAACAACTTATTTTAAAAATAAAATCTGACATTTTATAAGCTCCAAAAACGTCTTATAAGATGTAAGAACTTAAAAGATATTTAAAATAAGTTTAGCCGAACACCCTTTAAATATGAAACTCTACAAAACATCTTTCTCTGAGTTAATATCTTTTTCTCATAAAGTAGCAATGTGAAGTGGTGATAGTAGAAGGATAGTAGAGGGACAAAGAAATTAGTAATTACTCATATAGTTGTGAAAATTTAAAACAAAAATTAAGATACTTTAGTCCTTCACTCAGAAACAACCATTAAGACCCTCACACTTTATTAATAGTATAGATAAGCATAAGATAATTATATATTTTCTTATTATCATTCTGATTATTTCATTCAAAACGATATCAAATATCTAAATAAAACATTAATATAACATATTATCTTTAAGGTTAATAAAACATTAATACATGCCTGGAAAAATGTTAGATTAATCATCAATTACACTGCATAATCGAATGGAACTTCATTAGCAATTATGTCAATATACTTTATTTTTGTTTCAAATATAATATTTGAAATTATTTATAAAAAATTAAAAAAAGTATATATTTTGTTGACATATTCTGAAATCACTTTTACGCTATTATTATATATATAATCTCCATTGAAGTGCTAAACAGTTAATTTTGAACGGTTATGAATAATGATAAATAAAGTAATTATGTGTCATTTGGTATGGCTCTGATGGTCATTTTTTTAAGTTAATAAATAATAAAGCTGAGGTTGCATGTTATTTAATTTTATAAAAGCATAAAGGGGTAGCTTTGTGTGTTTCACATAAAGCTATTTACTATTAATCTATTTGTAGTCTTCTCATTACCACATGACTTCTCTTAGTCATTAATATTTGTAGTCTTAGTCACACTACAAATACTAATCAATTTGTAGTTTTTCACCTTGAGCAGTTATAGCTTTTCTAGAACAAATTAATTACAATTTCTTGATCCCCACAAAAGCCTTCACAATGGGGGATGAAAGATCAGAACAATGCTAACATTATATTTGGTTCAAGGAACTTGGTGAGGAAAAGAAAAAAAATATTAAGAAAAATATTTTTGATTGTTTGACTGATAAGAAAAATATTAAAAAAAAAAGGAAAACTTGGAAAAAATTATAATGTTGTTGAGGAAAATGAATTTTACTCACAAAATAGTGAGGAAAACGAAGGAAAAACCTATTTGAGCTTCATCTCCTTTTCCAATATATTTATCACCTCTCTTCTTCCCATTCTTTTCTTCATTATCTTCCTTAATAACCAAAAAAATTTAAAATTTTATATTTTTTTAATTTTATTTTTCCTTTCTCTAATATTTTCTTTCCTCACCAAAATTCTTAAACCAAATGTAGTGTAAGGGTCCCAAATAGTTTTATTTAAAATTTATTTTAATGGGTGGAAAACATTTTTTTCCACACACACACACATATATATATATATATATATAATATCATGATTCATGAGATGCATTTAAATTTATTTACCAGTGTGCAACAGTGATGCAATGACCAAGCCAACCAATAAAATTACGGTCTCAAAGTTTAATTATTTCTCTGCAGTGCTCCTTTTTTCAAATCTTTTCCTTTCTTTCTTTCTTTCTCAAATAATTGACATAATAAAAAAGGCAAAGGAATGTTTGGCTATATTTTTTGTGAGATTTTATTATGTATTTATTATATGTTTTAAAAGAATGAATTATTGGAGAATATGACAACTATGTTGAAGAATATAATTGATTTTTGGATATGTTTTGAGAAAAAGTTAAAAATTAATTTTAGAGAATTTTGTTATGTTTGTTTATGTTTTAGAGGAAATATTTTTTACTGTAACAGTCTAATCAATATTTCTTTTTGTTGGCTTTTTTGGGTGAAAATGGAATTGAGTGATTTTTTTATTGTTAGAATAATAATAAAATATACATGTTGTATATATTGGGAAATGGGGAAGTTTTGGAAATAATAAAGGATAGTAGGGGATATTTTTGAAAAATTATTTTTTGTATTTTGGAGGAAAAATGAGGATATGTTTGATTAAGTTTTTCCAAAACAATTTTGTTCTGGGGAAACATAACCAAACATTTCCTAAGAGAAGGTTAACCAAGTCTATATATATGCCCACAGCAGATATATCTTTCCTATCATAACAACAATCAATTTTTTTAGAATTACAAAAGATGAGTGGCCTAAAACCATGGAACCATCCCCTACACTATTGGCAATATTTCAAACTTACACACTCTAAGTTTGGAATTGGCCCATCTAAGCCTTCATGTTGACAATCTTGAATGGTTGTCACGCCTTTCTCAATTGGAGCATCTGAATATGAATAATGTGAACCTCAGCAAAGCAGCAGTCAATTGGGCACAGGTGATCAATACACTCCCTTCTTTGGTAGAGCTACATTTCAAATCTTGCAGTCTTAATTTCATTGCTCCCCTTAATGATGTTAACATTTCTTCTCTATCCATCCTTGATCTTTCTGATAATGAGTTTCAATCTTTTGTTGTCCCAAGATGGATTTTTCAAGTCAGTGAGCTTATTTTTCTTGACCTATGTGGCAATTATTTTGAAGGTCCAATTCCAAGTGTTAGCAACACCACCAAACTCCAACACATTGATCTCTCTTTTAATCATTTGAATTCCACCATTCCAGATTGGCTCTACTTTTGCAAGGACCTCAAGTTTTTCTCTTTACAGCATAGCTCTCTACATGACACAATTTCTAATGCGATAGCAAATCTAAGCTCTCTCAAGACCCTTCATTTGTCTTATAATGAATTTTCTGGAAAAAAATACCGAGAGAAATTGCTAACTTGTGCAAATGCAAAGTTTGGACTTACTTTGAAATAAGTTACAAGGTCAAATATCATATTTATTTGATAACATGTCAGATATTTGCTTCTCTAGAGCTTTGGAATTCTTAGCTCTAAATGACAATCAATTGTTTGATCATCTAACTTACCAATTTGGTAAATTTAAGAGTCTTCAAACTCATTGTCTTAATAACAACTTATTATCGAGAGAAATTCCAATCATTATAGGAAACTTGTTGTCCGTAAAAGATTTGATACTATTTGATAACAAATTGACTGGAAATCTTCCAAAGAGTCATGGCCAACTTTTAAACTTGGAGATGCTTAGTATTAGTGATAACATGTTGGAAGGGGTTGTAACTGAGAGCCACTCTACCAATCTCACAAAATTAAATTATTTCTATGCCTCTGGAAACAACTTGACTTTGAAAGTGAACCCAAATTAGATTCCACCTTACAAACTTGGGGGATTGGCACTAGGGCATGGAACTTTGGCGTAGGCACTAAAATTCCCGCATGGCTCGACACACAGAAGGATATTGAGATATTGGATTTATCAAGTATTGGAATTTTTGGATATGTTCTTAACTGGTTTTGGGGGATCCAAACTTTGAATTTGTCTCACAACAATCTCCATGGAAAGATTCCATGTATAACTAGCCCTAAAGATGATGGTCATCCTTCTGCGATGGACTTAAGTTCCAGTAGGTTTAATGGTTCATTACCTTGGGTGGCAAATACCCCGACATAGCTAGATCTCTCCAGTAACTCATTTTCTGGAGGTTTATCTCACTTTCTTTGTAGCATAAGAAATGAAACTTATAGGATGAAGATTATTAGTCTAGGAGGAAATCAGCTAAGTGGAGAATTACCGAATTGTTAGATGAAGTGGGCATTGTTGATTGTTGATAAGCAGGTAGCCATGAGACTAAACTTGAACACAAGGTTAAAAAATTATTCTATATTCTATTAAAACTGCACACCTCAGTGTTTATATATAAGGAGCATGCGGTTGTTATAGATAAAAACTTGCTAACTAACTTTTAAATTAAAAAGGAAAAAAAATATCTTTCTAACTAATATCTAATCTCTAATACCCCCCTTTCTTTCAAGGTGAGCAATACAAGTCTTTGACGACCAGCTTGGATAGTATTGATAAAAAGGATACAGCGGGGAGTGCTTTGGTAAACAAGTTAGCTAGCTGATTCGTGAGCGGATGGGCTTGAACCGAAATATCCCTGTAGTTACTTTTGCATGAATAAATTGGCAATCCAATTCAATGTGCTTTGCCCATTCATGGAATATTGAATTTGAAGCTATGTGTAAGGCAGCTTGATTATCACAAAATAATAAAGTAGATGCTATCAAGGGTGTCTAAAGGTCATGGAACAACTATTGGAGCCATAGTAGCTCAGATGTAGCAGTAGCTATGGCTTTATACTCGGCTTCAGTTGAGGATTGAGATACAGTGGTTTGTTTCTTTGATTTCCAAGAAATAAGGGAGTCTCCAAGAAAAATATAGTAACCTGTAGTGGATTTTTGGGAGTCTCTGCAGAAGGTCCAGTCCACATCACAAAAGGCGTTAAGTTGAAGCTGAAAGGATGAAGGGCAAAGAATGCCTTCCCCAGGAGTGATCTTCAAATAGCGTAGGAGATAATGAATAGCCTACAGGTGAGGGAAGCGTGGTTGAGAGACATATTGGCTCAACTTGTAGACTGTAAATGCAATGTCAAAGCAGGAGATTGTGAGATGGAGTAGACGACTGATAAGGCGTCTATACTGAGGTAATTCTGGTAAAAGAAGGCTATAAATGGTGCCAAGCTGAATCTTGGCATCTATTAGAATAGTAGTAGGTTTAGCTGTGAGAAAACCTGTATCTTCCAAGAGTCGTAAAGTGTAATGGCACTGAGATAATACAATTCTAATGGGGGAGCAAGCTATCTCAAGTCCAAGAAAATACTTTAATTTTCTGAGATCCTAGAGCTTGAATCTATGCTAGAGAGCTATTTTGAACCTGTTTAATATACTTGCTGATGGTCCAGCAAGAATAATATCATCCACATATACTAATAAAGCAACAAGGAGTCTGCAAAACCATATGTGAACAAGCTATAGTTTGATTTGGATTGAGTGAAGCTAAGTTGAATGAGGACCTATATGAGTTTTGAGTGCCACTGTCTGGAGGCTTGTTTGAGGCCATAGATGGATTTATTCAACCAGCAAACAAATTTTGGTGCTTGTGTGTGTTGTGTTTTGAGGAAAACTGTAGCCTATAAGCAAGTCCATGTAAATTTCTTCAAAGAGATCGCCATTTAAAAAGGTATTATTAACATCTAATTGTATGAGGGTCCAATTTTTAATAGAGCAAGAGCTAGAAGCATTTTAATAGTAGGATGCTTTGCTACAGGTGAAAAGGTATATATGAAGTCAATTCCCTCCTACTATGTGTAGCCAGTGCTTTGTGTCTTTCAATGGTGCCGTTAGAATTATATTTTAACTTGAAAACGCACTTATTGCCGATAGAGTGTTTGTTGGGAGGGAGAGGAACAATGGTCTATGTATGTTTAGTTTTAAGTGCATAAAGCTCAAGCTTCATGGCTTTTTAACATTCAAGGTCTTTGGAGGCTTGAAGATAGGTGTGAAGTTCAAGATGAGAGGAGACATTTGCTAAGAGATTTTTTTATGGGGTTGAGGTACGGTTATAGGAAAGATAGTTGGAGATTGGATAGATAGGTTGATGAGGTTTGCTATAGGATTGGAGTAGACCACAATGGTAGTCCTTAAAGTAAAAGGGGGCTCTGTGGGTTCTAGATGAACGTCTGACAGAGGGAGTATTTTGTTCATTAGTTGGTTGAGTGTTTGGTGGAGTAGTTGACTGGTCAGAGAGGTGATGGGAGGAATCAGGAAATGGGATAAGAAGGACTAGAGTAGAAAAAGAGCCTATAATATAGTCCGATGGAGTCATATGTTAAGAAGGAAAAATATTTTCATGAAAGATGACATCTCATGAGATAATGAGTTGTTTACTAGAAGGATCATATAATTTGTAGCCCTTAGTTCTGTTAGGGTAACCGATGAATATGCTAGGTTTTACTTTAGGATCGATTTTTGAACAATGAGCATGGAAAGTGGATGTGCAAGCTAGGTAACCAAAAACTTTGAGTGATGATTAATTTGTGGGAGTGTTGTATAAGAGTTCATAAAGGGTTTTGTTATGTAAAACTGGAGATGGGGTTCTATTTATGAGGTATGTAGATGTCAACACACACTCATTCCAGAAGTGAATAGGAATATGAGACTGGAATAAAAAAGCTCAAGCAACGTTTAGCAGATGTTGATGCTTACGTTCGACCACAGAATTTTGTTGTGGTTGTTTAATGCAAGAAAACTTATGGAGAGTGCCAATTTGAGAGAAGAAATTGTGAAGTTGAAATTCCTTAGCATTATCGGATCGAGACTATTTTATGGTGGTGTTAAATTGAGTTGACACAATTTTGAAGAATTTAGGGATGATGCAAGAAATTTTAGATTTATGCTTCAACATAAAGAGCCATGTGTACTGAGTGGAGTCATCCACTAGGGTAAGAAAGTATTGATAGCTTGTATGAGCTGGCTCACGAAGGGGTCCCCAAATGTCTCCACAAATGAGATCAAATGGGTGTTTGGCAAGGTGATTGTTAGAGATAAAAGGTAGGCATCTTTGTTTAGCAAGAGGGCAAACTAAGCAAGGGTCAATTAGGGGAGTAATTTCATATTTTAAGAGATGTTTTAAACAAATAAGTTTCTGGAAATAAGGGTGACCCAATCGATTGTCCAAAGTGCTTGCATTATTCATACTAAAGTGGTTTGCAAGCTTAGTAGAAGTACAATTATGCAAATGTAAAGAATTGGCATATGAGTTCATATCTAAAATATACAAATCCTCAAGCTTCTCAACCTTGCCAATCTGGCTCTTCATCTATTAATCCTGAATAATGCAGCAAGTAGGAAAGAAAGACACCATAAGAGAAATGTGTTTAAGGAAAGCACTCATAGAAATCAAGTTAACTTTGAACTAAGGGACATATAGGACATTATGTAGAGTGATAGTTGAACTTAGTTGTATGCTACCAGCGAATTGAACTGTGATGTGGGTGCCATTTGGAAGAAAGATAGATGAATTTTAAGTTGGTTTTAAAGTAGTGAACAGGCTAGGGTTTGAGTAAATATGGTTGGAAACCCCAGAGTCCAATACCTAATAGGAGTTTGAGTTGATATTAGAGATAAGAGAAAGATATATACCTGTAGTGTAGGTAGGAGTAAAAGCTTTTGCGTCAGTTAGCTTGGGGAAGGTATTGGCATGAGTAGACAGTAAGTTCAGCAATTGGTGATATTCAGAGAGTAAATGAAGTTGTGAATGTTATCGCTATATGATTGTTGGTGTGGAGTAGGATTCAAGGGGTGTTTAGTGACATTGTTGATACTGAATTGAGTATATTGAGTTTGATTGAGAGGAGACTAAATTTGAGGATGAGGATGTTGTGGCTTGGGTTTGGTCTTAAATCTAGGAGGATAGCCATGAATTCTATAGCAAGTCTCCACAGTATGTCCATAGCAATTACAATGTGTACTAAATGGTCTATCCCTCCTTAGTGCACTGGATCCACTGGAAGTCATATTACCAAATTTTTCTACAAATTTTGATGGAAGTTTGGAGCTAGTAGATTTAAAGTTGAATGCCATGGCATTGTTGAGATCCTATGAGGATGAGATACCAACAAATTGTTGCCTTTTTTATTGAGCGACTAGGGAGAATACTTTGCTAATGGATGGAAAAGGCTCTATTAACAGAATCTGAGATCGAATCTGATTGAAAGATTCATGTAATCCTATAAGGAAGGCCATCACGTACTCACATTGATAATACTCATGAACTTCTCATACACCTTTGTAAGTACAGTGTCTATAAGAATAAGTAGGTCTGTAATGGCTTAATTCAACCCAAAGTGTTTTCAATTTTGTAAAATAAACACCAATAGAATTTGAACCTTATGAGAGGCTAATAAGTTCTCTATGTAATTGAAAGATCCGTGGTCCATTACCTTGCTGGAAATGTTCTCAAAGATCAATCCATATTTTATACGCTGATTCAGAGAAGATAACATTGACGGAGATCTCTTTTGATATAATAAGGTAATGATGTTAGTATTGTGAATCTAAAGGTTGAGAAGATTCACATCGTCTGAACTCAATTTGCTGATTGAATTGTCGACAAAGTCGATTTTGTTCTTCATCGACATTGTAATAATCATCGCACAGCTCCAGGATGAGTAATTATCTCCGATGAGAGGCTGTGAGACTAAAACTAATCTAGGATTATCTTAATGGTGTAGAAAATAAGGGTTGGATAAGTCTTGGCCACTGGAGGTGGAGAAATTGAATGAATGAGCTTGTTCCATAACTGAAAGAAAATTAAGGTCTAGTTGAAGGAGGAAGAAGGAATTTATAGAGGAATGGTTGACATCTGATACCATATTGAGAAGTAGGCGGCCATGAGACCGAACTTGAGCACAAAGAAGATGAAAAAATTATTTTGTATTTTATTGAAATTGTACACCTCGATGTTTATATACATAGAGCATACAATTGTTATACATAACAACTTGCTAACTAACTTATTAATTAAAAAGGAAAAAAAATATCTTCCTAACTAATATCTAATCTCTAATATTGACTGTGTTGAACTTAGAAAATAAGAACATACTTGGAAGTATTCCAAATTCCATGGAATTTCTTGCAGATTTGGTGTCTTTGATTCTACACAACAACAAATTTTTCAGTCAAATACCGTTTTCAATGCATAACTGCAGGAAATTAGTGAAGATTGATGTTGTTAATAATGATCTTAATGGAGATATACCAACATGGATGGGGACTAGCCTATCCAATTTGAGGATTTTCATTTTACTCAAACAATATGAGTGGCAAAATCCCTTTAGAGATATGCCGCCTAAACTTTCTTCAAATCTTGGAGCTGTCAAACAACAAATTTTCTGGAATAATACCTAGGTGTATTGATAATTTTACTACAATGGCTACGAGAAGAAGTTTAGCTAAATACGGTAATAGAGAAATGGATTATTATATTATGATAAGGCACTTCACTAGCACAAAAATGGAGGTTAAATTTTAGACAGCCTTTGAAGACAGTGTAGTTGTCACCACAAAAGGAAGTAAATTGAAATGTGATACCATTCTTTCACTGGTTACCAATATTGACCTCTCAAGAAGCAAATTGTCTAGAGATGTCCCAAAGGAATTGACAAGTTTAGTCAAATTGAGATCATTGAATTTGTTAGATAATTACTTGATAGAATTGATTCTGTATAACATTGGAGACATGCAGCAATTAAAATCTCTTGATTTGTGAAGCAACTTCTTATCTGGTGAAATTCCTAGTAGCTTCACCATAATATCTTCTTTGGATTATCTCAACCTATCTTACAACAACTTAACCGGGAGAATACCAAAAGGCACCGAGCTCCAAAGCTTCAATGCTTCCAAATTTATTAGGAACAAACTTTGTGGCCTTCCATTAACGATTAATTGTAGCTCCATTGATGAAGTCCCTGGACCAGTGAACAAAGAGGAAAACAATGGTGATAAACCTGAGATAGAGTGGTTTTACATATTCTTATCTTTAGGAGATGCAGTGGGATTTTCAATTGTTTGCACTACATTGATCTTGAAGAAGTCTTGGAGGGAAACCTATTTTAAGTTAGCAGAAGACATGTGGAAAAAGCATTAAATGGCGAGTGTTTGCCAATTGATTGATGAGAATGCTGAAGTTTGTTAATATGGTGTGATAGGAAAATTTACATCCATTTCACCTTTTGTTTGGTTTTATTATTTTTATTTTCTATTTTAATTTTCATGTTCTGATAGTAATTTTGGTTTGGGATTGATTTTTGAATGGAAATAAAAGTATTTACTCATATGATAAAAAATGACATTTTTATGTAACAGTAATAATTTATATTATTATATTTTCTTTATGTCATTGTTGGTGCTATGTGTGGGAATTTTGAGATCAACAAGAATCAATTAGTCAAGGCGAGAATGGGGCTCTTTGTCTTTAAGATAAATTAGCCTCATACTAGTACTAATGGCAACTGGTTATCGTCTCTCAAGATATAATGACTTATCAGACGGTAGCAGCACTACAAACCATTTGATCTCTTGAACTCCAAACATACTGAACTTTCTTTCTGGACTCATATGGACACATACTATGAATGGACTATGATTGTTGTATGATTTCTGTACTATGATTCAATGTGGAGCTAATATATTTATAGTCCCAAGGTATTAGTCAAAAAGGTGGTCATCAATGTTGCTACGAATTTCTAAGGCAACTATTAATGTAGAAATTGGATGGACATTGTCTAGATTCATTTGTTAGAAATTCATGTAGTCCAAGTATGTCTGCTAGAGGATTTAGATTAGCTAAAATTAATTTCACTCTTTTTTTGGATAGGCTGGAATTAATTTTGGAAGTTTGAAGGTCATTTTCTTATTAGGCCAGATTTAGTCTAAAAGGTTAATATTGGATTGAAGGCCCAAGTTATCCCAAGTCCCCGTCCAAGCCCAATTGCATGACCACACCAAGCCAAGCTATGCCCAAGCCCAGGCCCAGCCCAAATGGTCAAACGGGCAATAGTAGCGCATGCCCACGCGCGTGTGGGTTGGATTGAGCCCATTATCACATAGGTGCTCTCCCATCCAAACACTTGTGGTATCCCCAAAGGGCCAATCCCTTACCTCCACACTTGAGACATATATCCAAGCCCACCTTTTGCTCATTTTAGGTCTTCTATCAAGTAGCTCACTTTTACCATTAATTTCTCATTTACTCGAAATTAGTTTTAGCCAATTAATCATATTATCATCATCTACCCGCATCATAGTTTATGACAATCACCAAATTATTAGAAATTAATCTTTGAACATACTTAAAATTGGTCAAAGAAGACCAATTTCCAATAATCCCTCACATAAATGAAAATTAATGCGATTGATGATGCATAGGGAGTACAGTCAAACAACTATTACATCAGGATAGGCAGCTTTTGGCTTTTAGTGAAGTGCTGTCAAGCTTACTATGCTAATCAGTGAACATGATGTCTTGAATTATTCAGCTATCGATGTAAACTAAGATAATAGTACTCACACAACAGTTATCCTTACGCTTTTTAGTTTTTCCCAATTTTTTCCATTTTGGCCATGGACACTAATTTTGTATTCATCAATATTTGCCTGTCTTCACACTTATATAGGTAATCTCCCATAAAGAGTATCCTGCCATACTCTGTTGTTCTAGCTCTGGGAATTATTAAGAGTCAAAACTCAACATAGTACCTACTCAGTAGACAGCACTTCCATGTCATAGGAATGGATTGAAGTACATAAACCTTCATAACTTAGTTGTCCCATTGAACCAAGTTCTTAGGATATCCACTCATCATGGTTAGGTGTTTGCTATGTTTGTTCTTAGACTTATTATGGGTTTTAGTCCTATTCCTCTCGACAGGCATTACTTGATCTTTAGGCTAGCCTTTTGTTAACGAATCCACTAAATTCTCACTTTCAAGTGAAATTACCATATTTGAAATCAATTGCATTATGGTATTGTGTCATTGCCTTAATGTGACAAGATTTACCATTGTACATGCTATTCTTAACTGATTTAGCTTAAGTACCTCCACCTGAGCTAAGCACCTCTACATTTTCACACATTTGTAGGAAGGTTTGTAACATTTCCATTATCATAAGGGATTTCATTTTTTCCTTTTGTTTAAGATATGGTTGGCCAAAAGAATAGCTTCTCCTCACAAATTCTAAAGTAACCCAAAATTAATCAACATAGCATTCATCATATCCTTAAGAGTTTGAATTTTTCATTTAGCAACTCCATTTGATTTAGGTGAGCAAAGAGCCATCGTTGTCAGAATTTTGCACAATGCTTCATATTTACCACCTCTATTAATTTTAATTCATTTGCTAAGTTGATTTCCAATCTCAATTTTATAGCTCTTGAATTCTTTTAGAGCTTCATCTTTGCTTTGTAGCAAATCGTGTGCAGTAAAAATAATGAAATACTTTTTTGATTTTTCCTATTTCAAATCATGTTCCTTTCAACTGAGTAAAAAGGAGCTTTTAGTTATTTTGGCTTCAACAAATATTTTGTGCAAAATAATTTGCAATTCTTGATCTTAGCTAAAGAAGAATTTGAAATCTACCACCTTATAGTTTATGAATTTGGCCACCACAGATTTCTTCAAACCTGCATCTTCTACTTGGTATTTCTTGTTAAGTTACCCCCACAACTCTTTAGCTGTATTAATCAGGCCACAAACATCATACAACAAGTCATCTAGTCCATTCACAATATAGTTCTAGCATAGGAAATCACTTTGATTCTAGGCATCCAAAGCTACCCGTTATCAATGTTGTCTTTATGTATGGCAAGTGCATCTTCTTTCAAAAATCTAACAAAGCTCAATGTCATTAGGTGAAACAACATTTACCTCTTGAAGTCCAATCGAGTGAACTTTCTTGGCCTTTCTCCATGGGCAGGAACAAGTATAAAAACTAAAGTAGTGATCGGAGCAACGTTAGCAGTAGGTGGAATAACAACTTGATTTGATGCCATGATTACATAAATGGGATAATTCATCTTAAAATTGTTAATGCGGTGTGTGGGAATTCTGCGATTAGCAAGAATCAAGTAGTCGAGACAAAAGGGGGGCTCTTTGTCTTTTAAACGAATTAGCCCCACATTGGTGCTAATGCCAACTAGCTATCATCTCCTAAGATACAATAACTAATCAGACGGTAGCAGTACTACAAATCTTCTAGTTTCTTGAACTTCAAATGTAGTGAACTTTCTTTCTAAACTTATGCAGACACATGCTATGAATGGACTATGATTGCTATATGCTTTCTCTACTATGATTCAATGTGGGGTTGAAATATTTATGGTGCCAAGGTAGTAGTCAAAAAGGTGATCATCAATGTTGCTACGAATTTACAAGGTAGCTATTAATGCAAAAATTGGATAGACATAGTCCAAATTCATTTGTTGGAAATTCATGCAGTCTAAGTACGTCTGCTGAAGGATTTAGGTAAGATAAAATTAATTCCACTCTTTTTCTGGATAGGCTAAAATTAATTTTGGAAGTTTGAAGGTCGTTTTCTTATTGGGCCAGATTTAGTCCAAAAGGTTAACATTGGACTGTAGGCCCAAGTTATCCGAAGTCTATGCCCGAACCTAATCCCATTATTGTGCTAAGCCTAGGCCTAGCCCAACTAGCCTAACGGGCGGCGGTAGCGCATTCGCATATGGGTTGGATTGAGCCTACTCCAATATAGGCCTCTGCTCTCCAAGCACTTGTGGTACCCCCAAGGGGCAAATCCCTTACATCTAGACTTGAAACATACATTCAAGTCCACCTTTTGCTCATGTTAGATCTTCCATCAAGTAGTTCACTTTTACCATTAATTTCTCATTCACTCAAAATAAAGTTTGATAAATTAATCACACTATTGTGATCTATCCATGATGTAGTTTACGATGATCACCAATTTTTTAAAAATTAATCTTTGAGCATACTTAAACTTGATCAAAGAAGACCAATTTTCAATAGTCACATCACTCTAGTAAAACTTCACTTAATTTATTATAGACCTCATTATCTTGTAAAAATATGAAAATTGATTATCATCTATAATTTAATTAATAAATTTATTTTAAATTAATGAAACGTCTTTTTAAATATTAATAATATCGATCCTACTTTACCGAATTAAGTAAATGTACTAAATTTCATATTGATGATTATAAACATTGGAACAAGGATATGCATTATTTTTATTGCAAATAACTAAAACACACACTTTGAAGTTTTTAAGTATAGAAGAGATAAAATAGAAAATAAAACCAAGGAAAGCCAGTTAATTTAGGATCATATCTAGGGATGTTAAAATTATCCGTTCTTATGCATATCTGTGGGGAAATCCTCATGATGGGTTGGATATAGGAAGAATTTTCTCCCTGTGGGGATGGTGATGGAGTTAGTTTTGATCCCTAATTGTTAAATGGAAGAGGGCAGGGATCATAGTTCTGTTCCCGCAAGTACCCATTACCCAATTAAATTAATTAAATTAATTTTTTTCTTCTAATAAACTATATATATTTTTGTAGGAGCCAACTTAAATGGAGAGCCATTAGAAGGAATTGTTATACTTTGTTGAAATTCAAGTTTATGTATTATTTATTTTTAATATTTTGTTGCAAAATATAATTAAATATTGTGTGTTATATATGAAAATCTTTTAATTTTGAAAATAATTTACATTATTGAAAAAATTTAGTATCTTTTTTAATTTCTAAATTTTTTTTATAAATTTTATAAATTTTAATTATATTAAACCTGTAGGTATTTATCTCTCCACAAAAAAGCGGAAATAGGTATACATTGCGGGAACAGAGATTATTGGTGGGGAGGCTATTCCCCCGCCCGCCCCGCCCCATGGACATTCAATCCACATCTTGTGAGTTTCGAGTTTTTATAACAAACTTCTTTTTTTACTTCAATGATTCTAATAAAACTTTAATAAAAGGCTATAACACTTTAATAATACATATGAAATAAAATTTAACTTTTAAAAAAAATATATTTGGGGTTATTTTATAGCATACTTTGTTTTCAAGAAAAAGAACTAATTTTATTGCTCTTTTTAATTGGTTGTTTTTTTGTTCATTAAAATTAAGTTGTCTCTCTTATATTTCATTTGGTACATATTTAGTGATTGATTGGCCCAATAACATTATTCTTACATATATAAGTGTGAGTTTAGAATTTAAATTCAAACGAAAGCTTAGTTTGTATAAGTGTGAAAAAAATAAAAAATAAGAAAAGTATTTTATTTAATTCATTAGATATGATTTTGGCACTACCTTTTTAAAATTTTTATATGTGGCCATAATTCGTTATTACTATTTCGACGATTTTTACTCATTAATTATTAGAAACATATTTGGTGCTTTTTCAATGACCAACCTCAAATTTGATTAAGATAATACAAAAAAAAATTTAAATATTTGATTTTATTCAAAGAGAAACATATATAAGTAATAAAATATTAAGTGATAATGTGGAAGTTGTCACTAATGATATGCATTAAATAATAATAATTATTATTATTTTAATACAATGATGGCACTTGCAAATTTTATAGTGATCACAAAAATTAATATTCAAGTTATCATTATCAACAATTAATGATGTATATATAATATTAAAATTAACACTATTGAGAATTAATTAGTCATGAAATACACATAATAAAAAGCAATGTCTATTTTTTCTATCATTATATATGTATAATTAGTTTTTTAATACGGTGACAATTAATTCAAGCATCAAAATGACATATTTTAGTCGAGTGGTCTATAGCCTAGTGGCATCAAATCTCCCATATTATATGAGAGGTCTCATGTTTGACCTGAATAGGTGTCATGTGTGCACCTATGTGTGCCTATTGATTGTGATCTTATTAAGTTTTCATTGTTATCTTCTTGATTTGATAATTGAATATATAGACAAATTGTAAATGTTGCTCTCTATAATTTGTAATGTTATCTCTATAAAAATATATTCTATCGCTTTCCTAAAAAAAAAGTGACATAATGTAAAACCATCAAAAAAATCCCTACACGATTAAGATTAATTTTACCAGGACCTCCTCCATTTTTTATTTATTTATTTTTTAAAGTCATTAGTACTGTTGCGGTGGAGTTTAGGTATAGTCAGATCCCTATCAATTTATTAAATTAAAAAAAAAATCATTTATAAAGTGTCAAAAGGAAGGACCACCCCAATTAATCATATACCTTCCTCTTTCGAAATCATCAAAACATCCGGTCCATGTTCAGGTTTTTCTTCTATTAAAATTTCGGATATAAAGTTATAACAAAATCAAAAATTTTAATTATTTTTTTTAATTTGCCCCTATGATACATATTTGTATCTGTTTATTTATTTGTAAATTTAAAATAAGTTGTGTAGATTGGTTTTGAGCGACCCAAGCAAATTGCGCGGTAATTTCATCAAAACTATTTTTGTTCTTATTCTAAAAATATTTTGCGTTCATTGGCATAAAATAGATCAAGTCCAGTAGGAAGATTTTGGAAAACAAGATTAAATTTTCAATTAATGTTCCATTTTCGAGAATCTTGGTACCAAATTTGAAAACTCTCCCTATTTTGGGACTAAAAGAAGTAATATTCTTAGCTAGTTAGGATCTATTTTCAATAATTTTCGTAAGTCATTCGTAAAAGAAGGAATAACACCTGAAAATCATAATAAAACATTATTTGATCATAATAGTACGTGCATAATTTTTAATTTCTCATTGCTACTTAGAAATAATAATAATATTCATCATCATCATCGATTCTTGACCTCTTTACCTCTTTATACACTAGCTCACGTATTTAGAGCTCAGACCGACATAAATAGAGAGATCACATATTAAATCACCATTACTATTTTCATCCTTGGATTTAGAGAGTAATTAATTATATCCATATCAGTTATAATTATTGGAAAGGGCTAAATATTTATTGTACAAGTAGTTGGGTATTCATTCATTAAGTATTAGTTCAAATCAAGCTACATCTTGTATTTCTCTCTCCAAATGAAACAGTTAAAATGACTTATGCCAAGCATTTTTTATTAAGATTACATTTGATTTTTACATCATTCACTATCAATCTCTTTCTTCAATTTAATAAATCCTACTTCAAAGAGTAGGATTTTTCATTTGAACACCAACCAATGCTTAAATCATAGTGTAATTGTTGAAAATATTTTAATTGATTAGATATGTCTTTTTAAAAAAGTGATGAATGAATAAATATGTTTGTTAGCATGGCTTGTACACATAATCGCATTTTTTCACATAATTATGCCTATTCCCTCGTGCATATATAGACATGTTCATTCTTATAATTGAGTTTTCTAACCTAAACTAACCAACTCAGGTCAAGTCACGAACATATTAATTTCTCAATCAAGCCCAAAGCTTGGGCTACTATTAAAGAAAACTAGAATCCCTTATTGAATTTATAAACTCGATTTAAAATTAATTGTAATCCGTCTCAACTATTATTACAATTATTACATGCTGGTTTATTTGAAATTAAATCAATAATAAGAACCTTTTTTTTAATTTTTAACTAAAATCTAGAGTTCAAATGTATTACTTCTTTCAAAGTTCGCTGAATAATTGCCTTTTTTTTTTTTATTTCAATTGTTTTTAGAATGTTAATCTCATCAAATTACATGCTATTTTGATTTCAGCCCTTAAGTTCCTTATGAATGAATAATTGTTTCTTAATTTTTTTTTTTCTTTTTTGTGTTTGTGTTTTTCCTTTTCCTTTTTCCAATATATACCAAAGACATGCAAAGTCCCGTAAATCGAGTGAGGACCTACGAGGATGAGGCATAAGTGAAATGAGAACGGGCTAACCTTACATTCGACCATTGTAGGAGTGTACTTTATGCTTTGATTCTTACACATAAAATGTATTTAGTGTGTGTATGTATGAATGTACGTATGTATGTATGTATGTATGTTTTTGTTGTTGGGAGTGAAAAGAAACAATAATGGTATTAGTGCTTTAGGGTTTTTCACAAAAATAGTTTGTAGCTCTTTCACTATTTTTTGTATAATAATTATTATTAGTCAGTTAGAGTTTTTTCTCTATCAGTAGGGTTAGTTAGTCTAGTGGTTAACCTATAACCTATGCTAGTAGCTCTATAAATGTATGTTTTTGCACTCATTAATGCAAAATGCAACTTTCAATTCTGTATCAAAATGTATGTTTCATTAATGCACTCAGTAAAATTTGTTTTTGCATGCATGATGTGTTTCCATTCTTCTCTCGGTTATAATATGGTATCGAAAGTTTCATTCCAGAATCTTCATCCTTTGCCACAAATCAACAATCTGCCGTGGAAAAATCTCTCAACCCTTACTTTCTCCACTATTAAGATAACCCAGGCCTAGTCCTTATCTCTTAGCCTCTCACAAGAGATAATTAAGCATCTTAGAGTAGAGTTATGTTCATCACCCTATCAGTCCAAAAAAAAAACTTGTTTCATTGATGGTTCACTTCCAAAGCCGCTGGCAGAAGATGTCAATCTCATCAATGCTTGGAGTCAAAACAACGACATGGTGATCTCTTGGTTACTTAATTCTGTATCAAAGGAAATATCTGCCAGCATCATATATGTTGAATCAGCGGCAGAAATTTGGCATGACCTCAATGAGAGATTTTAGCAAAGCAACAGTCCAAGGATATTCCAACCACATCGAGAGTTAATCAATCTGCATCTAGGTAACAACACAATCAATGTTTATTTCACCAAGTTGAAGACACTTTGGAAGAGCTCAATAGTTTCAGACCTTCATGTTCATATGGTGGTTACACATGTAGATGAATATGAGAATTAAATGATCATTATCAGCAAGAATATAACATGACTTTCCTCATGGGGCTCCATGAGTCTTTTTCTCAAATCCATGGTCAGATCTTGCTGTTAGATCCTCTCCCATCCATTGGCAATGTTTACACATTAATAACTCAAGAAGAAAGACAAAGATCTGTTGGTCCATCTTTAATTGATCCAGTCAGTTCTGTAGCCTTTACATCCAAGGCAGATTCAATCAAGCAATCACATATCAACACTAATCGAAACACCAACAACAGTTCAAACAACTACAGAGGATTCTGTAAAGAGAGGCCATTTTATACTTACTGCAACTATTATGGTCATACAGCTAAAACTTGCTGCAAGTTGCATAGTTACCTTCATAGCTTCAAGTTTAAGCCATGATACCAATAGAATCCTCCACCGCAGTCAACTCCTCTATCTCAGCCGCCACTGAATTTTATGGTGCATCATGTCTCAGAACAGTCCAACAACAGTGATATTGGCAACTTTTTGCACAGTCTAAATTCCAACCAATGCAACCAACTCCTAAAACTTCTAACCAACCACATCCAGAATCCTATTATCACCAAAACTCCTATTAAACTTGAAACTTCTATTACCACTAGTACTTGCTTCTCTATATATTACAATTTCCAGTCATCAATCCCACGGATTGTTGACTCTAGAGTTTTCAGCCATATATGCTCCAATCTGAGCCTATTCTCCCACATAAACCCTATCAAACACTACACTATAACCCTTCCAAATGGTCACAACTACTCTGTTCACTTCACTGACATAGTCAAAGTAACTTATCTATAACTCTTCAAAAAGTTCTTTATGTTCTAGAATTCAAATTTCAGCTCCTCTTAGTTAGCTCTTTACTTAGTCACTCTAATCTCACTATATCTTTTTTTCATGATTACTTCCTTATCAAGGATGCCAAGACATTAAGCCTGATTGGCAAGGGTAAAGAGGTTGATGATCTATATGTTCTAACATGGACTCATCTACTCAGGTTGTAAAGAATAAAAATAACTCTATTCTTCAAACTCCATATGTTAGCCATACAAATAATGCTAGTATTCATCTGTGGCTCAAAAGACTTGGCCATGCATCTTTTAAACAGCTTGTTACTGTTAAGTTTATCATACATTGTGATTTTCATACAAATGAACCGTGTTATATATGCCATCTTGCAAAGCAAAGAAAACTTCCATTTTTTGCTCACAATCACATGTATAAACTCTCCTTCGATCTTATACACGCAGATGTATGGGGACCTTTCCATCAAACCTCTCACAGTGGCCATAGATTCTTTCTAACCTTAGTTGATGACTGTATTAGATTTACTTGGTTGTATCTCCTTAAAACTAAAGTTGATGTCTCCACTATTATTCCTAGATTTTCAACCTCGTCCTTACTCAATTTTACACACATATCAAACAACTCATGACAAACAATGCAAAATAATTTGCCTTAAATGATTTATACAATCAAAAAAGCATCCTCCTAGGTCGAAACTCCTCAATAGAATTCAATGGTCAAATGAAAACATCAACATCTCCTAAATATTGCTAAAGCTCTCTTCTTCTAGTATAACGTCCTTTTCATCTTCTAGAGTGAATGTATCCTCACAACAACCTATATTATAAACAAAACCTCCTATAAACGCATTTAAAACCAAACCGCATTCACTCTTCTATATAAAACTGACATAAACTATTCCAACTTCAAAGTATTTAAATGCTTGGCTTATATATCTCCACCCTTTAAGCTCATAGAACCAAATTCGATCCCAAAGCTATACCATGTGTCTTCATTGGCTATCCTAGTGGCACTAAAGGCTACAAACTTTATGATCTCTCTACTTATCAAATAATAGTGTCTAGAAATGTCACATTCTACCAAAATATATTTGCTTGCCTCATAAACCTCCCAACTACTTATGTCCTTGATCCTTTGTGTAATATCATCCTTTCTCTTCCTCAAAATGAGCCTAATCAGCCTGAACAATATATCCCCCACTCTTCCCAATAGTTAATCTGAACTTACTCCCCCTAATCCACTCAGAAAATCTTCTAGAGTCTCTAGACCACCCTCCTATCTTAGAGAGTATCATTGTGGTCTTCTTTAATCTACTGAACATCATACTATTAACACAGTCCTATATCTTCCATCCAAATACATCTCCTATAATTCCCTATCTCACAACCATAGAAAGTTCCTTTTTAATGTTTCCAACAACTTTGAGCTTCAAACCTTTCAACAAGTAGTTCACCTTCCTGAATGGAAAGCAGTAATACACATAGAATTAGAAGCTTTGGAAGCAAATAAAACTTGGTCAATTGTTCCACTTCCCATGCGCAAACACTCTCTAGGTTGTAGATGGATTTTAAAAACAAAGTTTAATACAGATGGCATAATTGAAAGATGCAAAGCTACATTAGTTGCTAGGGTTTCACACAACAAGAAGGCATAGATTTCATTGACACATTTTCACCTATTGCTAAGTTAGCCATTGTAAAGCTCTTTCCTGCACTTGCCACTATCAAACACTGGCACTTGGTTCAATTAGATGTCAACAATGCTTTTCTCAATAGAGACTTATTTGAAGAAGTGTATATAGACCTTTCTCTTAGCTACAATCCTCCTACTATCCAGTATTATCCTCACTAGAAACTTGTATATAGACTTCACAAATCCTTATATGGCCTAAACTAGGCCTCCAAGTAATGGTTTTCAAAGCTTACTCATGCTCTCCTATAGATTATTTTTCATCAATCTACGTCTAACTACAGTTCATTCACCTATGGTTCAGATAATTCTTTTGTTGCTTTACTTGTGTACGTTGATGATATCATCTTAACAAAGCCTTCACACCAGCTCATTAACAAGCTTAAACACTTACTCTAATAGCAGTTTAACCTTACGAACATTGGGCCACTTAAATATTTTCTTGGGCTAGAGATTACTCATTCCCCATCTGGTATTATCTTATCTCAACACCATTACACTCTCCAGTAGGACTTTGTGTAGCAAAACTAGCCATCACTTCACTAAATCCTAATGTATCCCTTAACTCGACAGATGGCATACCACTTCCAAATATTTCTTAGTACAAAGCTCTCATCGGAAGGCTATTATATCTCACTCTCTCCAAGCCTGACATCGTATTCTCAGTCCATCATCTAAGTTAATTTCTTACCGAACCTCGCTCAACTCACCTCCAAGCAACCTATCATCTCCTCAGGTATCTCAAAGGAACACCTAGTTAGGGCATCTTTTTCTCCTCCCAATCCCAACTCCAACTGAAATGCGGATTAGGGAGCTTACAAAGACACTAGATGCTCAACTACCAGCTTTTGCATTTTCCTTGGCTAATCTCTCACCTCTTGGAAGTCCAAGAAGCAAACTACTATATCTTGTTCTTCAGCTGAAGCTGAATATTAGGCTCTTGTTGCCACATCTTATGAGATCACATGGCTACAACAACCACTTAAAGACCTCCACATCACTACTACTAGATTGATACTTCTCTTCTATGACAATCAAGTGACAATTCATATAGCATTTAATGCTATCTTCCACAAGATGACCAAGCACATAGTGATATATTGTCACTTTGTGTGTGACAAAGTGACAACCAAAATTCTCAAGCTCATGCCTATCCACACAAAACATCAACCCGCCGATATTTTCACCAAGCTTTTGCTGTCTACATCTCTTCAACCAATTCTCTCAAAGCTGGCCATCAAAGACCTTCCCCGGCCACCTTAAGGGGAGGTATTAATGCTTTAAGGTTTTTAACAAAAATAGTTTATAGCTCTTTCACTATTTTTTGTATAATAATTATTGTTAGTTAGTTAGAATCTTTTCTCTGTCAATTGAGTTAGTTAGTCTAGTGGTTAGCCTATAACCATATGCTAGTAGCTCTATAAATGTATGCGTCCGCACTCATTAATGTAAAATACAGCTTTCAATTTCAACTCACAATTCCTGCATACATGCTATGTTTCCATTCTTCTTTTGGTTATAATAAATGGACAAGCACAAGAGGCAAAACAATGACAAGGTAGCTACGTATTCTGCCATAGCACCGGCAAATTATGCCAGTTATGTCTACTAATTCCACTTATGCATGAAAAAAGCAATTGCATCCAACTGTACAATTCATATCACCATAAATTTCCCTACACCTTGTGTATGTCTCTCTGTGTGTGTCTGTGTGTGTGTATTGTTTTAAAATTAAAAAAATATAAATAAATTTTATTGAGATTTTTAGCTGTGAAAAAAAAATGAAAGAGATTTGATATAGCAAAAAGAGGATCTCTAGTCTAGGTTGCCAACATCTTATTCAAGAAAAGAATAGCCTGATGGACACAACTTAGGTTTATAATTTTTATTTTTCAAAAGTATCTTAAATAAAATTTCTTAAAAATAGTCATTCATTAAAAGTAACATTGCTAACTTTCAATCACTATTTCTGAATAATATTATAATAATATTAGTTAAGCACCTTGATATAAAGATTAATGTTTAAATTGAATTCAATATATTACAATATTAGAGATATAAAAAAAGATTTTATATCAAAATTTGACAATTCTATCGGTGATTCCCATTTCATACAGATGGATTATAGCCTATAATTTCAATTTAAATCAAAATTTGGGATTAACTCACCAATGTGGCAAGTTTTAATAATGTTGCATAAGGACATAACAAGCGTGATGATTTAATGCCATCCTCACCTTCATCAAACTTATTATTTCTAAAAGCTCACAATGTACATATATATTCTAGAATGTGAACACTTTGTCCTCTTAAACTACATATTCGTCATTTTCAAAAAATTTCTTATTAGCTACTACTAAAATTTTGATACCAAATTAAAATAAAGTGCACGCATCACCTTTTTCACCCTATATTTTACTACTCATGTCAAGGATCTCTTGATCGATCCTTATTGACTCTTCAAATTAGTTTCTTTTTGTATAAAATTTACATATCATATAGTTGATTGGATTGAAATCAAGGGAAACAATGTGGATTGGTATATTATATGTATTGAATTTTTTATTTAAATTTAGTATTTTATTTTATATTATATATAAAAATAGTCATGTGTTTATTTCTATAAATGAACAAATTGATAATATTGTTGAGGTATGACTAATCCATTGAACTAAGACAAATGGAGTTTACTGCAATAAAAAGGCGCGTTCATGAAATCTTTGTCCGTCAGTGTAATTGGTTTAATGCGTTTCTTTTAGTTTGATGGTCATTCATCTTGGATACTCTATGGGAGGGTACTCTGTATGCTTTTGATGGGGGACAATCAAAGACGCTCAATTCTTTGAATATTTTATTGTAAAATTGAACCATGTTGACTCTTGCCATATGGAGCCCCACCAATAAAGTTGAGATTCAACTCCTTTAGTTGGCTTTAATCACTTGAACAACACATGTAGCTTTAATTTCTTCTATGACTTCCATTTCTTGAATTTTAAAATTCTTAAAGGTTTCGAGATTTTAAATTTTTTAAGATTCACAATTTATGGTTTTGTGGTTTTGGTATACATCAATGATTGTGATCATTTTATGACAACTTGATTTAGACCATTGTTGTTTTCCAACTAAGGAATATAAGGTTTTTATTTAAAAAAACATATGTGAAAAAGTTTAAACATGGAAATACTAAGTGTGACTAAGACAGCACCACAAGAAATAAGAAAGAAAACTACATAGATTTACATGGTTCACCCAATTCATAGTTCTAGGGATGAAGAGAAGAAATTTTATTATTAAACTGAAAGAGGCACAATAGGATCTCTTAAAGTATCTCTACATGTATCTTTCAATTAGGTTATATTGAATGACCAAATAATGCTCCTATTCATAAGAGAAAAATAGAGATGGATAAGAAATAAAATGGGATCCTAACCAAACTAGATCTACAATGATCAAATCTAATTTCAACCAACTAAGATATCAAATTGCAAATAGCTTAAAACTTTCAAGACACAATACAACAAATCTCCACCATAATTCAAAAGTCCAAGTTAGTAGATAAAAAACACCTCTTTAAAATATGACCTAACTACTAACTAGTATTTATCATTTCCTATCTCTACATGCCCTAAAGGGTGATCAAGCATAGTAGCAAACTCACATCAAGTCCAAGAAATGCTTGAACATTTACAAAGGAACAACCTTAATCATCATATCTATAAGATTATCTGGGTTAGACAGTATTACAATAGCTATTTTACCACTAGATATATAGTCACAAACAAATTGGTACAGAATATCAATATTTTTATTTCTCTCATAAAAAATTTGATTCTGAGTTAGGTGGACTACACTTTGGCTATGATAAGAAATGATAATTGTATCTACCTTGAGTTTAAAATTTTGAGCTAAACTGCTCAACCATAGGCTTGCTCTACTACCTTAATGATTGTCATAAACTTTACTTCTACAATCAATAAAGCAACAATTGGCTATAGAAATGTCTTCCAACTGAAGGCATCTCCAAATAAAGTGAAAACATATCAAATAAGGGAACATCATCTATCCAAGTCCTTAGCAAAATTTGAAAATATGTGGCCAATAACTCTACTTCCAAATGAACTCCCTGCACTATCAAATAAAAGCCCTAAGTGTGTAGTACCTCTACATGTATCTCAAAATCCACTTGATAGCTTGTTAAGATTCATTTCTTGAACAAGCCATATACTGACTCACCAAGCTAACAACATTTGCAATATCTGGCCTAGTGCACACCATGGCATATGTCAAACTCCCCACTATACTAGAATATATAGCTTAAAATGCAATGCAAGTTAAAAGCTCACAGGCTTGTCATCTTATATCCTAAACCTCTTAAGAACATTCTCAACATATTGCCTTTGAGATTAGAATAATTTCCCCACACAAAGACCCCACCTTATCTCCATGCCCAAATTTTCTTACCACTGCCCAAGTCTTTCATCTTGAGCTCATCACTTAACTGAGCCTTCAACTTATTAACATATGACAAACTCTTCACAAAAATGAGCACATCATCCATATATATGAGTAAGTAGATATAAAAAAAAAAAACCATCATCTAATCTTCTAGAATATACAAAAGCAACATACTCACTCCTAATATACTCAATAGTGGTAATGAAAGAGTCAAACTGCTTATACTACTAACTAAGAGATTGTTTCAAGCCATATAAGATTTCTTCAATAGCCAAACATGGTCCTCATTTTCTTCAACTATGAAACCATCTGGTCATGCCGTGATGATGGTCTCCTTAAGTTTGTTATGTAGAAAGGTCGTCTTCACATCCAGTTACTCTCATTCCAGATTAAATTGAGCAATCACTGAAAGTAACAATCATATAAAGCTATACTTCATAACCAAAGAGAAGACTTAATTAAAATCAACTCTATACTTCTATACATATACCTTTACAACAAGCCTTGTCTTGTACCATAGGCCATCAACACCTAATGTTCCATGATTCTTCTTGAGCAACTTGTACCTCTAATTCCACCTTTTTTATTAATCTTCGTATCTCTATATTAGCATAGGCTACAACATCTCTTTTTAGATTAATCATGACAGACTCATCAAAAGCAACATTCCTATTAATGACCGTGCATGCTTTTGGACACCAGACCTTAGAACCCTTGATACCTTTAGTGTAACTAAGGAATATGCATTTTTTTAACTTAGGAAATAATTTTTCCATCACTTACACAGACATGCAGGAGAACCAAATATTCTAAGTCTAGAATAATCAAGAACATTACCAAACCATATCTCCTCCTGAGTTTTCAACTTAGTAGTTGTGATAGTGATTGATTTATTAGGTACCATATGGCAGAAACTACCTTTGCCCAAAAGTCCCTGGATGATCCAGCATTCAATAAGCACACAAAGGGCTCTCTCTATCAGAATTTGATTCATTCTCTTAGCCATACTATTATGCTAAGGTGTTCTAACTACCATGTGACATCTCATAATTTTTGCTTTTCTATAATACTATTTGTCCTCACTAGAGCAAAACTCTAACTATTTTCAGTATGAAGTCATTTTATCTCTTTTCTAATCTATTTTTCAATCATCATCCTCCACAGCTTGAAAGTGGGAAAGACCTCACTCTTTTACTTCAAGAAATGTAACCTAACCTTTCTAGAATAATCATTGATGAAGGTCAATATATACCTATCACCATCTTTTGAAAGTACTTGAGATGGATACTAAATATCAAAATAAATGCAATCTAATGTTTCTTTATTTTGATGAATACCCTTACTGAAACTAGTTCATTTCTACTTTTCAAAAATATAATGCTTATAAAATTTCATCCATGGTGCTTTGTCCACACAGCAAGCATCATTTGCTCAAGATAGTGAGTCCTTATTTGCTCATGTACCCTAATTGCATATGTTATAGCTTTATGATATCTAAATTCCACAACAACAACAATGAAATTGCAGCTCCACTTAAAACTTAGACCCTACAAAATGTGCGAATTTCTATTAATTTTCTCAAATGAAATACAAGCAAGGTACCTTGGGAGACTTTCAAGGAATCACTAAGATGACAAACGTATATATAAAGGAATCAAGTGCACCTATGAATATAAGGTTTTTCTTCAAATTTGGAACATTTATCATTTCTATCAAAGTCTTTACCACATGCATTTTGATTTTAATTGTCCACTTATCTGCAATCATGCAAGGTGCGTCATTGCCTATGAGAACTATACTAGTTCCCTACTCATAAGTGAAAAACCAATTGCTAGTGAGACACATGTGGAATGAAATTTGGTATCTATGCTCCAAACATTGCCTAGTCTCAAACCATTAGAACCACTAGTATAAGACAACTGTCAATGTTAGTCTCTACTAAACTAGTTTCAACAGCTTTACCATTTTTCCTTCTTTACAAGTTCTGTTTTTAGTACCCAGCACTCTACTTTGACATGTCCTAACTTTTTTTTCTTATTTTGTGATCTACTTCTTGGTTTTTTGTCACTAGTATTTCACTCCTTGGTTCCATCCCTAACGCAAAACCCCTTATCCTAATTTTTTGAGGCACTTAACATAGTCATCTATTGAGTATTTGCTCAATAATACTTCTTGCACGTCCTTTAATAAAATTGTATCTCTACTATTCAATATCATGTCTTGAAAATTAGAATAAATCAGGGCCAGTGAAAACAATAATAATAAAGTCAAATCTTCATCATCACATTTTACTTCTGAATTTTCTAAATTTGCAACTTGGGTTTTGAATGTATTAGTATAGGATTGAATAAGGTACCTTCTATCACCTTGAAGAAATATAATTATTTCTTCAATGGCAACTTGCTCATCAAGTTCTTCTTCATATAAATCTCTTCCAATTTGCATTATAAAGTTGCAGCATCTTTCTCTTTCAAAATATCCTATGGAATCTCATTCAAAAGATACAAAAAAATTTGCCCAATGGCTTTCCTATTTACTCGGTCTTTTTTCTCATCCAACCAATGTGATGGCATTTTTCCATTCCCTAAAAGGGGATTCTCCAAGTCCATTGTGCCAACATAGCAACTATCTTTGTTTTCCTTAATGGGAAATAAGTATTCTGATCTAACTTCTGAATCTCCTTTTTCATAGACATCATCTCCAATATCTAATCTAATTCCTGAGGTTTTAATACTAGTTTGTTACGAAGATGGCACCACAAAAATTAAGAAATTAAAATAAAATGCAAAGATTTTATGTGGTTCACCTAATTCAAGCTATGTTTACAGATGAAGGAAGAGATTTTATTTATAAATTGATAGAAGTACAACAAGAGATTGTAGAGTATCTATGTGAGTTTCTCTCAATTGGGATCTACTGAATGATCAAGAACACTCCTATTTATAGGAGAAAAATAAAGATGGTTAAGAACAAAACTAAGTTCTACTCAAACTAGATATCTAATGACCAAATCTAGTATCAACCAAATTAGGATAACAAATTCTAACCAACTTAGGACTTTTGAGACATAACACAACACTAATTAAGTATAACATATTGAATATTCATGTGTTAAAATCTATTTAAAAAAATATTCTTCTTATTTAAGCTATAGTGATGCCCAAATTAATAGTTAGATATTTAAACCCAAACTCTATGAGATATCATTCACTAGCACATGTGGTGGAAAGTTTTAGTCTTATCAATGAAAGTAGTTCATAAATTGATTCAAGATTTTCATTCTTGTGACATTGAACAAAGCTTTGTATAGTTAAGAAACCCTAATAAAAATGCTTAGAAAGAAAAATACAATTATTTTCTAATAGACGCACAATATAATAATGCTCAAATTCATTATCAAACATGTAATTTCATTTGTTGAGATGTCTTTCCATAAGTAAGTACAAATTCTCTACTACATGTATTGGTGAGATAAATTCATGGAAATTTCATGTCCTAAAATAAGTTTGAACATAATTTAAAATCAAATACAACTACATATACAAGAGCTCAAATAGTTGTGTGATTCCTATATATAGTTTCAATAATAGTTATATATTACTATATTATATAAGTGCCGAAGTGTGTATGAATAGTGCCGCCATGCATGATCACTATTTTCTATTTTTTTCGCGTTTTAAAATTCAATAGAACGTCATTTTGGAGGATAGTGTGTTGTGTGAATTTGTATGCTGCGTTTTTTCTCTTATTTGCTATTTTAGCTACAAATCGAATGGTCAGAAGAAAATAAGGTTTTCTTCATCTTTTTTCCTCGACTATGTTTATTTTTGTGTGTTCTTATCACAATTCACAACTTACCATTTTTCTTTAGTTTGTATAATCTGAACAATTACTCTCTCCTATTATGAAGGAGAAGATCAAAAGCTAGAGCTATTGAAGTTTTATCAAAATGTGAGTTTATTACGAAGAAGAGTGAAAAGTTTTAACAAAAGCTAAGAAGTGGGCCACTAACGAAAAAGATGATGGTGCTACTGTAGTGGTGGCTGAGTTTGCGCTGAGCTCGATTTGGGTTGATGAAATGGTCCAGAATTTCATTGAGGATAGCAACAAGAAATAATCCATAACCACAATGAAATACGGTTGAAGCAACCTGAATTGCTTTAATGACAATAGCAATGACAGCTTCGATGATGAGCTCGATTTCTTCTCAGACTTAGTATAGACTAATTCTTCTTTTAATGACCTCTCTAATACTCTCAAGGTATTAAATTATCTCGTGTGTTTTTTTTCTTTTTTTGTGATGGATTTTTTGTTTCTCTTCGTCAAATGATTTTAGGTTTATTATTTGATATTTTTCCTTTTGTGGTGTAGAGCTTGATATTATGTGCGAGTGTAGTGGAGAGAAATCTACTGGCAGAAACTTCAAAAATCATTGAAAAGAACAACAAAACTTGCAAGACGAAAGACGATTTGAGGAAAATCATCACCAATGGCCTAATTGCTATTGGATATAACGCCTTTATTTGTAAATCCAAATGAAAAAAGTCATCTTCTATTCCAGCTAGTAACTCTCAACTTTACTTATTACTTATATTCATTTTCCATTAGTTACGTTCTGGCAGATATGTTAAGTTATTGTTGGTTCTAATATCAAAGACCCAATTTTTATAGTTTCATGAATTTCAAATTGGAATTTTCTACTCATTCATGAGTTTCAAAAATGGTTAAATAGCTCAATACGTTTGTGATATCTATGGCTTGTTTGATTTAATGTGATATCTTGATATTCATTGGTTGTTTCTTGAGCCATCTATTGATTAATGTGCAAACTTCAAACTTCTTTAGATTATCATTCAATTTCAAAATACAAGACACTGGTAGACATTCTAACACATATTCTTCTTCTGATAAACAAGTCAAAGATTGAGTTCTATGATTGCTAAAAAAAAAAACTTTGCATCTTCTGGAGATCTTTTAAGATAGTTGCAATGGTTTTTTTTCAATAAATCAAAAAATATTTCTGATTTTGTTGAGTTACCTTTTCTTTTTCTCCAATTATACCTATGTGTATAATGTCATGTATAATGCGATGAAGGACAAGTGTGTAGGTAACTTGCACCTCTTTTTACTCATTCATAGGTATCATCAAAGATTTGTTTAGCTTATATTCTAATTTTCGAATGCCCATCTTGTAGTGGTCTCTGACTTTGTGCATATTGTTTTTCCTTAAGATTAAACACATGACTATTTTCTATCAATGGTATGATAAACATTAGCAAAAGTAGATCTTATCTTGCTCATTGAGAATGTTTAGAAATCATCCAAGAGGTTTAAACCTAGCATGAAATCGAAGTTTCATTAAATCTACACTTCCCAGCAATTCTATACATATCTCCATATTAGTAAGAAACAAAATCTTGTGCAGCATCCCAAATCACCACAATAACAACAACAAAAAAAAAAAAAAAAAAAAAACAAGAAGAAGAAGAAAGAAAGAAAGAAGAGAAAAACTCTTCAACTTGAAGCTTTGAATATTTGGAGTGTTTTGAAACTTTTGTGCACACCAGTAACATTTAATAATCTATGCCATTCCCAAACAAGTTGTGCAACATCCCAAATCACCATACAATTCAAAAGATATCTAGCAACAAAAGATTGAGCCTACATGATATCTTCTTCAATAACATAAGATTACTAAAAAGCAAAACATAAACAAGTGCAAAGCCCCTTAAACTCATTGTAGAACTTGAAATACAAACTACTGCATACATGTTCAAAACTTGGACTTAATGATATTGACAAGGGTATTCATGGATATTGTATCCATTTAAATAACATATTTTAGAAAATTATGGATAATTGTATTTATTTTAAAAGATATAAATTTTTGAAATATTAAAAGGGATTATAATATTTTAAAATTTACTATCATACAAAGAAAATAATTTCAAATATAAAGCATAAGCAAGAAAAGAACTATTTACCATAGTCCATATGAAGCATCTCCCTTTTCTTAATGCTCAAACTATGAAAGTGGCATCAACAATGATTGCAACTTCATTTTCCACCTCTCTTTTTTTTATTTTGTTGAACAAATAAATAATCAGTTACCATCCTGTTAAAGATTGTAAAAAAAATAAAAATAAACATGTCATAGATGATCAAGAATCACTCTTTCCTTTATCGCCTTTCTCCTGAGAGAATGCTTGAACATTGAATATGCATTTCAATGCTTTCTTTTTCAAAAAACAAAATCTAGATCTCATTTACTCCTCAGAGTTATCAAAATCAGGTTTTCCTCTTTCATCACTACCATATAATCCTTCAAATCCTATTCCACCAGACACAAATATAGATATATGTAAGAAAAATACTTTAAAACTTGAAAAGACTCACTTAGTAGGTACAATTGGTATAAAGATAGGACCAACAACTTATTTCTTAAATTTGGAATTAAGTTCAAATCACTACAAAGTGCATGCACATGGAATATTGATACGCTATTAGTAATTTTGATTTTAGATGTAGAAAGATGTATTTAGGCATAAAGATGTGATTTTGATAGTTTTGAAGTGGTATTAAGTTGGTTGATTTCTTCTTTAATCCATTTTTTAACGTGCTTGTTTGATTGAAAATACCTCATTTCAAGTACTATTTTCTTCTCTTTTACAATTGCAATTTTTTGATTTTATTTTACTTTGATTGTGTTCTTATGAAATTTCGGCATGTGTGAAAAGAAGATTCACATTAACATTGTGGTCATTAAGCATTTCACTTAGGAAGTCAACCACCATTAGTGATTGGTCACTTGATTTACAAGTATGGTGGCATTGACAAGTGGGTTATTGAAATGTTTGAGAAAGAAGCTGCCAAGATGAATAAGAGGTCATTCAAGTATGCCTAGGTGCTTGACAAGCTTAAAGCCGAGCATGAGCGTTGTATCACCACTAATATGATATTGGTTAAAATCCATATGCTAGCTTGATAGAACTCAAACTTCATATTATGTCATTGATGTTGAACTTTTTGGTAAGCAAATGTGTACCTTTGCCAATGTACTTTTAGATTGCGAGTTTGAATGTGTCAAAGCATTCATTCTAAGTGTCTCCCAATAGATATTGCACCGCACTTGGTAGAGAAGTACCCTAATCTAGCTAGATTAAAGCTTTTAGATAATACTTCTTTGAGAAAGATTACTACAAAGATATCTATTTTTTCAATGGAGCACACTTCAACTTTTGAGAATGATTTATTTTCTCCTGTGACTATGTCAAGTAATATAAATCATATAAATCATTTTTTAAAATATTTTCAAAGTCCACATAGAATATACGAAAAGCAATTTTATTTTTCTGAATGAGTATCTATCATTTTTGCTTGCCTTGGAAGTGTTTATGTGGAGAGTATATTGAGATCATCAAAAGGTGTTCCTATGGCATAGATAATGGGATGCCTTCTTATAAAATTTCAATAAGAAATCAAAGTTTAGTCTCTTCTCTATTTTCTATTGGCATGCTTGCTTATGAAGTTAAACTGATGTATTTAGCTTCTTACTGTCTTTCTCAGGAAAAAACTAGTTAACAATGATCAAAACATTCCTTTTTGAGCTAAGAAAATTCATTAGGTTGGAATTGAAGGCTGAAGAATGATGGTTATGGTGTATGAGGGATAACTAGCACTTTGAAATTAGAATGAAAAAGATTGGCTATATTTATGCATCTCGCAAAGGTTGCTCCTCTTGACTGTTCTAGATTTAAGTAGTCAATTTTGTGGCATTTTTTTCCTATATTGTTCCACTTGTTAGGACTTTGACAAATAAAAAATAAATTACTGGATAGATTTCTTTTGTTTTATCGGAAGACAAAACTTTATTAAGTGCATAATTAACTCCATAAGTACATTAGTTATGTGTGGAAATTATTTTTGGACTAAAGAAGGAATAAAAAATTATGAAAAAATGAGTGATATCAATTTATTTTAATTTGTATTTGTTGGTCTCTATTCATATAGAAAAATTTTGTAATCAAATAAGGCGATATGTTGTGACAAGAATGATTTGGTTCAATCTTTTACAACTTAAATTGAAGGTTGGAATAGTCGTATACTACAAGTAAATCCATTTTATAACAAATGGCAACTATTATGAGACAAATTAAGATACAACAATAGATATTTTTATGGAATGGTTGGAGTTTTTGAAAGGTTCTATTAGTCAATAAATTTGTTAAATGGAAGGAAACATGATTTTGATCCTCTCTCTCTCTCTCTCTAGGTTTCAATAAATATCTCTATAATCCATGTTAATGGCATATTTCCTTATGTGTGAATTTTATTTGTCTTATTTTCCTTTGTGTTTTCATCATTGTCAAAAGATTCAATATTTTCTTAAGATATTTGGGAAACAAATAAATGCGTCTAGTTTATAAGCTTGCAAATTAGGAGAAAAAAAAGGTTATTGAATCTTTCATATTAGAAAATAGAAGAATAAATATTTTTATTGTGGTGCATTTTTTTCAATAAGTGCTCCTTATCTTCAATACGATCTCTAATTTCTGTGCCTAAAGCTGATATGAGTATATTGTACTGTGTTTGCGACATTAGTTTTTCAAAGGTAGCACTGTACAGACTTATATATTGAAGCCTCATAATTGAGATATGAGGCACCAATTGTTCATTACTACTTGAGCATTATTTAAAGCATCTCTCAGCAATCTAGGGATGTTTTTTCACAAAGTTGACAAACAAAAGAAATGCATTTTTGTTTCCATTAATGAATTTATTTCACTTCAAATCCTATCATGTTATGAATTCTCACTGTGTAAGCATTTTATACCCTTTATTTATGTTCATTGTTGTTAAGCTTGAGTGATATTCTAGGGTGATGGTACACGATTGAATATTTTCTTTCTCATATTGGAATTTGGAATTTCTTGTAGACACCTTCGAGAAGGCAAGTAGATAAAGTCAAATGCTATGAGCCTACAATAATTAAATGCCTAAGTTACTTCCTTGCATTGAAACCTGATGAGTTTAGTTTTTTATGTATAGAGTTCAATGTATAAACTTTACTATACAATTTAATCACCTTCGCTTTCATACATCCTCTTACATTCTATTGATTAAGTCGAATTGTTAGGTTCTTATACATATTCTACCAAATTGAAATTGTTGTGTAAAGTTTTTAGAGTGCACTTTGACTGATGATATCAACAAAGATCAAGTAATAGTTTTCCATTTTATTGAGACTAGATCAAAATCAAATTTGTGAAAATTACTTGAGAAACTCAATGCTAGATTGATGTCAAGTTCCAATGTGAAATCTAGTATCTTCAAGATGTGCTCAATAGCAAAAGAAATTTCCAGTGATATTTGTATAGACTTTTAAACCTTCTATTTCAAGAGTGAATATGCTATGCTTATTGGATTTCGTATGTTCTTGGTTAGGTTTATAAAATTACGCAAGCACATTGTTAGCACAATAAATTTTTGAATGAAACATAGGCGAGGAAGGCTCATAAAGTATAGGCATAAAGTAGCTTCAAGCAAAGGCGCAAGTTTCTAAGGATACTTTTGAAGTATACCATTGAACACTAGGAGCTTATATACGAGTGACGACTTCTTTCTTGCCAATATCTACAGATAGTGATAGTGACTTTTGAAGTCAAACATCAAAATTCTGATTATATTATTTTCTATTTCTATATTATATTGAATGCAGTTTGTCACTTACTCATATGCCACTTCAAATAGAGTTTCTTTGAGTGACATTATAAGGGCCATGGTTGATACTTCTGTGGGAGAAATTATGACAACTTATGAGAAAATCACTTGGCTTCTATTAGAGTGTGAAAAATGGCTAAAACCTGAATACATGTACTCGTTTCTCAATTGTTCTTGCTCTCTTGAGTCATAATATGTTAATTTGACTCTTTATTTTATAATGAAGTATTTGAACTTGAATAAAATCAACTTAATGCTTATGGCGATCTCATTTTCTTGCTTAACATTATAAGTTTGTTGCAGCATATTGATGTTTATCACGTATTGGCAATTATTGTTGTGATGCATGCATGACATAAATGCTTCCTACTGGTCCAAATTAGATTTTTATGTGAGCCTAAAAATATGGTCCGATGCATTGGCTTTCGTCATTGTCCCATTTAATGGCAATAAAGAGTTAAATATGCAACTTAAGTTGCATTCTTGTACCTTAGGTCCGCCACATATTTGTTTCTATCATTAGACTCATGTATTTGAAAGGTTTCTATCCCATGAGTTCTTTCTTAAAGGTTGCTCTTTTATCTTAAAGTTTGTATTTAATACTTGTTTTTTGCTGAATTGTTAGTTAACAGGGTAGGAATACAATAATTTTTTGAATTTTGAAGTCATGAATGCTTTTGGGTCATGCGAACTTGCACTAAAGTTTGCTTTTTGATGTGTAAGAAACCATAGGTGAAAGGGACTATAGTTATCTAAAAAATTAGTTGTCCATGTTGATGATTGAAATAGGCATTTAGATGTTAAAATTAGGGCTCTAACAGTTGATCTTAAAGAATAACTCTAATTAGATTTCTCAAGATTGATGATTTTACTCCTTGGTCACTTAAGAAAATTGTTGCTAATTAATTTGCTTATTAATCTATTTGATGGTGGGTATGCTTTTGTTGTCTGTGAAGATGCTTGAAATATGGCTATTGTAGAAAGGCTCTGAAGTAATGATGAAATGCAATAATTTCTGTAGCTTTTTAAAATATATATATTAACAAATGTAATGGCTCAAAGCGTGAAGTGGTTGCTGGAGTTGCTATGTAAAAGGTTGTGTAATTTGATTGTTGATTGAAGGGAGTTTTTTTAGGGTGGGATACAACTACTTCTTGTTATACATGTGCTTGAATCTAGATAATTTGTCCATTAGAATTTGGTCAGTCGAAGTGATGATTCTTCACTTGGAATTGGTGTTATTTACACTCTTGGTGATGGTTGTGCTGCCAAATTGATGTTTAGAGGCTTTGTATGTGCACAGAATTATAAGTTCCCATTTCCTTAGTAAGAATTTATTTTTTAAAAAAATCATAGTACCAATACTTATAATTAGTTGATTGATTTTTATTCCAATCTTAGCTAAAAACAATGTGTATTTGTCTCTATAGTTTTGTGTCCATTATACATTTTTTTGTTAGAGTTTTGTATTGCATGGCGGGCTAGGTTATGGGCCTCACCAAGCGAGCCGTAAGTAGCCTCCTCAAAGCTAGCCCCTATATATTTTTAATTTCCTAACTTAAGATTATTAAATTTTTAATTAATTTATAATTTATACTAAAATTCACAGTTTTACACTATTACTTAAGAAATTGATTTAGCTAAATTAAAGTAGATACCTTTATAACTAATCATCTTTACAATCAATTTGTAGCTGAAAATTGTTCATTTAATATACACACATATATTGATTTTTCTATGGATAAATGCATAATTAATCTGTTATGTTGAATTCATAAGACTATGGTTGATAGTTAATCTTTACTACTTGTAATTTTAAAAATTATATTAGTTACAAAAAATTGTAGTGACAATATGAAATTAATTTCACAACAATTTTTCTATATCAAATAATTATATTTTTTGATAGTACAACTTTTAGCGAGTAATTACACTTTTGCAATTCATGATTTGTTTTTGTTTATCTAATATCTTTCCACATTAATGACTGTTCCACATTGTTTTTCTTTTTGTGTGTGTAGCCAATTGACTTGCAAGGGATGCTTGGAGCATGAAATCTACTGCTAAGGCTGCTTTGAATTGAGTAAGGATTTCTATAATGGTTAATTTACTATTTGAAATTGCTAAAATTAGGTCTCAAATTTAGGTGCTTAAACTGGTTAAAGCTGAAAATTGGTGCAAGAATGTAATCAAGCATGGACATTTTTTTATGTTTAACAATAAGCGCTAGAATGAGGACTCAAACATAGGTAGTTCATCTTCTTCTACCCATATCATTTAATGCTAAAAAATGTTGCTAGCATGAGGATTAAAACCTAGGTGCTCTCTTGATGTTGAATTGTAGAGATAACTTTCTTTTATATATTATAATTAAAGTTGACTTCACCAAAACTTTGGTTGACATTTATTTTTCTAAAATAGCCCTGATATGGGATAGCCCAACAAGCCCAGCCTAACAAGCTATCGACCTCAGAGAGGGATCCTAGGCCCAGTTAACATGTATAGCCTAATAGCGCTTCTGAATCCAACTGGGCTGAGTCACCCAACCATAACCACCTGGTCGAGTAAATTGTTCTCGACCACATTCAACGGGAGGATTCAAGCCACTTTGCCAAGTCAACCATTCCTCTGGTTGATCACCTTATCTGTTCGATCATTATTGACCAAAGTGCTCACTCTAACGCTGACTTATATCCTTACCGCATTCAATACTCTAACAAATGGCATGCCTCCATACTAATGGCGTGTGCCACCCCAATACAATCTTTGCCACCAACTTTGGCAAAGAGGCGCACCACCACAGTACTATTCACCTTAAAAACCAGGAGATGATGCCACCTAGAATAGTACCAGGATTAGAAATAACCAACAACCCCCTAGTAAGGATAAAAGCCCTCTACACTTGATAGGGACATCTTAGATATATCATTTACCAAGAGAAGGCTATAAATACCTCATTGCCAGTCACACTCCACGTAATGCCAGATACACTATTTGCTTTTACTCTTATGTTCGATTACCTCATTTTGATTAGTACTAACTTAAGCATTGAAGTGCCTTCATTGGGGAAACCTTTACTAGTTTAACATTTGTTATTTGTCACAGATCTTAAACTTCGAAGAATATTGCTATTAGATCATTCTACCTCCCTGGTCGGATCAACCCAAATACAACCCTAGTTACTATAAATGACTTCCAACCTCATCATTTTGGTGCTGTCTATGGAAAACCTTGAGATTGCAACTAAGAAAATGGTGAACACAGAAAGAGCCGCATCTGAGTGGAAAGACAATAGGAGGTTCGCATCTCCACCTCTCCCTCCGCCCCAGCAAGGTTTGCATGCTCCAAGCCTCAATGCCCTATAAGAGCAAGTTGTAATATTAACTATGCCATTGCTGATGTAGTTGATAAATGAACAGATCTTTACTCAAATCTCTGCTCAACTTTTCACTACATTAAATAGGCACACCACTATGCCAGCCCCCACAGGTAATGCCACTCTGAAACTACCCCCACTAGAAAAAAGGTCCCCCTGGGACAGTCACTGTCACTAGGAATCTAAGCTATAGCCAGCTAGATGAAAAACCAACCCTAAACATCCCTAAGGAGAAAAAGGGTGACTGGAGCTAAAAGAAGAAATAGCTGACTCTGTATACCACCACATTCGACCTAATCGAGCCCCGCAGCGTGATAGGGTCGAACGTTCCCGACATGACTCATACGAAAAAATGGAAAAATCTGCTAATCACATGGCCTGAACTAATTAAGCCTCACAGCACGATAGGGCCAAGCACACGAGACCTCATTTTGATCAAAATGCCACCCAAACTGATCGAGAGGAGTGGTAAGAAGTTTACCACCAAATACACTAATTAAACAGACACCTTGATGAGATCATAAGGAAAAACACTGATAAGCTACCCAACCCTGAGGGCCCCTAAAGGCTCATCGAGAAAGAGTCTCCTTTTTTATCCAGGAGATTATCGATGAGCACATCACTATCGATGCCAAGGTCTCGACCAGATTGCCAAGTTATGATAGCTCAACATACCCCAATGAACATTTGATACAGTTTAAGCATATGATACAGCTGTACGGTTATAACGAATACATCCATGCTAAGATGTTGGTGACCACTTTTCAAAGCATAGCACTTGACTAGTTTGTTAAGCTAGAGCCCTCATCAATATACTCCTATAATCAGCTTTGTGACAAATTCTTACACCAGTTCACCAGCCGAAGAAAGGCGAAACTCTGCTACACTCACCTCCACACTATTAAGCAGAACAAGAGAGAGTCCCTCCATGACTTCTTTACGAGGTTTAACATGGAAGTCCTAAAAATAGACAACCCCAAGATTGAATTCCTAATTGATATGCTATTCTTGGGACTCAAACATAAATAATATGCCAATGCATAGGTATAGAGCACTTGAGGTTGATAGGGGAGCTACTCAACTTGGCGAAGAGATATATGATCCAAGAGGAGATGAACAAGCTAAAGTTCGAAATCTCTAAGGTCAATAAAAAGAAAAATAAGGACAGAGACGACCAAAAACACAGATAACGAGGTCAATCTCCAAAAAAATACTTCCACAACTACACTGAATAACCTAAGAAGAGAGGTACTGTATGCCATCCAGCTTAACAATCTCCTTAAGAAATTGAGGAAAATGATGAAGATTGAAGTAATGAAAAAATCAAAAAAGTACTACCACTTTCATAAATAAAAGAGGCATGACACAAATGAATGCTTCAATCTCCAGAATGAAATAGAGAGGCTCATCAAATAGGGCCATCTAAAAAAATATATGGATGTTGAGGCACAAGCCAAAAGGGTCAAAATTGACCAGACTCCCCATAGAGAAAGGTCGATTAGCCCAAAAAGATAGGAAAAAGGAAAAAAACCCACCCAAGAAGATCGTCCGCCCATTCGAGGAGTAATGGATATGATCGCGAGAGGTCCTATTGGGGGAGACTCAAATCAACGAAAAGGCAGACTCAGAAGAAGCTGGAGTCAACCAAAAGCCTCGCCCAATGAAATAATTTTCCATCTATTGACGAGTGTAGAGCCTATTTCTTTCACCAATAATAACTTAGCCCACCTCGAGGGAAAGAATATTGACCACAAAACTGATTGTCCCATGGTAGTCTCTATTGAGATTACTAACTTTGAAGTGAGAAAAGTCCTTATCAATAACGGTAGTTCGGCGAACATCATCTTTCTCTCTACCCTAAAAAGAAAGAACTTGGTACAACTGAAGTTTGAACCTATGCGTACCCCTCTTGTTGAGTTTGGGGAGTCAGAAATTATTCCAGAATGGTCCATTAATCTATCGATGTCATTTGGGGAAGCACCCCGAATAAAAACTTTGATGGTGAACTATCTAGTAGTTGATGCCTTATTTGCTTATAACATAATAATTGGTCAACTGGAGCTAAATTATTTTCTGCCATTATGTCAACCTACCACATAAAGATCAAATTTCTGACCCCAGCTAGCACAAAGGAACTGTTGTGTAACATTAAGAAAGCTTAAAAGTGTTATAATATTTGATCTAGTCAAGCAAGCAAAAGACTCAACCGCAATTGAAGACTTGGGGGATGCCTCCATAGCAAAACCTAAGGAGACCCAAACAAATAAGAAGAGAAAGCTAAAGGATACCCAAGTGGAATTCGTCGAGGAATTCAAAACTATTGAGCTAGAACAAGAGAACCCCAACAAGACAACTCAAATCGAGATAGACATAGGCCATAAGCCCCCACTTAGAATGTCTTATGATCAATGTTTTGAGAAAAAATATTGACATCTTTACTTGAAAAGCATTTGACCTCTAGAGAATCGACCTTAGCGTGATCGTGCACCACCTCTATATCGACCCCTCGTACAAATTGATCAAGCAAAAGATAAGGATATTTAATACCGAGAGGACCCAGATCATTGAAAAGAAAGTTCAAAAACTCCTAAATGAAGATTACATTGTAGAAATTAAATATCCATCTTGGCTTTGTAATATTGTACTCATCCCAAAAAAATGAGGGACAATGGCGTATATGTAACAATTTCATAAATTTGAATAAAGCTTGCCCAAAAGATCCTTATCCCTTATCTCGAATAGATTTACTATTAGATTCTACTGTTGGTTGCAAGTTATTAAGTATGATGGATGTATTCCAAAGCTATCATCAAATATTCATGGCCCTCCGAGGACAAGGATAAAACTTTCTTTGTGGTTCCCAATGGAGTTTATTGCTTTTTGGACATGTCTTTTAGACTTTAAAATGCTGGAGTAACTTACCAAAGGCTAGTCAATTTTATATTCAAAAAGGAGATAGGTAAGTCGATGAAGGTGTACGTCAACGACATGATTGTAAAGACGAAAAAGGCCCAAGACCACTTGTTCAACCTCAATCACACTTTTGCAATTTTAAGAGCATTTGGTCCAAATCTAAATCCAAACAAATGTATGTTTAAGGTTTAAGGAGAAAATTTTTTGGGATATATGGTCAGTCAATGGGGCATTGAGGCCAATCCATAGAAGATTCAAGCCGTTCTTGACATCGTCCCCCTCAAACAGTTAGAGATGTACAGCGGTTGGTCGGAAAGATTATTGCTTTGGTCAGATTCATCGCAAGGTTGGCAAACAAGAGCTTGCCTTTCTTCAAAATTCTCAAGAATGCTAAGAAATTGGGTTTTCAATGGAATGAGTAATGTGATTAGCCGCTGGTCGAGTTGAAGCAATATTTATCCTCACCCCTATCATTGCAAAACCTGAACTTTGTGAAGTTCTTCAAATATATTTAGCAATTTTGAAGGCATCCATTAGCTTGATCCTAATCTCGACCAAAAATGAAAGCAATCAACTAGTCTACTATTGTAGTAAGTCACTCTAAAGGCTGGAGCATAACTATATGGAGATCGAGAAGTTTGCCTTAGTATTGGTCACCGCAGCTCAAAAGCTGCATCCATATTTCCAGTCCCATGCCATGATAGTGCTAGCTAATTAGCCATTGAAGCAAGTGTTGTTGAAGCCAGACACATCTAGCCGATTAACCAAATGGGCCATCGAATTGGGCAAGTTTGACATTATATTCCAATCGAGAATAGCCATCAGGTGCAGGTCTTGGCGGACTTCATCGCTGAATAAGTAGACCTACCTGAGAGAAATTGTGAAGCCCCTCTTGTTTGAATTTTGCACATCGATTGGTCATTGACCACATCTGGAGAGAGAGCGAGAGTAGCTCTCCATTCCCTAGCTATAGAGAAGTATAAGTTCAAAATTAGACTTGACTATGCGGTTATAATAATGAGGCAAAATATGAGGCCCTCATCCTAGGGATGAGGATGGCACTTGATCGAGGTGATGAGCACCTGTCTGCGTTCATGGACTCCCAACTGGTAATAGAACAGGTCGAAAAAAATTTTGAAACTAAGGGTTCAACGATGAGCCATTACCTGGCGAAGGTCAAAAAATTATAACAATCATTCAAAAAGTTCACCCTCAGTCAGGTACCTCAATCCTAGAATGAGCATGCGAAAGCCCTTTCCAAATTTGCTAGCTCGACAGAGGTACAAGAGATAAGACGATAACATTTTTGGTAGTCGATTGGCTATTGATCGGCCTACTCAAGAAAAACCTGGTAGGGAGCATTAAGGAGACAGTTCTTTCATGGCAAGACCTAATAAAACTCTACTTGGGTAATGACACTATCCTCGAAGACAAAAATATGGCTCGACGCCTCCAAGAACAGGTTGCCAAGCTTGCATTGGATGAGCATGACAGGATAACTTTCCAAACAACCACAAGTCACAACTCTTATAATCTGGTCTATGGGTCCAAAGTAGCCATCCCCTCAGAACTCATTCAACACACAGCTCGAGTCATTCACTTCCACCTGCTCAAAAATACATCAAAAAAGAAGCTCGACCTCTAAACTATCGAAGAGCGAAGGTAAAAAGCTTAAAATACTATGTAGCACTATAGGTCAAAAATGGTGGACAACTATAACAAAGAGGTCAAGGTATGCTACTTTAAAGTTAGAGACCTCGTTCTCAAAAAGGTAAAGGTGTCCAAGAATGTTGGCAAACTCAACCTAAAATGGGAGAGACCCTATGCTGTTGTCAAAGTATCAAAGCATAATACCTATAGACTTGCTAATATGGACGGGGGTGAGCTCTTTCGCCTATGGAACACCATCAACCTAAAGAATTCAAAATATGAAAGCATATTGTAATCCTCCTTATATTCTTTGATATGAATAAAGTTCTAGCAATACTGCTACCATTTATATTATCACAACCATATCAACCTTGCACCATTCCAAGTTTCAAGACAATTATATAGTCGATGAATAAGCAGCTTCACATTGCCACTTAAGTTTCAAGTCGAACCTGTAGTTGATGAAAATAAGCAGGTTCACACTGTTGCCCAAGATTCAAGTCGATCCCGTAGTTGACAGAGAAACAGCCTCACACGGCCTAATTAAATTTTGAGTGAACCCTGCAGTTGATGCAAAAGTAGCTTTACGATGCCAAACCAAAGTTCTAAATCAACCACACAGTTAACTCAAAATATCTATATGCTACAAACATAAGGATTTTTAGCCTAAACTAAATAATTGGCCCAGTAGTCGATCAACAAGTCGACCATAAAATAATAAAATTTGACTACAAAATTCAGTGCGCTTTGGCAAAACTAAGTATATCTCTCAACACTAATCAAAAATCAACGACAAAGTTGTTGAATGTTGCGTTAAATTTTATAGATAACTAATATAATTGTCAACTATCCATCCATACAATCGCAACAATAAAGTTGAATTCGACAAGAAACATGTGAAATTCATTTCTTTCAACAACAAAGATGTGAAAAAAAAGAAAAACATGGTCTTTTATTGATTGGAATATCCATTACAATAGCATTCTACTACAAAAAAGAAGAGACAAAAAAGGAAAAAAAAGCAACAATAATAACGACAGAATTTCCGCATCAAAACTAGCTCGAGCTTGCCTGACTACCTCCCTCTCAATCTTGCTTGGGCTCTAACATTGTAGATGTGAGCAATTAGATAGCTTGAGCTGGTCAAAAGGCCCCCAGACATCACTCATAAAATTAGTCGAACGCAACACGTACTGTGCGACATCGACCTACTAGTTCCTTAGTTGGACAACAAGATCCTCAGGAAAGGCAAATTCACTAGGCAACTCAGCCAGTCTAGCCTTGACCTCAATCTATTTATGTTGGGCTTCTGTCATTAGCCTAGTGAGGGTATTTTTCACAATGTCCATTACTCCGACTCAATCGACTGCGCCTTTCTTGAATTCTAGATAAGGCTACAGCTTATCATCTAACGCAAGCTTATTCTACTTTTATCATCGACCCAATATGCATAGCCCAAAAACTTGAACTGCCTTACTGCCTTACTGCGTTATGGAACTCATCGCGAGCGTCATTGATGGACATGACCATGCTCGCATCTTAAAACGCTGAGCTCACCATGAATTGTTCCACTGCTTCCCACCACACCTTAGGGACTATCGAGATAAGGCCGCTCGAGCCTCATTGAGCACTTCCATACGATCGGCTGACCAACCAGAGAAGTAGCTCACCTGCATATCCAAATGAGCCTTCTTCAACAAAGAGTCCATTCGACTCCTCTCTTTGATAGCCTGTACTAGCTACTGGTTTTTCATATTAAGCTACTCTTAAGGGTCAGCTACCTCATTTGTTAGCTGGTCAACCTAGAGCTGGGATAACTTGAGATAATCCTTGAGGGTTTCCAGATCCCTTCCTCTTATAGCTCCTCACGATCAGCTAGCGCCAGTTCTAACCGACGGTAGAAATGATAACCTAACTGGCTCAACTGAAACACAGAACATTAGTGAACAATATAACTTTTTGAAATGAGAACTCGATGAGAAATAGTTAACCTCACACTCACCATATTGCTATGATAGGCCAGAGCTCTAAGGGCGCCAACTTGACTCATGCCCATGAGCCTCCGCTAATCGGTATAGAATAGCTTGGTCATCATCCATTTAAGGGCGTCGGTGCGCACCATCCTCGACTTTATGATAGAGGTCTCATCAGTCACCTCTATGGTGAGGTCAAGCTCGAAGTAAGGCAATTCAAATTAAGAAAGTTGAAACAACACCCCATCGCCCCGCTTGTCAAACAAGTCATAGCCTGTCACCATTTTTTATTTTCCTTTATCGCCCGCCGTCTTCTTGGGCACCAAGCCTCCCTACTCAGTCAGCTATCCTTTGCCCTGACCTGCAAAGCTACTTCAAATGCACTCCTCTGATTGAGAAAACTGGGGCTAGGGTGCCTGTTTGATCAGCAACATGGCGGGAATAATGCTCGATCAGGTTGAGGTATCCAGCTCTATAGAGGGGTCTCTCGCCAAGCAATCGCTCAACTACGCTCTTCATTCCTTTATGCTCTCACTGTAGCTTCTGCTCAACTGTGGGCTATCACCTCTTCTTGATCTGCCAACAGAGTACAATAAAAAGCCATTAGAATCGAGCAGAAATAAAAAAAATTATAGTTATCACAATCAATAAAGATCACTACCTAGCACGTCACCTGCGGGCAAGTCGAGCATGGTTGGTGACAGGCCAGCTAGCACTAGACATCTTCCTCAATTAGAACCGAAGCCTCCATATGCCCAAATTTGACTAGGTCTCGAATAAAGGTGTATTTAGTTTCGTAGCATTTCCATATGCCCCTTCTTCCACCCCCTCAGAATGTTAAACTCTTTAGGCCTTCAAACATAATGAAAGTGTTTGAAAATGGTACTACGAGAAAGGGGCTACCAGGAGGAAGGGGCATTTCTACATGCCCCATCCACGTAGCTTGTCACCCACTTCTGTCCGTATTAGGAGAAAGGGGCTACCAAAAACTTTCGACACGGATGTGCTATCAGGTAATAAAAGCTAAAATCTTTTGTACTACCCAACTTTCAAGCCATTGGCAAATGGAATAGGTTTGAAAAGTTGGTAAAGGAGGCTAGATGGTCAAACAGGTACATCAACATAGTAAATTTATATATTATGGCAAAACAGTTGGAAAGGAGTTGGGTGCATACCTTAAGGCCCACCAGGAGGTCAACTATGGCTAGCGCTAAAGGAAACCTAGGGCCGCCACATCTGAATCCCTCCTCAAACGCCATTATACATCCCTTAGGAGGTCGATGCATCCTACCCCGAGGCTCAGGCACTAAAAGTTCATACTCATCAAGAATGTGGTACATCTCGCTAATTTGAACTAGGACAATCTGGGATATTTTGGAGACTATTTTGCTATAGTGGTTTGGTGTGAATAATTGATCACACAATGCAGGTGCTTCACTAGGGCCAGCCTCATCCCTAGAGGCAGACCTCTCAGTACTCGAGCTACTTGAGCTGCTCAAGGTTGAGCTATTGCTCGATTAACTATCAAAACTACTCTCACACATGCTCTCAAATGTACTTTCAACCTCAATTTCCCCTTGGAACCATACACCCTCAAACCTAGTATTTTGACTATCTAAAGCACTAGACATCTTTGCAAAGTAAAGTGAAAGAAAACACAAGCTGGAATAATAACTTAGAGCGGGTAGCTTGAAAACTCTAAGTGTATGAAGGATTTAAAGAGCTTTAACAGCAAGAACTTGACCAGAGCGGGTTTTAGCAAAAGTGTAAAATGAGTCTCTCTACCCTTCATATTTATAAGCATCTAAATGTGGGAACCCAAGTGACAGTAATAATTGCACTGCTGACCCTTTATGCCTCGTACTCTATAATATAACTAACTCATTAAATGCATAAAATCACCAAAAACCCTAATCGAGAATTCAAAAACTTTAGTCAAAAGCTTAAAACCCTAGTTGAATGCCCATAACTGTCATAATCATTGCTTAGTTATCTACTCATTGTTTCTTCTCATCGATGAGCTTGATTAAGACCACGAGTAGGGGGGACTCATGATATGGGATAGCCCAACAGGCCTAACCCAACAAGCTATTGACCTCAGAGAGAGATCCTAGGCCCACTTAACGTGCATGGCCCAACAGTACTTCTGGACCCAACTAGGCTAGGTCACCTAACCATACCCCATGGTCAAGTGGATTGTTCTCAACCACAATTAGCGGGAGGCTTCAAGCCACTTTACCCAGTCAACCATTCTTCTAGTTGACCACCTTATCTTTTCGATCGTTATCGATCAGAGTGCTCACTCTAGTATTGACTTATATCCTTGCTGCATTCAATGCTCTAACATGTGGCATGCCTCCTCATTAATGGGGCGTGCCACCCCAGTACAATCTCTGCCACCAACTTTAACAGAGAGTCGCACCACTAGAGTACTATTCATCCTGGAAATCAAGAGATGATGCCACCTAGAATAGTATTATGATTGAAAATGACCAACAACCCCCACGCAAGGACAAAAGTCCTCTACACTTGATAGGAGCATCTTAGACATATCATCTACCAAGAGAAGGCTATAAATACCTCATTGCCAACCACACTCCAGGTAATGCCATATACACTATATGCTCTTACTCTTCTATTCAATTACCTCATTTGATTGGAACTAACTTGAGTATTAGAGTGCCTTCGCCGAGGGCACCTCGGCTAGTTTAATGTTTGTTGTTCATTATAGATCTTAGACCTCAAAGAATATTGCTATTGGATCATTTGACCTCCCCGGTCAAATCAGCCCAAATACAACCCTAATCACTATAAATGACTTCCAAACTCGTCAAGCCCAAAACGGCATATTGACATGAAAATAAATAACAATAATAATTTTAAAAGAAATGCAAACAAACAAAATTGGCCCATCAACTCCATTTACAATCAAACCATTATTAGCTTACATAATGGAGGAAAAGAGCAAACATATAGTCAAATCATTCAGATTGTCAAAGCTCTACACTCTTCAAGAACATTTGGCTAAAAAAAAAGGGAAAAATTGCTTCTTACCTAACAAAATTCTGCAAATTACTATTGAGTAGAAAGCCTTTAAACAAATTTGCTTTTTACAGATCTCTTACGACATTATTTTGGGCTTATGTATGGAGTAGTTGCATGTTTATAATTGCAAAATCTTTCAAAAAATATTTTTTTAATGTTAAAAAAATAGGGTGCGTGTTATGGAAAGAAAGATCATTTGATACAATAGAGGTATTATAAATCCTTTTTGGTAACTTTATAATTTTGGCAAAATGTCACATTCCATACTTTGAAACTTTTTTCCATTTCTATTTTATAGTTCTACCTTTTATTTTTTATATAAAATTTTTATATAGATATATTATATTAATTTGAATTTTAAAATCAATATTTTTTTAATTTAATATATATCTCAAAAAAATATAATGTAAAAACATATGATTAATTATCTCAACGGACACGACACCGCGCTGTGCATTCTACACTGCTAGTGTGTATATATATATACATAATATATTGATCATCTTATATACATATATAAAAAATTCAATTCATCCTAATAACTGAATAAAAATTTTATTGATGTGGCATTTACTGTAAAAATTATTTTATCCCAAAATATTTCAAAACAAATTATTTCATTTCAAAACATTCTCCAACAATTCTCAATATAATAACAAATAAATGCCACATTTTCCAAGCCCATCACTAAAATACATTCTCCTGAAATATTTTTTCCAACATAATCGAAATACAACCAAACAAACTCTCGACAAAAAATTATATGAAAATGCTTACATAGTAAAATTTTCCTCCATTAAAATAAAGCCAAACACCTCTTTAACATATTTGTCAGCCTCATTGTATAAAACGTTTAAAACAAAAGCAAACACTGTTTTAATTTTATTATGGGAATAAGAATTGTTAAATATAGAAAAAAGAAAAGGAAAGTGAGACGTGGAGAATTAAGTAACAAAGACTGAATCCGTATTAGATTTGTGGTTGCCTACGAAAGTCAAGTGAAATTAAAGCCGGGACCGTCAAGAATATTTTATCAGCAGTCTGCAACCCTCATCATTCATTATTCACTCTATGCATGGTTCAGTTTTGACTAAAAACTCTTAAAAGAATCTTAATTATCTACAACAGTAATTGATGATAGATAATCTTATCCAACATCAAATTATTAAGGAAATGGGGAATATGATCGAACAAACAGTTTTTAGGACAAAATCCTATATTAAGACATGTTGGTGGAATGATACTTTAGTGTGTTGTTTTTTCATGTTTGACGATTTAAATTGGTCATCAAAATTATTTAAAGGCATTTGTGGGAAAAACATTTGCATGCTATTTTCATTCTTTTGAATTATGATGACACCTAATTTTATCATTATGTTATAATATTTAGATGAATGGAGTTTGAATATAAGATCATCTTTCTCATCCTCTTTTTGAGGTGCCGTTTTGCAATAAAAGTATTCATTATAATGTATGTTAGTGAAACAATACCTTGATGTGGCCATTTGATAAGTAATTTGGTCAGCATCAGTAATTGAAGATTGAATGATGTCATGACATGGCCTAGATCTCCATGTTTGATAATAAATTTATTTACCATCAATTATGGAGAATTAATTAAACATGTTAAAGAAAATAGTAAAATAATAAAATATTTTACTTTGTATAATCAAAAATTGAAAGAAAATATTCCCATTCAACCGAAAGAAAATGTATATTTGTAATTAAACTATAAAAATGGTTTCATCTTCATTATTAATATTTAAACTTGAAGCAACAAACAATATATATGTCAAATTATAAAACCAATTGTCGAATTCAAACAAAAGAAAAAGACAGAGATTACAAAGCTTTGCTTTATATGTTGAGTTTTGTGTGGTTTTGAGTCAAAAGCAACAACAAACAGATAGACAAGCAATCGGAATATTCAGGGAACTAATTCCCCCCAACTACAATCTCCATATAAAGATAATCTTCTTTTCTTTTTTTTTTTTTTCTTTTTTTGGTTGACATATAGGTGTGTCATGTTAATCATTGTTTGGCTCCGTTTAACCAATGGGAACTTCGCATGTCACCAAAACGTTCTTCTAATTCCAATTATTATGATGGATTGGTGTTTTAGTTTGCCCGTCACCCGTGTAACAATGGACCCTCTAAGGAATATATAATAATAGTAGTATTAGTAGTAGAAGACCATCCTCATAATATAATAGAAAAAATATATCAATTGGGTTTCTGGGTATGATAGTTGGTTTGAAAAATGAGTGTAAAATATATGACACGTCATACTAGATTGTTGTGAAATAATGAGAAATTAATTCAAATTTTGACAAGAACAAAAAATGTATTCATAAGATTTGTGTATTTTTTCTTAATTGAATAGTTTAGATTCATGGACCACGTGTGACAAGGCAGGAACAATTTCTTTATATTAACTAAAATAATTATAGATATTTCTTATTTATTACATCCAATGTCACAATATCCAACTCTCTTTTAATTACTTCTCACTCAACTCAAACCTTAAGTTGTGTTCAAAATATTTTTCTCACTCAAATAAATAATATGATTCCTTGTTCAAAATAAGTAATTTATTAAATGTGAAAGTAAAATTTTATCATCGATATAAAATTAGAGTTGAGAGAAGTTTGAACAAACCATCCAACGTTAATTTTAACTCCTCTCCATTTGAATCAATCAATTTTCTCCTCTCAATAATACAATTTTACTTTTAAATTTGACTGGTACCTACGTCAAAAAAAAAAAAAAAAAAAAAGCCCATATCAAAAGTGAAATGGGAAATTAATAGGGCATTTAGAAATGGAAGTTCCTATCTCATTTTTATAATAAATTTTGAGTTTTACATTTTCTTAAAGCCAAATTTTCAAATCTACATATATGCGTGCAACCTAAGTAAATTAGGCAGTTCATTGGATGCATGGTAAAGTTTCGGATTTTATGGCTTTAATTGTTGCTTCTCGGGTTGACCCTGCAATGAATATTAGTCCTCCCTCAAAATATTAAAAAAGAGAAAGAGATCAGTAGACTCGAAGAACAGATAAAAATGACCAAACAGGAAATAAAAGACCGACAAAAAGAGCATTATTAAAGAAAAGATTCTCAAAATTGGTGTGAGAAAGTATATATATGTTAGCCACTTTTTGTTGGGGGGTTTTGCCTTCCTCAATAAGTTTAGTCAGAGAATAATTGTTTACGCAAGCATGAATGAAATAATATTGTTATCCTAAGGAAAATTTACCTTATGTTTGGCTTCGAAGTTTTCATGTGGTAATGAAAATTCTAAAAAAATATATTAAAAAAATTAATTAAACAACTTGACTGATCGAATTGATGTTTAAAGCTCTAAACAAACATTGGATTAGAAAGATTAAAAATATCCCACATCGTTACTAGTAGAAACATTTTGATTTTAAGCAAAAAATGGCCAGCTCCAAATGCAAGATATAACACGACAGTGCCTCTAAATTCAAAAATTTAAAGACACTAAGCCTCAAATCTAATAGAGCATGTTAAATTCCCAAAATTTTTATTAAATAATTCCAAAAATAGATCATCTCAATAAAAAAAAAAATTTCAATCCCTGTCTTTACAATCAAACTTGAATACCACCTAAGGCTTCAAAGAAAATCTCCTAATCAACCAACTAGAAATTTTAAACATCAAAATAAACATATTCTAAAAATACCAATCTGTTGTCACCATCCCCAATACTGCTTATCTTCCTCGTCCTTAACTAAGTTATCTGCAAAATGATGAATTAGTATCTTATGAGAGACACTTCACCGAGTAAATAAATTTCCTTCTCCTCCTACTGGATTTGAGCATGTATAAATATCAAACAAAAGAAATCATTGATGGAAAGAATATTTGTTTATAAAAATATAACCATTGGTATACCAAAATTCAAGATTTATATAATCAAAGTGAAACATAGAATAAACATTTCAAACTAATTCAAAATAGAGACGACACACTTACCAAAAATATTCATTAATTAACCATGCTCATAAACTCTCAGGATTCTAATCAGTTATACTGGTCAGAATCTTAACTACAATGCCATTAAGTGGCTCCAAAATTTTTAGCTACAATGTCATTAAGTAGCTTCAAAAATCTTAATTATAACGTCGTTAAGGAAAATCTTAACTACAATGCCGTTAAGTGGCTTCATAAATTTTTTGCTATTATAACCCCATAGCACAGTTACAAAACTTATTCTTACTGATAATTTCTTAATTATTTAGAGTATAGATCCTTTTTATTATTCTTATTTCAATAGAGAATACCACATTTCATGCAAGATTCAGAAAATTTTTGTTTTACATGCTCAAATCCTAAAAATAAATTCTATGCATACGAAGAAAAGTCTTATGAACAGTTAAATAATTACAGACGAAATAAATCTTCAACAAATAAACTGTTAGAATTAAGAATTCAATATGCAAAATTACCTTTTTTGATGCAGAAATCATTTATGTAGAAAAGATATTTTCAATAGAAAGAAAATTGACATTTAATTACTATTTCATGTAGAAAATATTTATGTGAAGAGAATATTTTCAATAGAAGGAAGAAAGAAATTTACTTACTATTTCATGCAAAAATTATTTATGTGGAGATAATAATTTCAATAGAAGAAGAAAGAAATTTACTTACTAGTTCATGTAGAAATCAGTTATGCGGAGAGAATAATTCCAGTAGGAGGAAGAAAGAAATTAACTTACACTAAAATATTAAAACCCAAACTCTTTCTCAAATTTGATCTACCACTTAAGCATTCTCCACTAGTTCTACGATAGAAAAATAGGATGTTAGTACCCCAAGAACGAAAATTCCTACGAATTTTTAAAGAACAAACAAAAAAAAATGATATTTTCTCACCTCTACGTATGGCTTCTGATTTCATACTATATAGTTATTTATACTAATAGGTTAGATATTTTGGATAAACTAGAATTCATATCTTATTGAAATAAGAAGATAAGTCTAATTCTTAACTCCCCCAGACTTGACCGGTATCAATTCCAGATAGCAATAGCTCCAAACTACAGAGATAATTCTTAATGCCTAACCCTATCAAGATTAGATAGTTACTAAAATCCCTAAAATATTTAACTTATCATAATTGGACAATTATTGAAATTCCCAAGTTCATGACTAGTTATATCCAAAATTCTAACTTTCATGATTTAATTATTCTAGATTTTAGCTAACTATTACCATAGTTTAGTAATTAAGTAATAGGGAATATGTATGATGAATTTATGGCAGTACAAAAAAAGTGGTCCTAAGATTTCATATCACTTATATTTATATGGTTTTAGCTAACCAATATGACTAGATCCCTTGTGGGGGGTGGGGCTAAAAACTACCTAAATAGAGTTTTAAAATGATAGGAAGACCTCTAGCATAATCCATCTATCCATAAATCCGAAAATTCCATAAAAAATTAATTTTCATCATCTTTAACTTGATAATCATGGACCTAAACTGATAATTACTTCATAATAATTTGTAGGCCTATTTTCTACATTACTTATGGGCTTAATCATGACTTCAAATGAATTAAATATTTTTGGTTGTTATTACACCTAACCTATAAAACACAAACACCATTTATGGGCTTATTTTTATACTAATTATGGGCCAAACAATGTAAAATGAATTAATTAATTTGGTCCAACTAATACATCTCAAGTCACTAATTAAATATGGATCAAAGATTAATATTTCCTTCCCTATAAATTGGTATCCATAGTAGATAACTTAATCCTTAACATTAAACTCAATATACAAAGTTCCCATCAAATAATTGACTTGATAAATTTTACATCTTCAATAACAACAAAGCAATCTTTACAAAATTATCAATAATCTAAAGTCTACGCCCCTGAGATAGTAAGTAATAATCAAGATAAGTACATTAAATAGGATCCTTAATACCACCCCCCACCCCCCAAAAGAAAAAAGAACTCAATGTATATCCCATATTTAGTTTCAATTAAAATCCATTAGATATAAATTGAGCCCCAAATAAATTATATAATCAAATTCTAGGAGAAGAGCAACCCAAAAATATTAATGAAGAATCAACTAATATTACTCCATTATTCCTAACACCCAATACCATGTATATCCTTTTTCTCCCCTCAAATGATAGAGGTTCACTACTAACCATGCACTCTTTTATTTTAGATCACATATCATCGAAGCCTAGCCTTGATGAAATTCAAGTACTTCTAGAGGTATAACTAATGATACTTCTAATTAGATAAACTATAAGAATTCATCTAAAGACTTTGGATATTGCAAAAAAATAAATCTAATTTTCTTTCCTAAATTCGACAATTAAATTGCAAAATCATTATTTATGTATATTGTCATCAATAAATGCTTAATTAATATGTGTTAAATAAAAAAATAAGTAATATTTTTTAAATAAACACTTAGAAGAAAGCAAATTGTAAAAATATTAAAAAACATACATGGAAGGATATATGGAGATACATAACCTACAAAAAAAAGGAAAAGTTCATTTGTGTTTGTTTAAGGAGAACTTATTTAAAAATACCTAAATGTACTTTCACTTTAGGAGTCCATCCCTATCTCATCTTTTTCGTTTTAACTCCCCAATTCAACTTTGTGTTTTAAGTTGGCTACCCATGCACTTGTTTTGACCAAAACACCTCCAAAAATCTTATTTTCTCTTCTTTTTCTTTTTGTTTATTTGACATCATTCCTTCTCTCTCTTCATTCGTTTCTCTCTCCCGTGAACCGCAAGTAAGATCATCTTTTCTTTTTTTTTTTGCTATTCTCAAATTGTTCCGATGGGAAGATCCTTAGCCCATTTATCGCCACTTAATTTTGAGCTAGAGTTAGTTAATCCCATAATAGTAGGTGGAAGAAGGTAAGATTTTGTGCATTTGAGCTTAATAAAAATGTCTTTAAGTGGCCAAGATGCTAAAACTCAGCTATTAGAAAATTGTGTCTACAATGGGGAACTCTATATTTTTTCAATTTATGAAGATATGAGTTTAATAGAGTTATTATTTCGTATTGGTAAAAAATTGCCTAGAATTAGTTCTAAGTTCAATAAATTACAATCTTTCGCTCCCATCATAAGCTGTATGTCATTTTAGAAACCAATAACGATGTTTTAAATATGATTTGATTGCATATTTTGCTTAAAATGGACATTGTTGAGATGATGGTTGTCTGAAAAAGTGAACTAGAAAGATGTGGAAGGAAAATCTATTAGAGGTATTGGTAAGTTTCTTCATATTTTCATATTAGGATTACATTAACTCTTTGTTGCACTTCCGATGTGTTTCGATTAGTACCTAATAGTTATATGTTCTTCCTATTTAATAAGATACTTTATTTATGCATTATCATACTTAGTAGTTCACTGATTAATACCAGATTAGTACAATTTAGTACTTCAACTTTAATATATCAATACTTTTGGTCAATCTTCATATTAGTAACTGTAGGAGTTTTGAGATGATTAATAATAATACATTGTGTCGTAAATTTACATAGTTGGATTTACATAAATTGTGTGTGTTGTAGAACAAGATGATTGAACCGTTGCAAAATGATACAATGCTTTGGAAGCAAGCTTGTGCTTCGATTGAGTAAAACTCAATTTCCTACCATTTAGTGCAAATTGACACGACAATAGATTTATTTTCTGTTTTATTGTATATTTCAACTTGTATTACCATTTGTCATTACTTATTAAATAATATCTTGATTGATTTTATTTCTTTGCAATTATGAAAAAAATTATGCAAAAAAGATAAAAATTTAAAAGAAGATGGATTAGAAATATACTGTGTACATGAGCCTATGATAGTTGCCAAATTCATCCTTATTTGGAGGATATGTTAAGTTGAAGTATTTGTACTGTATTGTATTTTAATTAGAGAAATTTTATAGAATTATTTGTGTTGTATACTTTGTAAAATAAGGACATATTATACCACCATTTTAGTGTAAAAGGAATCATGAACGAATATTCTTTTAAGCTATTGAAAAGGTTTGTGTTGGAGCTATTGTCTAGATTTACTTTTCCTTTTATCATAAAGATAATAACTCATGTTAGCAAGGTAATAACTTATTTTATAAAAATAATACTTTATTTTCGCAAAGAATACTTGATTTTAGAATAATAATACCTCATCTTCAACATTTAATACTTCATCTAAGTAATTTTATATTTAAATGTTACATGTCTAATTTGCCTTAAATTACTAGTGAAACTACATATATGACCATACCTAAATCACAAAATCATATTTTTCTTCATGAAATGGTTTTAATACACAATACTTGAAATGGTTTGGAACACAAATACCACCATCCAACCATTTGCTCTCTCATTCATAGTAGCATGAAACCATTCATACATGGTATCGAGAATTACTAATATGCCAAGAGATACCAGAAAAAACTACATTTATGTACTTAATTTTCCACTATTATATACTTATTTTTCATATTTCTATACTTACTTTTCCAAAGGCTAAGTTGATGCTTAATTTGATGTGTGGAACAACACATAAATGACCCTAACATGACAAAACTATGGTTTGTTGAAAACATAGTATGGATACGCACGTATTGAAATGGTTTGGAATACAAACACCCACATTCAATCACTTGTGCTCCCATTCATAGCAATGTGAAACAATTCATGTATGGTACTGGAAACCCTAATGTGACAAGAATGATACGCCATGGTTTTATGATCATGCAATGGTCAGATTAGGCCAAATTCAACTTAATCCCTAATGTGCTAAGAATGATACTGAAAATCCATGACAAAGTACCCAATAGTGGCATTTATGTACTCTAGAATTGTATTTATGCACTTAATTTGCTAATGATGTGCACTTCATTTTCGTGTTTATATCCTTTCTTTTCCAAAGGCTGAGATGAGGCTTAATTAAATACATGAAACAACATATAAGACTCCCTAGTGCGACAAAATTATGGTTTGTTGAAGAAATAGTTTGGACACACACGTGTTGATATGGTTTGGAATGCAAACACTCATATCTAACCACTTACGCTCTCATTCATAGTAGTGTGAAACTATTCATGCATAGTACCAAAAACCCAAATATGCCAAGAATGATACATCATGGTCTTATGATCACGTAATCGTCAAATTAGGCTGAATTGAACTCAATCCCTATTGTACTAAGAATGATATCAAAAATCTACGAAAAAGTATTCAGTAGTAGCATTTATGTACTCTAGAACAGTGTTTATATATATAATTTGTTAATATTGTGTACTTATTTTTTGTGTTTCTATACTTACTTTTTCAAAGACCAAGTTAAGGCTTAATTCGATGTGTGAAATAATACATAAGTGACCCTAACGTGATAAAACTGTGGTTTGTTGAAAAAATGATTTAGATACACATGTGTTGAAATTGTTTGGTATACAAACACCCACATCCCTTCACTTGTGCTCCCATTTATAGTAGTGTGAAACCAGTCATGCATGGTATCGAAAACTCTACTATACCAAGAATGATACGCTGTAGTCTTATGATCATGTAATGGTCATATTAGGCCGAATTGAACACAATTCCTAAGGTGCTGAGAATGATACTGAAAATCCCCATAAAAATACCCAATAGTGGCATTTATGTACTCTAGAACTGTGTTTATGTACTTAATTTGCCAATGCAGTGTACTCATTTTGCATGTTTAAGAAATTATTTTTCCAAAGACCAAAATAAGGCTAAATTCGATGTGTGGAACAACATATAAGATACCCTAACATGACAAAATTGTGAATTATTGAAGAAATAGTTTGGGTATACATGTGTTGAAATATGTTGGAATACAAACACTCCAACTACTTGCGCTTCTATTCACAATAATGTGAAACCATTCATTCATGGTACCAAAAACCCTAATATGCTAAAAATGATACGCCATGATCTTATGATTATGAATTGGTTACATTATGCCAAATTGTACTCAATCCCTAATCTATGAGAATGATACCAAAATCGAAAAAAAAGTACCTAGTAGTGGCAATTATGTACTCCATAATTGCATTTATATACTTAATTTGTTAAGATTCTGTACTTATTTTTTATGTTTATGTACTTATTTTTTCAAAGGCAAAGATAAGGCTTAATTTGATGCATGGAATAACACATAAGACACCCTAATACGACAAAATTGTGGTTTATTAAAGAAAGGATGGTGATAATACTTTTTGAAATAGTTGGGAACTCAAACACCCACATCCAATCACTTACATTCTTATTCATAATAGCACAAACCATTGATTCATGAGCTAAATGAATCCTTTCGACGCCTCTATCAAAAACCATGTTGGAATAGTGCCCTGTAGCCAATTAGAATTGGCATGTAATAACTACTCCAATTGTGAGAATATCTTGATTTAATGATATTTTATAAAATGGCTTTCTTCATCTTATGTCATTTTATACTTCACTTGCATTTAGTTGAAGCCCTTAAATCATACTAACCTATAGAACTTGGTCACACATATGATGGTGATCATGAAACAAGTCTTTAAGGCCATGGTTTTAGATTTTCCAAGTCAGAATCTTATGAGAAGAGGCATCTAAGATTCGGACAGTCTTGCACTAACAATGCATACTCCAAAGGACTTGATATTACCCCGTTTCATGGGCACTCTATGTTAGACATTAATGCATGTTAAAGGGTGCTTGTTTAAAGAATAAGTTCACTAAAGGCCTATCAGGAAAATCCACTAGATGACTATAGTGGCATGTTGATAGTGGCAAGTTCTCAAGCTTATAACAGTGCATACAATTAGTTCTTTGACTTAAGGATCTATAGTAATCTTGTGTTTACATCTTTATACTTTAACTTTACCTTAACCATGTTGCGGGTCATCTAACGTTTAGATTGGGCATGAGCTACTTAAACATAGAGGCTTATGAGATTCAAGAAGGAATCTATTTCCTCTTTATTGGAAAGAATAAGTGCATCTCCTATTTATTCTACAATGATTGATTCCAAGAAATTCTTACGCAAGATAGTATGACAAATATGGAAAAGGTGTCTTCCAAAGTTAAGGTCATAAAGAGAAATTGAACATTAGATGCAAATACATAGTTATCGAGGCTATTAGGATGTCGAAAAATATCCTATCCTAGGCCTCTTTTGGGAGATAAGAGATGGAAGAAACATATTTGCATGGTAGGCGTAAGCTATAATGGTTCATCAAGATATAATTCATTCATCCAATTAGTTGGGCTCCATGAACTTGTTGCTAGACATCAACCATAGAGATTGAGTGCTCTTTAATTGATAAGAGATTAATTAAAATAGTTATTAGTTTAAATGAGTTTAAACTAATATGAATATTTTCATATTCAAATATCACAATGAGTTGCAAGCTATGTCCAATGAATGGATGAACCTAATGGGTAACACACAAAAGCTTAAAGAAACTCTTATTTGATGGAAAGAATTTTCTAAGGAATTAGAAAATTGAATACTAGGTGTTTTTGCCTAAGGAGAGAAACAAATTGACTAATTATCAATTGGTCATTTTGAATGAGGAATTTGAGTTTTGGAGGGAAATCAAATGAAAGAGTCCATTTAAATATGCAAGTTGGCATTTCAATTTGTGAAATGAAATGCAAATTCAAATTTAAGCTAAATGAAGATTTAGCAAGTTGGCAAATGGGCACACATACATGGAGATTGTGATGGAGACTTCAATCCTCTCCTACAAATACATATGGCTAGCCACTTGAGAGTACTATTGAAGCCTTCACATTTATCCTCCAAAATGTGGTATAATTCATATGTTGAATGACCACCTCCTAGATTCACTTCTCCTTCCCCACCTTCCATCATCACCTTCTTTCTCTCTTCTCTAGCAAAGTAAGGTAGATTGAGAGCCATTCCTTAGTGTGTGGACTATACATTAGAGGTTCCACACTTGGGGAACTTAGAGTTGATTGGTTAAACCTTTTGTGATCAATTTTTGGTGCTTTGATTGGGTAACCAAGGAGCTACATTTTGCCCTGATTTTCAGCCAGTAGCTTTCTGTTTTGGTGGTGAAAGAGTGTGAAAATATTTCTAAATTTTGGAGGCTTGGAAGTAGAGAAACCAGATCAAGGTTGTGGAGCTTGTTGATCTTCAATTGGAGGTGCCCTTAGGAGATCTACTTAACTTCTTCCTCAAAGGTAATTTTCAGCTTTTAAATCCTAATTTTTGGCATGTAGTTAGATCTTTGGGATGGACATGATTAGTTTAATTTTGCCTCTTTTTGGTTTTATTTTATGGATCCTAATCTCTCACCTACCTTCAAGTGGTATCTAAGCCATCTTCATGCCTAAATTAGGATTTTAGTGAATTAATTGATGTGATGGATTGATTCTAGATCTCCAAATACTTGATTCAATTGATGAATTTGAGTGTTTGGGGATTTTGCATGCAGCTCTTGTTGTGTTGAATTGAAATATGTAAATATGTGTTTAAGTGTTATTTCATTTGTTAGTATGAGTTTTGATTCAAATCTTATGATATTAAATATTGATTTACAATTGAATGATGTTATATTGTGATATAGCGTGTTAATTATAGATTTAATTTGTTTTGGCTATTTTTTGATCTAATTATATTGGGGTTAATTAGAGATTTTTGGAAAAATGTTGATTCTTACTTAGATTTGATTTTTTAAGGCATATTTGAGCACTTTAATTTCTAGTTTTTACAGAGTTAATAATCTAAAAATTCATCAAAATGTATGCAGCGTGATAATATAGAGGTGTACATGTGTTTAAAAATGGCAAAAATTTGAAAAAGCACAGAATAGTGCACTATTAGAGCCTTGCCGACAAGGCAGCTGCAAGGCTGCCCAGCCTTTGGTGTCTAGTGGGTACGTGCACGTGCAGCTAGGCAGTAGTCTGCCGCTAAGCTGTGTAGGCACAAGTTTTTGTGTATTTTTTTAATTTTGGCCTCTCAAATCATCATTATTCCATGTATTTTTTATGCACAAAAGTTGTACAAATGTTTCAAAATAATGTTGGACATTTTTGCTTGCTTTTAAAATCAAGTTTAAGTTAATCTTCAATTTTGTGCAAAAATCAAATACATAAAGCGTTATGCTTATTTTTGCCTTTTAATTAATTGTTTAAGAGATAAAGCATTTAATTGGATGGATTGATTGTCAATTTTTGTTTATTTTTCATTTAATTGTTGAATAAATGATAAATGTATGGGGATGAACATGAACCTTTCAAATTGGTTTTATTTGTTTCAAAGTTGTTTGAAAAGGGTTGTATTAAATGGGGCTTGTATGCCTCTTGCATTTCTACCTTATAATTGTTATGAGAGTAGAACTCTAGGGGTGAGAATTTCTTTTCTTTTGTAAAATGTTACAAAGAGACAAGGAGGTCAAGAGGATCAAGGACACTTGAAGACACATGAAAATATGGGATACATTTATGTAATAAATAGGATTTAATCAACCTACTTAAAATTAACTAAGTAGTGCACCTATGGCTCTAAGTGCACTATTTGATTAAGGTTCATAGTCATCCCACCCTAAGCGCATGCTAGGAACATTTACTTATTTATACTTTTTTTATCCTATTATTGTATGAGATGTATGGTTAGGATATAGAGAATCTAAACAAGATTAAAAAAAAATGATGAGATCTTTCAAAACAAGAGAAACCCTCAACTTAGAAGAGTTTGACTTTACAAATAACAAATAGGAATCATTTATGATACACGTAGTAATTATAGACATATTACCACTTGGTTCCTTCTCATTTTGTTTCCATTGATGACTTGATTTTTTTTTTAAAATTTTGAAAATCTTAGTTAAATGTGTGGAATATATAAAATCCTAAGAAAATTTGAAAATTAACCAAGAAAACCCCTTGGATTTTATTCTTCACGTCCAAGATTACGACCTGGATCATTCAATAGGAATCCAAAGATAAAGAGAGAACGAAAAATATCACTATGGTATAAATGAAAAGTTTCAGAGTACGCATTACACAATCTCAAAGATGAATTTTTGGAGAGAAAAAAAAAAGGGAATAGATCTTCCATTTTTTTGCAGACATGAGATAAGAAATCTAGTGTTTCACTAAAATTTCAAATAGCGGTCCCAAATTCAAGCTGATTCTATTTCGCCTCTTTCTCAGAGAAAGGCGATAAAACAATTCCCAAAGTTTATTATAATATTAGTCAAATTGGATACAAATTAAAATGAGTTTTAATTAATCCAAGCCTTTTACCAATTGGAGGTGGCATGAGATGCTACCCTAATTTAGTGTTGGCTCATGAGTCATGGAACACTTTATTATAGGAAAGTTGTGATCACTTCTTAGGCATATGACCCACTTTAATCTAAAACTCACTATAGCATTATCTCATGAGTAGTGGAATTTCATTGTGGAGTTTATAATTAAAAGTTGATTGGTAGGTACGACTTAACATACACCTTGTAGTGTAAATGTCGCACAAGTTGTGGATCTATACAAAAAGTGAGGCAAAACAAATCAAGAATTGTATAGAGATGCAATTAGTAATAATTACTTACCTTAGGATCATTTGTGGATGTCTCATGATTCGTGGGTATTCACAAATGATGCCTTTGGACCTTAATTCTCATTAGAAAATGAAATTTCCTAAATTCCTTAGATGGTGAGGAATTTAATAAAATAGTGGGAGAAAAACATGCTTGAAAGTTGATAAACATGTTTTCTAATATCAAATTCAATCACATTCTTATATTCTCTTTCTGGCTTTTGTAGTTTTTTGAAATCTCAATCAATGGTAAAGAATCCACTTAGTGTAATCTTGGAAACCAATAAATTCACTCAATCTAACTTCCAAAATTCGTTAAGGAACCTCAAAATTATTCTTGACTCTGAAAAAAGAACTTATGTCCTTACTCGAAGTCCACTTGATACTATTGGTGATGATGTTAATGATAAGGCCTGTGAAGCATTTGCAAAATGGGCAAAAGATGATCTTCAAATTTGTTACCTCATGATGGCATCAATGTCCAATGAGCTTTAAACATCTCATGAAAATATGAAAAGTGCTTCTAAGATACATATGCACCAATAGGTGTTGTATGGGGTGCAATCTATATATGAATGTTACATGTTTTCTAGAGAGCTCTTTAGGACATGAATAATTGAAGGGGCTAGTATCTATGACCATGGTTTTAAAATGATCGATCTCATTGAGAAGCTTACTCAATTAGAGAGTAATGGATGACAAACTTTATGTGGATTTAATCCTCTAATTATTACCAGGCTCATTTCACCAATTCGTTATCAACTTCAATATATCAAAACAAGATGTTACAATTAACAAATTGGTTAATATGTTGGTAATAGCTGAGTCAATGATGAAAAATGATTAATCTTTAATACTTGCATCCTCCTCTAAAGAAAAGAGGTCAGAAGAATTAAGGATTCCCCTTCGAAAGGGAAATAACCATTGAAGCCTTTTTGATGAGTAAAGAATAAAAAGAAAGAAGACAAGAAGGACACTAGTTTCTATTATGGTGAAATAGGGCATTGGAAGTGCAACTACAAAGAATATCTTGCAACCCTTGAAAAGGTATGATGTTCATTGAAGTGCATGTAACCACCAATTCTTCCTCATGGATATTTAATACCATATATGGTTCTCACCTTTATAATTTGTTATAGAGAATTGAAAGAATAAGGATGCTTAGTGATGGGGATATTATCCTCCGCCTGGGCAATGACGAAAAGGTTGTGGCCAAGGTTGAAGGTGTAGTTAAGTTAGACTTGAGGAATTCTTACATTGGATTATATCCTTGCTTTCATGTACCCAATCTTGTTAAGGACAATATTTCAATTCATGTCCTAGATTCTAAAGGATATAATTTTTCAATTAGTGATGGGAAATTGAAAACAATAAAGAAAGGTTCTTTAGATGCATATGGTACTTTAAATAATGGATTATATATATTAGATTCCCAACAATCACTAATGCACACTCAAAGCAACAAAAGAAAATTAGATAACCAAGAAAATACCTATCTTTGGCATGAAAGACTTTGACATATTTCCAAGAATATGGTGAACATGATAGAAGCCCTCAAACTACTAAATGTTAGTAGCATAGAGGATCTTTCCACTTGTGAATCTTGCTTAAAAGGAAAACTGACCATGACTCATTTTATAGGACAAACAAAGCATTCCACAAGTCCTTTGGATTTGATCCATATAGACGTATGTGGTCCATTAAAACTTAATGCAAAAGAAGGTTATTCTTACTTCATTATCAATGATCACACTTGGTTCAGACTTGTGATTCGGACATGTGTATCTTATGACGTTTAAGTCCAAAGCTTTTGAAAAGTTCAAAGAGTATAAGAATGAAGTAGAAAAGCAATAAGGACTTAGTATTAAAACTCTTCAATTGGATCAAGGAAAAGAATACTTAAGTACTGAGTTCTTGGGTTATCTAAAAGAGAATGGAATTCTCATACAATGGACTCTACCTGGTACAACCCAACATAATGGACTAGCCGAGAAGAGAAATCTTATCTTGTTGGACATGATACATTCCATTATGAGCTTCACCAATGTACTTATCTCCTTTTATAGATTCGCCTCAGACACAATAGCAAAGATACTACACTTAGTACCTTCAAAGTTAATACCAAAGACACCACATGAGATGTGGTATGGTAAATGACCCTTTTATTCTTACTTAAGAGTTTGGGGGTCTCTACATCAAAAGACTAGTGGAAGATAAGTTGGATGGGAGATCCACTTGTTGCAAGTTTGGGGGATACCTAAAAGAGTATTTGGATCATTATTTCTATAACCCATCAAAACGGAAAGTGTTTGCTTCTAGGAATGCTAGTTTTTTGGAAAGGAGTTTCTATTGGATAGAAAAGGTGTTGTTATAGAACTTGATAAAGTTCAAGATAACCATAATGTTCTACAATCGATAGAAATAAGAGAGCATCTTGAACCTATCACACAACCTCTTAAAAGGTCAAGCCGAGTCAAGAAACAACCTAAAAAGTTTAGATTCCTTCACAAAACAAGGCAAATATATTGTGATCCAAAGACCTGTGAGGAAGCTATGTCAAACATAGATTTAGTACTCCAACAAAGTATGGGCTCTATGTACTCCAACAAAGTATGGACTTTAATAAATCCATCAAAAGGTATAGTACCTATTGATTACAAGTGAATTTAACAAGCGTAAGCTATGAGCTAATGGAGATGTGACGACCTTAAAAACTAGACTATTGGCAAAAGGTTATATTCAAAGACTTGGTATTAAGTTTAAGGAAACCTTTTCACCAGTCACTATAATTAAATCCATTAAGACTATGCTTGCCACAACCACTTACTATGACTATGAAATATGGCAAGTAGATGTAAAGACCACTTTTCTCAATAGAAATATTGAAGAAAAAATCTGTATGGAGCAACAACATCCAAAATAAATGAGCAAAAGGTTTAGTAACTCCAAAGATCCATCTATGGACTAAAGCAATCATCTAAAAATTAGAACATATATTTTGATAAGACAGCCAAATCATTTAGCTTTGTCGAAAATGCGTATGAGCCTTGTGTGTATAAAAAGGCTAATAGGAGTTCAATTTAATATATTATACTTTATGTTGATTATATTCTTCTCATTGGGAATAAGAGAGAAGTTTTATAGTATACTAAAGCATGGTTATCCTCACAATTTTACATGAAAGATTTGGAAAAAGCATCCTATGTATTAGGAATATGGATCTATAAAGATAGATCAAAGAGGATGTTGGGGCTCTCCCAAACTACGTACATTGACAAGATACTAAAGAGGTTTAGTATAGAAGAATCCAAGAAGGGCTTCCTTCCCATAGGACACGATCTTTGTTTCTCTAAGTTAATGGCCCTTAAGACTGAAGATAAGAGAGAAAAAATGTCCCGCATACCTTGTACATCTACTGTATGAAGCATAATGTGCTATTTAATTTACTAGATTGAATATAGCATGCATTCTAAGGGTTACAAGCCACTTTCAATTTGATCCTAGTGAAAGTCACTAGACTACCATAAAAGCAATCCTAAAGTACTTAAGAATAACTAAGGATTTGTTTTTAATATATTGTAATGCAAAATTGAAACTTAAACGATTTTTACATTCAAGTTTTTGATCCAATGAAGATGACCTTAAATCCACCTCAAGATTAATATTTTATCTCATTAGTGGTGTGATAAGTTGGAAGAGTTCCAAATAAGACACCACGGCCAACTCTACAACTAAGGTAGAATATATTGTGGCTTTGGAGACCACAAAACAAGGTTTGGATTAAAAACTTCCTCCAAGAGTTAAATGTAGTGCCTAACATTGCAAAACCAACAGTTGTCTATTGTGACAACAATAGAGCCGTTGTGCAAGCAAAGGAACCAAGATCTCATCAGTGATCCAAACATATTTTTAGGTTTTATTGTTTGATTCATGATATGATTAATATAGGGGACACTCGAATATAAAGGGTAGCTTTGAAAAGGAATATAGCATATTCATTAACTATACCTCTATCAAGTAAAGTGAAGGACATCTTGAATAGATAGGCCTACAGGCTATAAGGAATTAGCTTTAGGGCAAGTGGAAGATTATTGGGATAGTGCCCCATAGCCAATTAAAGTTCACGTGTAATAACTACTCCAATTATGAGACAATCTTAATTAAATGATATTTTATAAAATAGCCATCTTTCTCTTATGCCTTTTATACTTCATTTACATTCGGTTGAAGCCCTTAAATCACACTAGACTGCGAGATTTGATCACACATATGATGGTGATCATGAAACAAGTCTCTAAAATCATGATTTTAAATATTCCAAGTCATAGAATCTTATGAGAAGGGACATTTAAAATTTGGATAGACTTACACTAACGATGCATACTCCAAGGGGTTGGATATTGCCCCCTTTTTTAGGTGATCTATGTTAGACACAAATGTATGTTAATGGGTGCTTGTTAGAGAGAAAGTTCATTAAAGGCCCACCAAGAGAATCCACTAGATAATTTTAGTAGCACATCAGTGTTCGCAAGTTCTCAAGTTTATGATAATGTATATAATTAGTCATTTAACTTGAAGATCCATAGTAATCTTGTGTTTAGGTCCTTATGCTTTCAATTTACCCTAACCACATAGTGGGTCATCCAGGGTTTACATTAGGCCTGAGCTATTTAAACATAGAGGTTTGTGAGATCCAAGATAAAATTCATTTCCTTATTGTTGTGAAGAACAAGTGCACCTTCTATGTATTCTATAATGATCGATTCCAAAATATCCTTGTGTAATGTAATATGATAATTTGGAAAAGGTATTTTCTAAAATTGAGGTCATAAAAGGGAATTGAACATTAAATGTAAATATATAGTTAACAAGGCTATTAAGAAGTTGACAAATATCTTGCCATAAGCTTCTTTTAGGAGATAGAAGACGAAATGACCATATTTACATGGTAAGCACAAGATATAATAGTTCATTAAGATATAATTTATTCATCCAATTAGTTGAGCTCTATAAGCTTGTTGGTAAACATCAACCTGGGAGATTAGATCCTCTTCAATTAATATAGATTAATTAAAAAACTTATTAATTTAAATGAACTTAAACTAATATGAATATTTTCATATTCAAAATATCACAATATGTTACAAACGCATGTCCAATGAATGGATGAACCTAGTGGATCACACACAAAAGCTTAAGCAAATTCTTATCTAGTAGAAGGAATTTTCTAGGGAGTTAGAAAATTGAATGCTAAGTGTTTTTGTCTAAGGAGAGAAAGAAATTGATTAATTATCAATTCATCCATAGGAAGATTGCTATTGTGGTGGTAAAAGAGTGTGCAAAATTTACTGAATTTTGGAGGCTTGGAAGTAGAGAACCGAATTAAGGATGTGGAGCTTGTTGATCTTCAATTGGAGGTGTCCTTTAGAAGATCTACTTGATTTCTTTGATTCCTTTCTCAAAGGTAATTTTTAGTCTTTAAATCCTAATTTTTGCATGTAGTTAGATTCTTAGGATGGAGATAATTAGTTTAATTTTGCCTCTTTTTAGTTTAATTTTGTGGATCCTAATTCATCTCCTATCTTCAAACTAGTGAACCTATCATAAGCATATGAGTCATAGGATTAATACACCACGATCTTATGATCATGCAATGGCCAAATTAAGCCAAATTGAATTCAATCTCTAATGTGCTGAGAATGATACCAAAAATTTGCGAAAAAGTACTTTCTAGTGGCATTTATGTACTTTAAAACAGTGTTTATGTACTTAATTTGCTAAGATTGTGTACTTATTTTGTGTTGATGTACTTGCTTTTTCAAAGGTTGAGATGAGACTCAATTTTATGTGTGGAACAACACATAAGACACCCTAACATGATAAAATCATGATTTGTAGAAGAAATAATCATGATAGTACGTGTTGAAATGGTTGAAAACTCAAATACCCACATCTAACTATTTGCACTCTCATTCATAGTAGTATAAACCATTGATACATGAGCCAGATGAATCCTCTCGAAATGACCATCGAAAATCACTGAACCTATCATAACTATATGATTCCTAGGATTAATACGCCCTGGTCTTATGACCGTGCAATGGCCGGATTGGCCGAATTAAACTCGGTCTCTAATGTGCTAAGAATGATATTAAAAGTTTGCAAAAAAAGTACCCATTATTAGTATTTATGTACTCCAAAACTGCGTTTATATACTTAATTTGCTAAGCTTGTGCACTTATTTTGCATGTTTATGTACTTCAAAATTGTATTCATGCACTAAATTATCTCTAGTTATGTACTTATTTTGAACTAATCTGTAACATATATATCTTTACCAGTATATATTTATGAATAAATTTTCAAATTATACTACAAATTGTAAAACCATCCATTGTAATCATCCAAATACATAAATTATAGATGTTATCTAGCAAGAATGTCAAAAATACTGAAACAATCATGTTAATATTTGCAAACAAAAAGTCCATTCATCTAGATAATAACCGTCCGAGCATCATCATTCTCCCCTGGAATACAGTAAACCATGTTTATCTACTAGAATTTTTGCAGCAATATGTGCTCAAATGCATCTATAGAATATTCATTTGCATATTGCTAGAAATTCTTGTTGCTTTCTACATAACACTTAGCCCAAAGACATACATAAACTCCACAATTCGGGTCCTCATTTTGTTGACGACTAACATATATTTGCTCTTCTTTTTTAATATACCCTAATGAGTGTTTTAGGTATTCAGTTATAAACTTAGCCTGCAAAAGTATTTGTTAGTTTTTATTCAAATAATTGGATGAATGTATCATAAATATAAGCAAACTTACAAAAACGTTTACCACTGCTTTTGTTTAAGGCGACCAAGATGAGTTCATCTATAAGAACTTCTTCTCAGTCATGTCTAACATAAGGAGAAACCAGTGATAACGGCTGTTAATGGAGAACATAATAAATTAGCACTTGTTCAGCACATCCAAATTTAGCTCTTCAAGGAACTTGCACGTGCTCAGTTTATCAATAAATTTTGTAAATTCATCTTGTTTTATAGCATGCTTCTTATTTGCTCTCTCCAAGTTCTCTCAGAATTTCCTCCTATCAACAATTAGTGTTCGAACTTGTTAAATTAAGTTATTTCTAGTTGAAAATACAAAACAAACAATACATATCTACACATACAGAGTTAGACACCAAGTATCATGATAACATGTTTCTCTTAATAAAGATCTAGAGACGATCTCCATGTAGCAATTAATAAAATTTGAACTTAATTCTTTCCCGAACAACAGATTGCGCAACACATACCCTCCAATTTAGATATAGGTCCCTCTCAAACAATAACACTATAATAATAAATCATCTTACTCAAATTATAAATTTACTATAAACAGAATAATGTGTATTCAATATAATTGTTCCATTTTATCTCATTGCAAATATAAGTTAATAATTTCTCTCTCTTTATCAAATATCTCAAACCACCCTCTATAATCTATTCATCCTCAAAACTAACTAAAGAAATCCTCATTATTTGATAAATTAGACTCTGTAGATCCACCTCTTTCAACTTAGTATTTTGGACATCCTTAATCTGCTCCTATCAAAAATACAATACACATATCTAATACTCTAGTACAGCTATGTAGTAGATTTTCTAATGCAATTCAATATTTGTCTCACAAGTATAGAAACTCATAAATGCAGTGTTTAGACTTGTATACACATAAATTCTTTATCTTGCCACGGCCCTTATGAGCAATCTACTTCACTCTTGTTCTTCGTAGTGTGGTGCTAGGATGTGTAACAAAGTCCACTTCTTTTCTTTTTTCGTCGTGTCACTTCCGTCTCTTATACCTATCATAATAGAAGATATGGTCATTTCCAAGGGTGGAACATCCCTTAATTCAGGATTTTTAGGGTAAATTCCACCATCATCACTTTCCTCTTGCTCTTTCTCTTGCTCCTCTTTTTCATCTTCTTTTTTATCTTTCTGTTGCTCCTCTATTTCCTCTTCTTTTTCACCTTTCTCTTGCTCCTCTATTTCCTCTTCTTTTTCATCCTTCTCTTCCTCTTCTTTTTCATCTTTCTCTTGCTCCTCTATTTTCTCTTCTTTTTCATCTTTCTCTTCCTCTTCTTTTTCATCCTTTTCTCCCTCTTTCTCTTCTTTTTTTTCTAGCCCATCCTCTTCCTCATTATCTTCGTCTTTTTCTTTCTCCTATTCTAACTCATTATCTTACTCTTCTTTTGGCTCTTTTTCTTTTGATTTTCCTTTGTCTTTCCCCTCATTAGCCTCAACTCCAATAACAAGTCCTTTATTCTCAAGAAAGAAAAGTCTTTCTTTTAGTAATCTATCTCTTTGTCTTTCTTATTCAACATTCCTTGCAAGCCATACACATCAATAGTTGGTGCTCCATGATATATTGGTAATAATAATTTCTCCTCATCAGGGAATAGATAAATATCTAGAACTTGTTCAAACATAACTCTATAGCTTAGTTTGTAATTTTATATGTATATAAAACTATTGTAACAAGAAAAAGATAAGGAATATAAGTTATTACCATATTTCTAGTAATCGTCATGAAATTTTCTTCTAAATCAACAATTTTCATAGGGATCTTTCTCTCATACCATCGCAAGTATCGTGGAAATGAATGCAATGAATTTGTCGTTCCCATGTAAGGAATACGTTTATAAACCAAAAATATGCAAAATATTATATTAATAGTGCAATGTTATAGTTATTCAATAATAATAATAATAATAATAATAATAATAATAATAATAATAATAATAACAATAATAATAAATATTAATAGTAACAATGCCATTAACTTACCATCAAGCTAATACTGCATCCATTGAAGTATTTCTTTCTTAGACCATTCCCCATTGCACCTCCTAGATGCACCAAAATCTCATCATGCAAAAATTTAAATGCTCCTACTCCCCATGCATAAAGGCTAATGGAAGATAAATCATCCATGTACGGCAAAAGAAATCTAGGAATCGAATAGTTACTAGTTGAAAATAAAATACATTTGAAAACTAATAGTATGTACATCCTAACAAAATCATCAATATCCTGATCACCATATTTTCCTGCCAATTCTTTTAATCTTTTACAAATCTCTACTCAAGTGATGTTCTTATTCTTTCATTCAAATAATCATTTTACAATTTTTGACTCTATCTTTATATCGAAATCCATAGGTTGCCTCATGTGCTACAACCCCACAATAATAGAAAACTCCTCGCAATAAAAGGAAGCCTAGTATCATTACCAAAAATAAAAGAACAAGGCCTAATATCAAACCTCCTTAAGATAACTTCAACTCTAATAATGCTATTATCACTCAATTTACTCAAGTTAGTCACTTTACGGAATGTAGAAAATGATGTTCTCTTTGTTGTTTCAGTGTGTCTGAAGCTCATCTTATTGTCCAACTCTTTCATAATATTTTTAAAGTACCCTGGAGAGGACCGAGAATATAGCTTAAAATCTCTGTTACCTTTGGTAGTTTGTTGTGCATGTCCTCTAGTTTTAGTCATTATTTCTACAAAAAATAGAGACATACATAACTACATAAATACTGCATTGGAGGTTTTGGAGCAACAACTCACAATCTAGCTACTGAAAGTTTGAATTCTGGTACTAAAAAGACTTACACAACATATTAAATTGGAGGTTTTGTGTACTGCAACTCACAATTTAAATATTGAAAGTTTGGATTTTTATACCAGAAATACTTGCAGAATACTGAATTAGAGGTTTTGTGTTTGCAACTCACAATTTAAATACTGAAAATTTTAATTTTTGTTTAAAAAAAATTGCACAGCATACTGATTTGGACGTTTCATGTACTGCAAACTCAAAATTAAAATACTCAAAACTTGAATTTTGCTATTGAAAAAACTAGAATATAATACTAAATGGGAGATTTTCTATACTGCAACGTACAATTTAAATATTGAAAATTTAAATTTTGATACCGTATTATTTGAAAATAATACTAATCATATTAATTATGTGTTTACATAAATGAATGCCCAAGAAATGCTTAAACGTGATGTATGCATATCATGTACACCATAAATCAAATAATATCCCTAAAATTCAATTACAAATAGCTAAGATACACTACACATTATATGAAATATATAATTACGTAATTCAGATAATTTATAATTGAAGCATACAATTAAAAAAAAAATTGAAGTATAAATTGACAATATCGAAATACAAAAAAACTTATATTAGGGATTTTTTTTAATAAAAGAAAAGACTAATTGTGGGTGAATTGAGGCCTAAAATAATTAAAACCAATATCAAACAAAAAGCAAACAAAGTAATGTACTATATTTCTTTTTGTATTTCAATACAAAAATAACATAATAGAAAATTACACAACTTACCTCATAGGCTATGCAATTGAGGAGCAAAAATAGGAACCCTTCTAGCTCCGGCCACAAAAAGAATAGAGAAAAATCAATCCTCAAACAAGAAAGTGAAAGAGATGAAAGTCTCATTGCAGCACCAGCATGAACACAAGGTCATTCAAGCACCACAATGTCGAGTTTGCAAATGGAGGGAATGAGAAAAGAAAAAATGTGAGTTGGGGAGAAGGGGAAGTTATGTAAAGTAATGTTTTTGGTAGTGGGTAAATGGAGGGATTTTTGTCATTTTGAATTTAAGTGAGAACTTTTTTATCTTTTTGACTTAAGTGAGGAGTGAACTCAAAACAAAAGTGGGAAATGAAAAGTTAAAACTGAAAAAAGGATGGATAGAAACTCAATCTTAAAGCCAAACCTTTTTTTTTATTTATTTATACACACACATCAGGAGCTCGTTCGTCGCACTCCTGACCTTCCACATTATGTAGGAGATTTATGCCATTGGGTCATAGACCACTTGACATTCTAAAGCCAAACTTGATTTGATTACTTTTCTACAATTAACCATTTGTTTAATATGAAATAGCAAAGGTTTTAACTAATAAGGGTAAAAACTGTTTAAGGGATATAATAGGTTGAAATCCAAAGTGATCAACCACGTGATAGGTCGACTGGATTGCTTGTGATGATATCTAAGTTGACTCCTACAACCAATCAGTAAACGTTAGGCTAACTGAGGAGCCCTTGACTAAGACATTTCAATGCTCAAGTTAGCAAATCAACTAGATAGAGCAGCAGAGTGAGGCTTGGAATGAAATACGCATACCTTCTAAGAGACTGACTGTGGGCTATTTATAATCTTTTCAAGATGATTGATATGTCTATGATGCCTATATCACTTGGAATAGGTCATTTGTCATCATATAGGGACTTTTTGGTCTTCTCCTACTTTTATACTATTTCAGCTGGCGCCGCTTCCTACTTCCCAGGACAAGGAGGTACACTAGGGGCGTATCGGCCTACTACAGCTGTAAAAGTTGGTATGGGCAAGGGCATGCACCATTAATTTGGAGGCATGCCACCTAACGGATCATTTAATGCAATAGAGAGGCTATCAACTTTCCTTGACCATAGAGGTCAACTGGCTAAGCCGACTAGAAATACCACATTTCTAGTCGGCAGAATTGTCCCTCTAAGGCCTTGCTATCAGACATTAAATCTGAGTCTTAGCCTATCAACAGCAGTCAACCAACCTAGTCGAGCCTCGGGGGTTGTCAATATCTGCCCCTTATAGCTTGAGGATCACAAGGTCGAGTGCTGGTCGACCTACAACTTAGTTCATGATAGATTAGGCCTGTAGCCAGGCGCTTGGTCCTAGACCTATTGGGTCATCCCATATTATTAACCAAACATGAATTTCAGGTCTTGTGATGCCTTGATCATGCTAGTAATTGGAATTCTTTAAGGTGTATAATCTAATATTTTGAATTAGAAGAATATGGTCATTAAATGATATATTTGTTTGCAAATTTTATGTCTTTGTACTTGATATAATATCTTTAACTAACTTTTCAAATTCACATTATCATATATAGAGATTATGGCACAAAATATGCTTGTGCTAAAATTTGTATCGTTTAAGTTAAATAAAAATATTAGTTTATTTTTATATACAGTACTACAATTTGTTTAATAATTTTGAAGTTGTAGTAGTTGGAATGTGGAGTGAAAGTGATACTTATGAGAATTAAAAAATAATAATGAAGAGTTTAGGAATTTCACTCAAAAATATACCAAAAAGAGATTGTAGTTGATTAGATGAAATTTTTAGATGTTGATACAATTCTAGCATTAAAAAAATGAAAGATTATACATCCAGACATACACGTAAACAAATGAGATTAAAAATAATTTCCTAATAATATTTTACCCATTTTTTCCAATTATTTGAAATCCTCTCAAAAACTAAAGTTTATTTAATTTGAAGCACTCTCTATCGATAAATAAAGGAGGGCAACTTTGTAATAAAAGGTTTCGAGAAATAGTATGGAATCGAAATTGGAATTATAAAGTTTGGCCTGAACCCTAGATGGGCTGCGATGACTTTTAATCTTAAGATAGCGATTGGTGAGGCTCATGGCTTTTGGCTCATATCTAATTGGGGCCCACCCAGTAGATCTTGCAAAGATTTCTTGTAATGATTTGGTAACTACACGTTTTTCTTTTGGTCATGACTGCACATTAGATAATCACATCAGGGTTTGACTTCGAAGCTTATAAATTTACAAATTACCCCATTGTGAATGTGAAAATTATTATTATTATTGTTATTATTATTAGATTGAAAAGAAACTTGTATTTTAAAATATTATTTGCATTTATTATCGGTCCAAAAGTACTTATGAAATGTAATACATTATTTTTAAAAAAGAATTTGTAATTGCAGAACTATATATAATACAAAATACACTTATGAAAATATGTATCAATTATAGGACAGTAGATGTGAATATTTCACTGTGGACAAGTTATAATTTTGAATTTTTTTTGTTATTTTTATATTAAAAGCGTATTAATTTATTAATTTGTTGTTTTAGGAAAAAGTTTGTTTATGCATGTTTGATATAGATAACAACAATGTTTTTAACCAAAGATGATGGCCGCTAGCCAATGGGTCAATTAGTCACGTGGCATTGTTTCAGGTTCAAAGTTCAAAAATGACGACTGCTAGCCGATGGGCTAAGTAGTCAAGTGGCATTGCTTCAATTCAAAGTTCAAAGCAGATAAATTTTTGGTATACATGCACTAAAAAAATATTTAACATATTTCATATCCATATTACTTTAAATGCATGTCGGAGTACTTTGGGACAGAAGGTTGTTATTTTAGTTAATTGACTTGATTATTACTTAAGGATGGGAGCACCAAATTTGGGATGAAAAGTATAATTACTTTATTTGATGCGTTAGATTAATTTCACATAAGATTTACACATCACATGCAATAAACATAAATTAATTAGAGCATTAAAAATTAGAGTGTGATTTTGTTTTAAAGTTGATGACTGTTGGACACTAATAGCTTAAATGAGCATTAAAATCTTAACTAGTCGTTAGCTCATGCGTTGCACTAGGCAAAAAATTTAATATTTTATTTTATTTAATTTTATTTATAATTTAAATATTAATATTTTCTATAAAAGTTACAAATATAACACCTAAAAATTAAGAATTTAATTAATATAATATAATTGATCATGTAAATTTTTTTTGATAGAATTGATAATGTAAATTGAAATATAACAATACCTTATATGAAATGATTTGTGTATTATCAGATCAAATCCCATAATTAATTTATTTCCACACAAAAATTAATGATAAAATGTCAAACCACTTTATAAATTCAATAAATTATTCACAAAATATAGTAGAAGATAAAAATCAAGAATTTCACTTTAACATTGACTTGATTTGAAAAAATTAAAAAATTCAACGTTGAAAAATGAACTTAGGTACACTACAAGAAAACAACTCTTCACTAATGAAAAATTTGTGACAAAGAAGGTTCCGTCACAGTATGAAGACAATTGTGATGAATTTTTTATGGAATACTAACAAATTTAAAAAATGAGCAAAAATATATATTAGTTATGATACTTGTGACGAATATAAATAATATATATTAATATGAATAGTTCGTCACAAATTTCATAACTTTAAATATGATTTTTCAATTAGTGACAGAAATTTCATCACAAAATTAGTTCTATGATAAACTTTATTTCCGTCACAAACTAATTATTTGTGAAATAAATCCATTATAAATTTAACAAAACTCATCATTCTGTGATGGATCTATTTCACAAATCCATTAGTATATGCTTTGTCACTAATCAGTTTGTGATGAAAATAAAATATCTCACAGAACTAGTTTTGTATAGAATTTTCCATCACAACTCGAAAAAATATATTTAAAGTTATAAAATTTGTGACGCACTTTTCAAATTAATATATACTTTTATATCCGTCACAATTATCATAACTAATATATATTTTTGCCCATCTTTTTAAATTCGTTAGTAAACTATCAAAAATCCATCACAATTGTTTTCACACTGTGATAGAACTCTCTTCGTCACAAATTTTCTATTAGTGAAAGGGTGTTTTCTTGTAGTGGTAATAGAAGATAAAATATTTTAACTTACTATACGACTTCAATTTTTTATTTTCTTATAAGTTATCTTGATTCATTAGCATAAAAATTTAAACATTAGAAAAATATATGAGCTTTACACATACATGCAAAAAAAAGAAATAAATTTTAATGTACCAAGAAAATAATCATATAGAGTCGGAGAAAATAGAAGACAAATATTTTTATATTTTGAAATAGTAAATTGTACATCTAGAATATTTTAGTACCTATATTTATATTCTCATCTATGATTTAACTTAATTAAAATTTTAAATTATGGATAAGAGATAACTCATGGAATAACATAATATAATAAATTCTATATTTCTATAATACTCCATATATAAAATGTTTATATATGTACAATATATATGGAGCAAGACATATTAATTAAATTGCAATATAGATAGATACACAAAAATATATATGCACAACAATATATGTATATACATTTGTATATTTTCTTCCATAATTATATCAAAAAATATAAATATTAGAAAATACAATAAGGAGTTACAAAAAATATATATTGGTAAATAGAGTTAAAAAAATTATTATAAAAAGTTACATATATGTTAATGTGTATATATAGAGAAAAAGAGATTAATTCAGCATTTACTAAAATTAAACATGTAGTTATAAAAAAGAATTAATATATTTTTTTATATTAATATTAAAATAAATGTGGATAGGATAAATTAGGGTTCAATTTTTTTTAAATTATCCTGGTTCATAAATATAAAAATTAAGGATATTAAAAAATATTATAAAATATATGCATTTTCAAGAAAAAATAAAGTTTAATTCATAGAGAGAGAGAATGATTTTATAGAGGTGGAGAAAAAAAAAACAAAAAAAGACGACAAATATTGAATATCTATCAATATTAGATATGAAGTTACAAAAGATGAACTAATACAATTTTTTGTATTAATATTAAAATAAATATTAATAGAATATATATATATATATAATATACATATGTTGACATGGGTAAAAGGAATAAAGTTAACAATATAAGAAAGAGTTACAAAAATTAATATAGAAAGTTATATTTATATTATATATGAAAATATGTTATAGGGAATTACATATATTATATATAGAATATATTTACGTGACAAATATGAACAAAACTAACATATCTTCATTATTGTCACCTAAGAAACATACTTAAAATAAATTTGAACATCATTTTACTTTCTATATTAGATTTGTTGATAAAATATGCACCAAAAATGTCATTTTGCTATGGTCTATGATCCTGAAAGAGTTAAAAGTTTTAAAATAATTTATAAGTCACCTCTTGCTAAAGATAAAATTTCGCTATCAAATTTGTGCGAATCATGACAATACCTCAACATAGTCAAACCACCGTAGCTAATGAAAAATTTGGTCATCATTAAGTTGAGTTGTGCAAGTGATTAGAAATATGATTTAGAGTTTCCAAAATATTAGCATCGCTCTTATTTTGTATTAATATGAGCATTATTATTTATTATTTAGTGTAATTAGTTCATTATTAATAATTGAATAAAATGAATTATTGATTAGTCTCTCGATGTAATTATATAATTATTTTTTTCCTCTTTTTTCCTTTTGAGAGAATTTATTTTTTATGTTGATGCCAGTTCTTAAGCACAACTCAATAACAAACAAACAAACAAATTATACAGCACGGCACGGCTCACTTTAAGCCATCAAATAAAAATATACAATTGAAGTCACTGTAAACCATAATGCACTCCTTCCGACGGCATATGAATTTGAATTTTGAAGTGACGCGGAATTTTTGCATTGAGGCAGTGAAAACAAAATTTATTACATATTTTTGTAATTTTATTTCGAAAAAGGACAACCAAACACTGACATTAGCTGTATTTGATGTTTGGTTATATGACGGGTTGCATTTCCAATTGAGCATTTTCATGATTCTCTTGAAATAAAACTAAATATTTTATATGAAATCCAAATTTTTAAAAAAATTAGTAAAAACTTTCACCCATTTCACATCATTATAATTAAAAATAGAGATATATTTATTTCTCTTACTTGTTTTTTAAATATGTACAAATATTTTTTTAATTACTATATTATCGTAAAAATTAAAAATCATATGTAACAATTTAGAATTTCGACACGTGCGCGACACTAATAATCAGACAAAAACTTACGTAAAAGGACATTTTCAATTAATTAAATTTATCTTTCTTCTAAAATAAAACTAAATACAACCTCATTTGATTGCATTGTCCAATCGTACTATCAAAATATATTATCCCAAAATACTTCAAAATAAAAATTATGAAAATGTAATATCCCAAAATACTTCAATATAAAAATCAAATTTACCTAGCATGATATTTGGAATTGTTTTAAATTTTTTAGGTAAAGGAACTTTGACAGTAAAATTGAAGAACACAATTCTTCAATGAGAATGAAGTTATATTTTGTGTTATTTTGAAAGAAAAATAAATTTAGTATAAATATCTTTTCATCTATATTTTTATCTAATTATTGACATCACTTCAAACTTTATGTTATTATTGTAATAAGTATCTTAATTAAAATTTGTAAAATCTTGAATAAAAGAAAAAAAAATTGTAATATAAAGAGATGCATGCATCAAGGCTGCCACACACTCGGACATCATATTATTTGGTGCGCGCTCCCCAAACATTAATCAGAAAAAAAATGAGTGTGCTGCTGATTGCTGCCGAGGACCTTGTGGTCCCCACCTCCTTATCTTCTAACACGTGTCCACTTCTCCATTTTGACAGCTCATCGCCACCTGGATTTTTCCTTTTTCCCCATTTTGCCCTTGGAACCCCATTCTCCGCGTAACATTACTCGTCACCCCTCACGTGAGGCCCGACACGTCACCTGTTGCATCACCATACACATTGGGCCCCATCCCTTATTCCCCCCAATTTAATTTTATTTTCATGGCTCTCCATTTTTCGCGGCACGCTTTTTCCCTCTTCACTGTACGAACAGGAAATCACCACGTCTGAGTGCGACCGTCAGAAATTTTTCAAAAAAAGCAGGCGGTTGTGAATAGTGTATTGGGCCATGTTTTTTTTTTAAAAACTATTTTTTCCCCTCTTTATGACAAAATTAAATATTTTCGAATTATATTTTTTCTTGAATAATTAAAAAATTTTAATCATTTCAGATAATTAAATAAAAATGTATTTGATGATGCCATACTAAAATATTCCCTATTAGTTAGACCTATAATCGAGATGGTTCAGTGAAGATCTCTTTTAGTAAATGTGGACAAGACTGAACTACCCTAACTCTAATCAATAGTCACTAAGAAGAGTGCCGAGGAAGAGTTAATTAGGAAGAGCTGGCAAGGAGGAGTTGATTCGAAAGAGCTAACGAGGAAGAGCTGATTAGGAAAAGCTGGTGAGGGAAAAGTTGATTGGGACGAATTGGTGAGGAAGAGTTGATGGAGAAGAGTTGATTAGGAAGAGTGGGTAAAAAAGAGCTGACGAGGAAGAGCTTATTGGGAGGAGTCGTCTAAGTTATAATCAGGGAAGTAAAGATGAGCTGAGCTTACCTAACCTTGCATACCATTCCAAGAATCTCTTAGAGGGCCCGATAAACTTAACAAATAAGAGCATCACTGGCCGAGTTGTGCTAAGTGAGGGGAACAATGCCAAGCTGAGCTAAGAAAAGGGAACAATGCTGAGCTGAGCTAACAAAAGGGGAACAAGGCTGAGATAAGCTGAGTAGGAAGCGCTGCTCAAGAGATGGTTGAAGTAAATTGGGAGGAACTGAGCAGCAAAGAGAGAGAAGAAGACCAAGCTTATCTTGTAGCTAATCCTGAGTAAGCTCGATTGATAGAGCATTTAAGCGCAAGAATAAGGGACTCCAAGATTGTAGGAAATGGTTACACAACAGTGCACACATGGCAAGCCCCATGTAATTTCGTAGAACATCATGTTAGTTGGCTAAATATTAGTAATATGGAGGAGTTATATAGGGAAAGTGGGGTTCTGCTAGGTATAAAAATCGCGATGTAATTCAATAAAAAGAGGGGCTATTCATTTTTTGTATTCTGACTATAAACAATCAAAGCAATTCAATAAAATATATTTTTACTATTTCATTTGTGCTTTTTCATTTTTGCATCAATTGGTGCTAACTATGGGAATCTTTGAGTTGAGACATGAGGAGATGAGTGAGTCAAGAAGGAAAATGGAAGAGAGATGTTAAGCACCCCACAGGTTGAGCAAGCTAAAACTATGACAGCGAAAAGATTGCCAAGTACGTTGGAGGAGGCTGCGCCATCAGAAGAATGAGGTTTCCTGCATGTTTCCCATGGCATAGGGTAATTACATCTTGAGCATTGGAGTTTTCTGTATTCTGCAGTGAACCCTTTTATGGCTACCCCAATTTCTAAAGTCAGGCAAATTAGGTTTCCTGGTGCACCACCAATTTTGGTGACCATGCCCTTTGTACCAGGAATGTCACCACCTAGTTTACCATTTCATGTATCTTTAGAGCCTTTCCCAGCACCTTCTGTTGTTGCTACACATGTTTCTTTAGCAGGAATGCCTCTCGTACCTATCTCAGTGCCAATTGGGGAAGTATAGTTTCCATTCATCTCGCCTCCTTTGGGGAGAAGTCAGGTGATTGGTTCTCCTATTATAGCACCTCCTACAGGAATAGGGGTCCAAGGAACCATTGTTGCAGGGCCACCCCTACTTCTTGTATTGTTAGAGGGAAATCTTCTTAGGAGATTAGACCTTACTATAGCACCTACCTCATTATCTATAAATAAGTCAAAGAAGAGGGTGGCGGTATGCAGTTTTCACAGAAAGGGTGGATTTAAGAATATAGACAGAAAAGAGAAGGAAGAGGTGGTGGCGGAGAGCTAGGTGTCTATGCAGCCTGCTAAGGAGCAAGAAAGAAGAAGATTGCCACTTGATGTGGTGGCTGCAATGGAGGATATGAGGAAGGAGTTGAGAGAAATGAAAAGGAAACTTGTAAGAGAATAGGAAGGAAGGGTCAAGAAGTCTCCCTTTGAAAACTCAATCTTAAGGAATCCCTTTCCAGATAATCAAAAATCTTTTTCCATGCAGAAGTATTTAGGAGATTTTGATCCTACTGATCATCTATGCGAGTTTGAAAATTTAGCGTTATTATATCAATTCTCAGATAGGGTGAAGTGTTGAATCAGCTTAATGAAAAAAGCTCCAATGAGCTCAACAAGAAAAATAGCTCCAATAAGCTCAGTGAAGACAAAACTCCAATGAGTTAGAGAAAAAAGTTCCAATGAGCCTAACAAGAAGACAAGCTCCAATTAGCTCAATGAAAAAAGCTCCAATGAGCTCAACAAAAAGAAGAGCTCCAACAAGCTCAGTGAAGATAAAACTCCAATGAGTTAGAGAAAAACGCTCCAATGAGCTAAACAAGAAAAAGAGCTCCAATGAGATCGATGAAGACAAAACTCCAATGAGTTGAAGAAAAAAGCTCCAATGAGCTCAGTGAAGACAAAACTTCAATGCGTTGAAGAAGAGCTCCAATGAGCCTGGCAATGAAAAGCCTCTAATTAGTAAAAGCTCTAAAGAGCTTCATCATATAAATGCAAGAATAAGACAGTTCACAAAGACAATATAGAAAAATCTAAGAGACTTGATAATTTCAAAAAGCTTACAAAGTTGTACAAAAAAGAGCTCGGCATGGAAGCTCAGCCATGTTACCCTATCACAAATGGTCGTCGGCCTCTTGCAGCTTGGGAAATACTATCTCAATTACAGGTCATCTCATGATTAGCCTCAAAAAATACTTTTTTAGATAGAAGAGTGAGGGGAGTGATGATGCCATCCTAAAATATTCCTTATTAGTTAGACCTATAAGCGAGATAGTTCAATGAAGGTCTCTTTTAGTAAATGTAGACAAGACTAAGCTGCCCCAGCTATAATTAATAGTCACTAAGAAGAGCTGACGAGAAAGAGCTAATTAGGAGGAGCTGGCGAGGAAGAGGTAATTAGGAAAAGCTGGCAAGTAAGAGTTGATTCGAAAGAGCTGACGAGGAAGAGTTGATTAGGAAAAGCCAGTGAGGAAAAGCTGATTAAGAAGAACTGATTGGGAGAAATCCTCCAAGCTGCAGTCAGGGAAGTAAAGATGAGCTAAGCTTGCCCATCCCTGCATGCCATTCCAAGAATCTCCTAGAGTGCCCGATAAACCTAACAAATAAGAGCATCACTGGCCGAGCTGTGCTGAGTGAGGGGAACAATGCTGAGCTGAGCTAACAAAAGGGGGAACAAGAGTGAGCTGAGCTGAGTAGGAAGTGCTGCTCAAGAGATGGTTGAAGTAAACCGGGAGGAACTGAGCGACAGAGAGAGAGAGTAGAAGACCAAGCTTATCTTGTACCTGATCCTGAGTAAGCTTGATTGATAGAGCATTTGAGCGCAAGAATAAGGGACTCCGAGATTATAGAAAGTGGTTACATAGCAATGCACACGTGACAGCCCATGTAATTTCTTAGAGGATCATGTATGTTAGTGGGCTAAATATTAGGAATGTGAGGGAGTTATTCATTTTTTGTATTCTAACTATAAACAATCAAAGCAATTCAATAAGTATTTCATAGGTGCTTTTTCATTTTTGCATCAATAATATATCTTTTAATTATAAATTTCAACATAAGAATTTTTTTTTTTAATTATTATGTTCTATACTAACAACATATAATAATATAAAAGTTTGAAGTCCAGTTAATGAAAAAATAAAACTCATATCGAAAGATTATTTATGACAAATTTTTTCACCTTAAAATAAAAATAAACATACTTTTGTTCTCCGTGCAATTTTGAAACCTAGCTAAATTACGTTCTCCTCTTATACTTTTTTTCTTGAAATTAAATAAGAAATTTTTAGAGATAATTATTACTGTAATTTAATCTATAACTTTTTATAATATTGCCATGAATTAGAATTCATTTGTAATATAGAAGATGTAAAATGTCTGCTATGATTGAACTTTAAACTTTAAGCTGACCATTATTTTGATGGAATTACAACTGAACGACTCTTTTTTAAACACTTTGTTGTTTTTCTTTTCAATATTTCTTTTCTCCTTTCAAGAGAAACGTATGGTTTTTGTTTATTTTGACCCACAAAGGTTGTTTGCACCAAAAAAATTGAACAGGTATGTCCATAAACGTAAGCAAAAGCATATCTATAGTACATTAAAAAGTCAAGGAATCTTATATTCATGGAATGATGGTTTTCACATCACTATAATAAATTGTTATGCACCTTTTATACCCTTAAATGCTTAAATAGGTAGAAAGATTTTTGGGGTTTCAAATGAAATCTACTTGATAATTATTTATCCTCATATTCTCTTGTTTTCCTTCTATTTTTCTTTCTTTCCTTTCTACACACTATAAAAAGATATGATATTAGTGACAAAATAATATATGACAAAGTAAAAATTGTTACTAATAACATGCATTAAGTGACAATAACTTTTATCTTGTCATTAGTGATAAGTTTTAAGTGACAAGAATTTTTATCTTGTCACAACATGACTCAATAATAACAAAAATTAATATTTTAAGTTGTCACCATTAACAATTAGTGACACCCTTATGCAACAACTTAATGACAATAAAAATTGTCACTATAACTTGTGATAAAATATTTATTTTCACCATAAATGTATCACTAATTGTCTATGGTAATAACTTTAACACTATTCTTGTTATATTTAGTTTGTAAAAATCATTAAAGTGATAAAACTAATTCTTTGATCACCTAATATACATAATTAGCAACAATTTTTTATTGCCGCTTATTATTTTGTCACTACTTTATCTTTTTCTTGTAGGGACAATCCAAAAAACCAACTATGTAAAATTCTTTTTCAATACTATAACATAATTGTATGACATTTTTGTATCATATAGATGAATCATATAGATAATATAAATTTTATGCACGCATGAATGGCATGCCACAGCGACTAGTATATGTATATATAAAGGATAGTTCCCTGCAATTGAGATTCTCTATTTTAATAGATGTTTATCTTCTATTTTATGTTATAAATAAATAACTAGTGTATTGAATATTTTATTTACAACAACATTTATATGTGAATTAAGATATATTTATAAAAATAAAATAAAATAAAAATAAAACAAACGAATCCAAAAAGTAAGGCATGGGAGGCTATGAAAGGGATGTACGGTTCTTCGAGAAGAAAAAGTGATTGGGTGAAATGAAAAACTTGTCCAGCAAATTGTTTTGGATGGCTACATATATCCAAGAATTGAGACCCAGAGATGGTGTTCCCTCGTCATTTTCTTGTAAAAGGTAAAAATCAATACACCACTAACATATATAAAGTAAAAATCAATGCATGCACAACTAAAATAAAAAGTAGGCAGGGGAGGTGACTGCCTCTCTTTTCTACTATTAAATAATTTCAAAAGGCTTGTCAAGTCAACAAGTCTCCGTACTTACATTATTTCATGCACTACTCCACAAAATTCTCTTGTTGACTTATTGCTTGATTATTTCTGGCTCCAGCAATCTCATTCGTTTTAAAGTATTATTTAAGTGGAGTTACATCATATCATGTTTTATAATATCATCATATTTATGTTTAACATCCATTAATTTATTTGTTTTTTAGAAGCACATGGAACTATAATGCGGACTTGTCGAGAATCTTTGACATTAATTTTCATTGTTTTGCTTCAGAACCTTTTTGACATATAAGGATTATTCGTCATTAACTATCAATTACCAGCAAACCATAGAAAACCTTAAGTTTCAGTAAACTTTGAACCCAAAATTCAATAGTCAGGGGATTATAGAATTCGGGTCCTCTTTGGAACTACATGCAATATAGTAAAAAATTCTAGTATGCATTGCAGACAACATAAATCATGATAAATCAATATCACATTAAGTTCTACTGCTGACATGACTTACACTGTATCGTATTTTCATGCCCGCGCATATATAAACTTTCCTATGAATAAGGGGGGCACTATGGTCATATTAAGAGCAGCAGTCAGTTCTGCGGTTGAATGTTCATCTCCCCGATGCTTGCCGGAATCTAGTATATTTTCCCAGAGTAGTTGGAAAATCAAATGACTGCCAAATTTATCAAAGAACCAAGAGCCAAAGATAACCTTTACAGTTTTTAACCATATCTCAATCAACATACAGCAATTCCAACCCAAACGGAGATTTTCCCATATTTTTACCTGAATTCCACACTCAAGAATTACCTACGCGGGTAATGCATTTTCAGTATAATTTACCTCATTGCAGGACATTCATCATCCACCCAAACAGCAACCAGCTGCTTTCAGAAGAAGAGTATGCCTAGTTTTGAGAAGACAATAGGAGACTTTCTGTTGACTAGCTATAAGTCATCAATATGCCGGATTCTATACTCATGCATACCTAGTAGCGTACATGTACAAGAATGCATAACACAATTCTAAATACATTATAGCTACAATTGTCTGTAGAAGAGAACGTACGCTTGGTCATGCAGCACCTTGCTTTCAGGAATGGGCGTAACAGAGGCATCATCATACCGCAGCCACTTGCCATTTGGATGGCGCGCATCGGCTGTGTAGTGGCCCTTTGACGGGTCCCTTCCATGATGAGTGATTGTAGCAACGAGTTCATATCTTCTAGCCTATATTGATCACCAAGGGATTAAGCCCATTAAGAAACTATTTAATGCCTCTTGTTCCTATAGTTACGTTGATATCAATAGTATCATAATGGAAAAACTAACGCATAGAAAATTTCGAGGTTTCAAGATATTTTCAGGAAATATTATCAAAGAACCAGAGGAATCAATATACCATAGGTGGCGAATGTAAACTAACACACACAACTATTTACATTGTTAGTGGCTCAAACTTATTTCTGTGGAGAAATGTTTTGCCACCTAGCAACATGAATGTTCAATGTTGACTTAAAAGAAAGGGAAAGAGGACACATTTACGTTTATTGGCATTGTACTTAATCAGCGGGTCATAGAAAAGCTCAAACTATGTAGTGCATGTAAGAAGAGACTTATTTGGCAGACAACAAAACTCAAAATCTTAGCATTTACAGACCAACATCTTCCTAAAAGAATGAAGAATATAGCCTCAAGAAAATGTGTATTATTTTCCTTACAGGTAATTAATTCTCTTAGTGAAATTACTGATCAACAAAGTTCATCAAGGCAAATCCCCCCTCCCCTCTTCTTTTTTTCTTTTTTTAATCATTCTCAGTTTAATTAAGAATTTTCAAGACTACAGCACATTTGATAACAGAAAGATTTCCCTGCTCTTTTAATGGGGTCACTATGATCTCATCCATAATGAACAGGAGATGAAACCATCCCAAAAATTTCTATAGAACTTCAACTATTCAATCCAATAAACACAAAAGAATAAATGGGTCACAGAATAGCAAACGTTGAACTTTCTGAATGTGACCTGCCAATTTCTCACTTCTCGAGCAGAAGGAATATAAGCATTTATAAGTTTTAGAGAATAAACTAATATAACAATGGAAATCAAGTAAACATAGAAATGGAGACCCTTTTGGGAATAAAAAAGGAAAACAAACTATAGCAAGCTACAATAGGGCAAATCACTAGAATAATAGAAATCAAATGACAAATCAGTTAAGAAAAACAATATCACCAGATTGTTATGTTATTAAAGAATGTAAAAATCAAAAGGAGCAAAATTCACCTCAGAGGATGGAGAGGCAAGCAATTCACGACCAACAACAAGCTCCAACGGAAAATGCACAGTTTTGTGCAGTTTGGTGCTTCCTTCACTTCCATAGCTAAAACGCATTAAGTGCAAAACCATTATCTCAGAAAGCTCCAGAATCTTAACAGACTTGCTGGCAGTGACCACCTCAGCCTAGGATTATTTAGATCATAGTCAAATTTGAATGAGCTATCTGAATGTTTGCACTTCCTCATTGTAGATATTGACTTTGTACAAGAGATAATAAACTAGCCCTAACACCAATAAGAGATACCACGGCAGTTGCAGGTGTAACTATTCACCTTAATCCAATGAGTTACTGCAACAATTTTGCTTATTTTATGTGGTGTATAACATTCAAATGACAAATTTATCTAAAGGAATCAAGAGCAGAAAAACATAAGAGAAACATAAAAGAGTGAAAGGGAAAAAAAAGAGATTTGAAATCCTATGGTAGAAAAGATAAAGGGATCACTGAAAATAAGATGTACCTTCCCGGCTGCTGATGTTCGGTAGCCTTCAAGTGTTTCTGGTGCAGAAAACAATCGAAGTGCGTCTTCTATTGTACAAACAGCCTCAGGACAAATATTAAGGTGGAGCAAGAGAAATGGCTGTATGGTAGCTGAGGCCTTGTTGCCTGCTCAGATACAAGATAGGAAGTCATGAGATGGCATACATATGACAGCAGCCAGCAAGATCATTAAATGAGGACAGAGATGAGGGCTGGATAGACGGTAGTAGATGCTACATTTCCTAAACTTCATTTATAGGGATTAGAACCTAAAACACATATCTCCTGATCATATACTGTACCTCCAACACAAAGTAAATAACAGACCATATTACTTTCCAGTTGCTAAACTGTATAAAGGGCGCCTCTCCCCCCAACCCTCCCAATCCCCATTTTCTTTCCCTCCAAGTGTAAGGCTAATTTGACTATTTGCCAAAGCAGCCTCCTGGATTTTCAAACCTGACATATTTCTGTCAATTTGAAGTGGTAGAAAATGCATCATCAGCATATTTTCTTCTTACATTCATTGTTTCATTGATCAGATCACAGCCTAAATAAAAATAATTTGACTGGCTAATTCGAAATATGATTTGAACTTCATGCAAAGGCATCAGAATAGAGAATAAATGAATAATGGGGGAATGATTTATGATGAGATGTATGCATTATAAATAAAAAATTCATGCAGATTCATGGAGTTAGATGCTGCAATGACCCACCTCTTGCCTTCACAACACTTCTTAATTGACCTCCAAAAATAGAACTCAACTTTGATGGTACAAAACTCTGTGTTCTCGTAATTGCAGTTTTGTTCCTCGGGCCAACAGTCTCCCAGTTATCACATTCACTTTCATCATCAGTTGATGAGACCAAAGATGCAGTTTTTCCATTTCCATTTGAAACTTGTCCATCAAGTTTAAGCAATTCATCATGCATGTGATCCATGATAAAACTTAGGAACTCCTGAGCATCTTCTTGCCTGAAAAACATGCAGAATCCCATAATCAAAAGATATTCTTAATGAATTTTCACATACAGTAAATGGACAGACAATTGAAATAGCATATACAGGCTATAGTTGGTCATCTTCTTGCCTGAAAAACGCACAGAATCCCACAATCAGAAGTATACTTAATGAAATTTCACATACACTAAATGGACAGACAATTGAAATAACATACACAGGCTATAGTTGGTTATGCGATGCTTGGGATACACATCATATCCTATTATCTAGTATTGAAGGTTAAGGAAAGACAATGAATCAAATGCACAACATGCATGTGAAGAAAAATGGGAGGATCTAAAACTTTTATTTTGATTTCATTAATAAACTCTTAATGAATTCAATTGATAAAAACCTGTAATAATTTCTCAGCATGATAAAGAGAGACTATAATTGTACTTTAGAATCATTCAGCTTTGCAATGAGCCGCCATGCTTGACCAGTTAAAATTTAAAAATCATTATATTTTATTGAGTCAGTATGGCAAAAACAGAAGTGTAACTGGATATCCACAGACAGCAAAGACTCACAAAATTATATCAGTCTCATTAAAATTTAAATTAGCCAAATCTGAAAGTCAGCAGTTTTAGTGTTGTCTGCCCAAAATCAATTACTTAAGAGAATGCTGCAGTACACTGGTACTAGCACATTTGGAGTTTTGGACCTTGATGGGGTTACACTAGTGACTTTGCTCTGATACTGATTGTAAGGATCTCTCATTTAAAATTGATGCCAGAAGTGACAACCAGTTTTCCAAAATCATGGTAACAAAAACATCCTCTGTGCTTGCACAGGTAAGTGTTGAGGGGTTGTTCAATTGGAACCAATCGTTGTGTTTGTTAAGCACTAGAGAAGTGGGGCCTACTGCATACCTAGCAGAGGCAATGATGGGACTCACTTGTTTGCCGACAACAACAGGTCCTTTACCAGATGCAGGGAAAGAGAGAATATTTTTGCGCTGGTTCCCGCTCACCAGAATAAGAGACGAGTAAAAAATTGCAAAATGAGTGGATACAAACAGATAGACAACAACAAATAAGATGCAAAAGAAAATAGAGGCACGCACTAACCTATGCCTGCCTGATAAGTTATCAGGAATATCTGGAGTGAAACTCTTCAATATGGAGTCAAACATAACAGGCCGAAATGGACTTCCAGTTTCAAGAACATTTTTAGCATTCCTTTTGGAAATTGAGTCAGTGAGTATGTCAAAGTCAGAGATGAATTCAACAAATGCACGCAATGTTGGATAACCAATCTACAATGGGCAAAAAGAAATGCGTTATAAGAATAATAAGAAGAGACCAATATTATTGCCGTTTGTTGAAGTATACATTGAATGATTAATGATGCTCTTTACAGAGGCTTGAGGTAATAAATGCAGTCATTCCCATATGATGCTAATACATCTAGTCTTGATTAAAGATGTTATAATGAACATTATAGATTTGGATAAGATGCACAATAATCTAAAAAAGGGAATGACTAGAACTATTCTAATATATCCTCTCAAACATAAGGTGATAACTGATAACACATGAATCAACTTGAGTTTGTAGACAAGATCAATGGGTGTCACAAAGGATTGAAATCAGACAGGTCTAGCAAGGATTGGGTTGCTAATAATAAAAAGTTTCCAAGTGACAAAATACTGAAAAATGACCAAAACCATCTTCAATTTAGGCAAACCAAGATGACAATAGCATCCCGTCAAGAATAAACAACAACGCACAACAACGCACAGGGAAAATTTCAACAGATTTGTGGAATATCAAAATGTCCAACAAAATGCAATTCCTAATGGCCAAATCAAATATCTAGTGATGGAACACCAGAAAACACCAATATGAAATCCATCACAATGGAATACCGTTGAAGAAGACTAAGAAGAAATCATAGTTTAGAACCCAACTCAAATAATCCACCATTTCAAAGGATTAAATTCAAATCAACCAATAAGCTGATAGGCAGTGCAAGAAACAATTCAAGATAATGAAAAATAAATATAAACAGAAGCATAACTAATGAGAAAAAAGGATGTAAGTCTTCAATATTTAAACAAATGGCACCCCAAGGTGGCTTTAATACCATGTTACATGTTAGAAGAATAAGAATAGTAAATAATCATTCTACTCTATTGAAATATAGAGCACATGATCACTATAACGATTTTTATATAGAGTTGAAGTATATCGACCAAATGAAATATTTTCTAAAATGATTTTAATGAATCCAGCTATGATTGGAGACATAATAATAAGCATCACATAATCAGGATAGGATGCACAATAATTTAAATAAGGGAAAGGGAAAAATCTATGACATATTCTAACATAATGCAATATTCATTAAGTTGACTTGTATACTAAATGATTTTTGGATGTCATAAAAATTGATTCTGCATGCTACCTCTGGTATATCATGATTTCTTAGCTCATGCAAGAGTTCAAGAAAGGGAGAACAGGATAGTAGAGCCTGGAGAGTTGCATTGAGAAAGCATAGGTTCCCCAAGTTGACTAGACCACGAGGCAAAAAATTCCTTGGAATAACATTTAATCCATTTGATTCCTTGATGAAGATGATCTCTTTGGAACCCAGTTGGTGAGCGCCATTTGTGGAATCATCCAAAACAACATCTTCTAAGGACGAAGATAAATGTATCGCACTATGGGTACCAGACTGCTCTAGCATCGAATGTTTTGACAAATTACACGCACTCAGAGAGCTTACAGATGCAGATTGTTCTATGTGGTGTGGCTTCAGTTCTTCTGCACCACTATTACCAGGAGATGTACTACTGGTGCATCCATCTTCCTCCAGAAAAGCAACTTCCAGGTCTGTGGTTTCAGTACTTCTAGGAAGCCTTAAAATATTTGGTGTAACAACTGGCTTTGACAGCTCACAGCCTTTAGACAAATGGAGCTCTGTCACTCTGTTATTGAAACCCACAGATCTTAGAGTTTCTGAATCCAAAGAACCAAAAGTGATTTCTGCATCATTCTTTTCTGGCAGGCATTGCATGGATCTGATTTCATCTTCTGTAAATGATCCAAAAATGAACACCTGAAATTGAAACAATATGTGAAAATTAACAGGCCAAAATATCTGATTACCTAAAATTTTGCATAAGACAAGATTCTTAATGAATAAATCAAAACTTACATTTCTAACATTGGGAAATCAATGAGATGCACTTTTCAACAGATAAAAAACAAAATTGATTTTTAATACGGCAAAGTCTTACTAATAATGTAGGTAAGATAGTACAAGCATTTCAAAAGCATGCGCAACCATCACTTATAAAATGAGCAACATCCTCAACAAGCTAAAGCAGCACATTCATCACACTTAATAAAAAATAAGGCTCAGAGCAGGAAAAGACTCACCCTGAGCATCATAATAAATCCCCTTCTGCTGCGGCCTACCTACTCTCTTAACTTGATCAGGACACATATATGAATGTATAGTTAGGCCAGTAGAAAATCTGCTGATCTACCCCTCTGGCTTTCTATTCCTCCTTTTCTAGTTCTTAACGCTTTTTTCTGAAATCTGCAATTCAGAACTTACCATTTCTATGATACTGTTAAACCTATTCCAAGTGATTTGCACAAATTAATTAATGATTGAAATCTGCGGCGTGTAATGCTTAAATTATTACCTATTATCAATACCATTTTTTACCTAATTTGCATGCTTCAACATTCTTATAACTAGGTTGGCTCCAATATCAAGAACATATGAAAATTAGAATAAGAAAACAACTTCCCATTCCCTTACAATACAAAAACTTTTCTTAAACTATGCAATAGCAGCCTCCACCTGCACTACATATTTTGTCCAACCTGAGCTACGCCTCACCAAAGTTGTGATTCTAGGGATCTATTTTAAATTTACGAGAATGATCAGAGCTTTCAAACCCTTCTCTCGTCACCAGCCGAGCTTTTACTTTCTAGTTTCTCTCACATTCTTTCTTTATCCTTATCTCATAACAAGCCACAAATAATAAATTGTAAAAAAGAAGAAAACAGCAGAGCAAGGATATCACTGCGAAAGCCAATAAGCCTCAGTTTCAGTAGAAACGAACAGATATCCTATATGAAAGCTCTAAGTTACAAAATATTGAATATAGATTCGCCGCATTGCACCAAAACATATTCCCCCTATCATCTTAAGTTTCTTTTCCAATACTCAAAATTTTCTGAGAGAAACCAATATCCACAGTATACACCAAAACCCTAGCAAACAGTCATTTCCATGACAGCTCAAAGCTCCACAAAAACTAAAGCCGAAACCCATCAACTACAAAGCAATATTTTCCGCAAATTTCTGGTCAGGCACATTATCAAAATACAACAAAAAATTCAAAAATAAACGACCAAAAAAATGAACCTGATGACCAGTCATATTGAGAATGGAAGCATCGAGGGCCTCATGGAAGAGCAGGAGGGTAGGCCATTGAAGACGAAACTGTGCCGTCTGCTCGAAACGATGTCGGAGAACAAAGAAAGTGAAACGACAATGGAAGACATGAAAATTTGATCACAAAAAAAAAAGGAAAAAGAAAAAGAAAAAATAAAAAATTTAGCAGAGAGAGAGAGAGAGAAAGAGAACAGAGAAAGCGCAAAAATGCTTTATGGAAATAAAAAAGTGAGAATGCGTTAGAAAGACAGTGGCCGTATGAAAATTTAAAAAAAGAAAAAGAAAAAACCATAACAATTATTGAGCGTAGAACTATTTTGAATAAAATAAACAGGATTAGAATATTCCTATCCCACTTGGCAGTTACTTTTCCAACCTAATATATGCTCTAATATTTATTTACCATTATTGTAATAAATACATTCAAGAAAATTTAGATCTTAATTACACTATGAAAAATGAATTTAAATGTTAAATGAATTATGGGTGTGTGATTAAAAATCAATTGTAATATCTTAAATTTGAGTCAATCAATATTCACATCAAACAACAAATGCACTCAGTTGAAATATAAGAGGAACGATAGAATTATTGAGGTTAAACTTTTATATTTCTTGATGTTACAATTTGTAATTATTACAGAGTTGATTGTAATTTTTTATTTGTGATATTGAAAGTAGACTACCACGAGAATTTAGACTAAGATTAAGTTTGAAAAAGTGTGCAATCTATATCTGGTCTAAGAGGGCGATGGAATACTAGAACATAAATGGGTTTGCCCGTGAGTTTCCTATTTGTATGAAAAGTGCAGTTGTTCTTAATTTTTCTAAATAAAGCAATTAATCATATGTATATGTTAAAATATTCGTAATTAATTACATATAACTGGGAATAATTTATTGATCACAATGACTGATTACTCAATTCTTTATTTCTCCTTTGTTTGGCAATCACAATTCACAACTAATTACCCAATTCCTTTTTCATTTTAATAGAAAAAATTGCTTTTTTGCGACAAAGTGTATGAGATGGGCGGGAAGATGTGAAGGTGATGCACGCACTCTCATCTCATCATCCTAATTCCTAAAGTAAGAGAGATTTGGGAGCTTATTGATTACAGTCCCTTGCACGCAAATGATCCAACAATTCTGAAATAATTTTCTTTAAGTTCATATCTGAAAATAGAACTGAGCACATTAATGAGACGACACTTTTGGGTTAATATAAATACAAATGGCAATTATGATGAATGAAACAAGTTGACTGCTGCGCAATCAAAGGGTTGATATATACTAAGTACATTTAATTTTCAATTAATTTTTTTTATAAAATAATATTTTATTAACATATATTTATACAATAGAACGGAAGATAAAATAAAAATTTGAAATACACGAAGAGAAAGATGGCCTTTTGGTTGGGATTGTTCAATCAATACTTTAGAAATCACAGGACTAAGTCTAAGAGAGCGATCAAAGGTAGCATGGGAGGAAGAAAATATTTTAGAAGATTGAAATAAAAATATTATTGATTAAGAGATTGCTTTAAATCTTACCAAAATAAATATACGGTAACACATTTAATAAAAACTAAATTTAATGTTTTATTTTATAAAATTTTAAAACCTTAAGCTGGGCACAGGCAATAAATTTTCAATTCAATTCAATTCAATTTAACGAATCAAATCCAATGACAACTCTAAAAATGGGGTGAATTGAAACCTCCCGAAAAATCCATCCCAAGAAGACGAAATTCGCATGCGCCGGGAACGGACGCGGTGAAAAGTTGAAGACAAGGAGTACCCCTTGTTGGACAAGTTATTTCATGTGGAAAACTATACCAACTTTATCTTCTACTTGGTGTTCCTAAGGCAAGTTATCTACTTGTTATTTAATTTATTTATTTTGGTTCTCGTAAAGTAGTTATGCCCTCAAATTTATAGAATTAGGGTTGATGGATTGGATTTTAATCCGAATTTAAATTAAATTCGATCTAAATTTTAGAATTTTTATCTGATTAAAATATTTTATGAATCAAATTCGATTATAAATATTCGTAATCCGAAATAAATGGACCGGATATAGAATTAAACAATATGATCCGTTAAACATCTGGATTTGAACTTTAATATTTTTTATTAAATTAATACTTTTTATATAATATTAATAAAGATTTTGAAATAAAATCTATATATTATATAGATCTAATATCTATATTAACATATATGATATACTATTAATATTAAGTCTTTAATGTAAAATACAAGAGGAATATTAATAAAATGTCAAATATAATAACATGTAATAATTTATCTATGCATTAATATAATGTGAAATAGGAATTTAGTATTTAAATAATTAACTTTTGGACTAATAGATAATAAAAATTCGTTAAAAAGTTAAATATAACCTATATATTTACTTTATAAATACAACATTTTTATAAAATACAAAAGGAAAAAAAGAAGGAAAAAAAATCGGATCAGACTTTTTAATTGGATTTTGGATATTCATCATATTCGGATATGGTATTGATTAGCAAAGATCCTATAAAATTTCGAGTCGAATTCGAATATAAATTTTGAAAATCAAATTCAAATTCGAATATAACAGATTTGATCCAAATCCAACCCGTTGACAGCTCTATACAGAATTATATTATATATACTTTTATTAAAATCTTAAATTTTCTTTTTTTGAAATTAAAATTTTAATTTGATCTCTCAAAATTATAATTCATGGCTCTACTCCTGCTGGGGACATTTTTTTCCTCCCCAAAAATAGGAAAGCTACTTTCTTTATTTTTCATCATATTTAGCTTTTAAATGTTTCTCCAAGACCAACGTAAATTTTGGGGGAAAAAAATGGTTTCTTGTTTGAGTATCATTTGAATAAAATTATAAGATATTGAATAAATACATTATAATGTTATAAAAATAATAATGTTGATGGTATCATATTATATCCAATGACTATTTGAATATATCAAATTTTCAAAATTCAATAGTATATCTGGATCAAGGAATTTGATTAAAAGAAAAAGAAAAATATAAAAGTACAAAAATAAAAAATCTTAAGTGACACCATTTAAAATAATTTCATTTTTGAAAAACATATATATTTTTTTTATTTTTTTGTTAAAATCTAAGTTATAAAGAGTAGATATTTCTTTATGTGGTCTTTTGGGCTATAACCAAGAGACTGAATCTTTCTTGTATTTCCTGGTTATTTGTTGGAGCTTATGGTTCATAAGAAATTCTATTAAACTAGGAGAAGGAAGTTAGTCTTTGAAGGATGTTATTATGTTTGCTCATTCATAATTGGAGTCCATCTCAACGGCTAATCAATCTCTTATGCCTACTGCACAGATTTTGAATGAAAGTGTTTGGCTGCCACCAAGTGAAGGGAAAGGTGAAAATTAATTTCGATGCTGCAGTATCCAGTCAATCCCAATCTAGTGGTATTGGTATTGTGGTTAGAGATGCAAGAGGAACTTGCCTGGCTTGCCATCCAAGTTCGTGAAAATACTTGTAGCATTGAAAGTAGGAGAAGCTCTTGCTATGAAGGCAGCATGTAAATTGTGTTACAGATTTATGTGGTTGAACATTTAGGTGGAAGGGGATTGTATTTTTTGTACCCTCAAGGTCGACTATAGTATTAACCTCTCAAAGGTTGCAATGTCAAGCACACGAGTGTGAGCCTAAGACAATCCCACAAACCAGCAGACTGCTGAGTATTCAACCTCCGACCTTCATAATGGGTGTGTTATCTTGGATCCGACCTAAAAATGAGCATGGGGTTGCGACAGTTTGAGCATCTAGTCAGAGATCAAAGGTCAACATTAAATGTGGGGTAGGGCTCATGTAGGGTGAGATCCGTTGCATTTAATGCTATCTCCTAGGAAGTGCCGTCCGTATTAAATGCAAGAACACACATCGCACCATCCCCTACCACCTCTGGTACTATTCACTAAGAGTATGTCACTCCGATCAGGATGATGAAAAATTGGGCCTGTCCCTCAAACAAGAACGTAGATAGCTTTAAGGAGTGGGGTAGAAAGATAAAATTGACCCTTGGCTCAGGTACTATAAATCTCAGGATCAAAATTGTGACCCAGGTACGCCATCTACTCACTCACTCAGCTCTTTCAACTTACTTCTTCTCACTCTTGATTAGTCTGGTATTGACTTAAGTATTGAAGAGACTTAGCCGTGGACATTTCGATGAGCCTAACGTTTGCTTTATGTTTTAGGTTGAGTTCGGGGAATTTAACCTAGCTTAGTCAATTTCCTCACCTTTCAAAAATCAGCTTCATCATTTGGTATTGTCTATAGAAAACCACAAACATCAAAACACGAGAATGTTCAATATAAAAAAACTTAATCCAAGAGACAAGTTAAGAGAGAGGTACCTAATCTCGACGCCTCCAACCTTGCAGCCGTCTCAACCCCAAGATCTTCTAAGGTTGAGCACCCTGCCACAACAAGTAATTACCATTTGCTGGAGCAAATGAATGAACTTATTGGGTGATAAGTCGAACCAGTCCTCTAGCTGTAGAGAGAACAACAACCAACTCTAGCAATGAGTGCGACTCAAAAGCCAGAACACCTATCTCCAAATCTCGCATATCAAGAGACACTAGTTTGACAACAGGCCCCCAAGCATATCCCCATGAGTTCCATCATTAGCAAGTTGAAGAGGAGGCAGACTTAGTAGCCGATGCCCAAACCTACTAACACTAGAATAACAAGTTTGATTGCCCTTGAGCAAACCCATAATGGCAAGGGAGAGTTAAGCAAAGAGAATGAGAGGAGATGTCCCATCAAGTATAATAGCTCCACTATCGAATAGAGGCTCTATCTAGAGCCACTCTAACCACACGCATTATAGGTTCATCACACCACAACCCCGCCAGCAAAAACAAGATTCCTCCTTTTTGTCTAAGATATTATCGATGAAATAATGGTAGTCACACTAAGGTGGCCACCAACTTGTTGAGAAATGATAGGACAACCAATCCAAATAAACATCTCTTCATGTTTGAGCACATTATATAGCTACACGGATATAATGATCACACACACATGTAAAGTTGCTAGTGACTATGGTCTAAGGGATGGCGTTTGACTGGTTTGTGAAACTTGAACCGCATTTGATCGATTTGTATGACCTCTTGTGTGATAAGTTCTTGTACCACTTCACTAATAAGTGCAAAAGTAAGCTCTCGCACATGCACTTCCACTTAGTCAAATAGAACGAGGGTGAATTGTTAAGGGATATTTTCATAAGATTCAATAATGAAGTCCTGAAGATTGACAATCTGAGGATTGACTCCCTTATTGATGTCGTATTCTTGAGTCTAAGCCATAAGGAATATGCCAATGCCTTAGCTTGAGAAAGACCTCACACAATGGAGGCTCACTTGACCAAATGGATCGTTACATAACGCAAGAGGATATGAACTGTCTTAAGTATGGATAGTTGAACTCGAATAAGAAATATAAGAGAGAAAGGAATAAAATGAGGATAAAAGCTGACCAAAATGGCATTGATCTCTTATTCGACGTATGACCTATTACACTTTCCTTAACACTCAAGAAAAGAGATTTTGATGGGTATCCTCCACAAGGACCTCCTCAAAAAACCTAGAAAGCTGCCCGAGAAACCCGATATAAAGCATTCTAAGGAGTATTGCCATTTCCACAAGCAAAAATGATATGATTTGAATGACTGCTTTCAACTACATGATGAGATCAAGTGATTGATTAGACAAGGATATTTGAACAAGTATGTGGCAGAGCAAACGAATGACGACAACCAACCTTCAAAAAGAGATAGGTCCAGAAGCCTACCTTAACAGACCAACCATCATCCATAGTTAATTGAAAATATCCCACCCGTTCGAGGAGTGATCAACACCATTGCTAGAGGATTGACTAGAGGAGACTTGAAGTCCTTAAGGAAGAAAATCATGCCCTCCCTTAGCAACTTTACGAAAACAAAGCAAATTTTCCATATCTTAACCAGCATGGAGATAGTCACTTTTGGAGATGAAGACTTGAACTATATTTTGATGCTCGATGAACTAAACAAAATGAATTACTTCATAGTGATTACAGTTGAGATAGCTAACTACATAGTCAAAAAGATGCTCATTAACAATGGCAATTCAGCTAATGTAATTTTTTACTCGGCCTTGAGGAAGATAGACATAGGGAAACTTGTTTTCTCCACACTAAATACATCCTTAGTTGGATTTGGGTGTCAAAAATTGTGCAAATTGCATCCATCAAGCTCATGATCTCTCTTAAAACATATGCAAAAAATGCATAATGATGATTAGATACTTGGTGGTGCATGCTCTTTTTGCTTATAATGCCATTCTAAGTTAATAGTGCTTAAAAACTTTTGAGCCATAGTCTCCACATACTATTTGAAAGTCAAGTTCCCAACCCTAACTTGAATGAGAGAAGCTTTGTGTAACACTAGGTAGGCTTGGAGATGCTACACTATCTCGATTAACACCAAAGGTGCCAATGTCGAAAGTAAATCTATGGATTGATGTGTCGATACTAAATCATGAGGAGGACTCCCAAAAGCATAAGGCAAAAGACACTCGAGTCGACCCCATAGAAGAGTATAAGAAAATAAAGCTTAAACCTAGCAATGCAAATAAGTTCATTAAGATCGAAAGCTAGCTCTAACCAAACACAAAATGTATGCTTATTGATTTTCACCACAGGAATGGAGATGTCTTCACTTAGTTAGCATCTGATATGCAGGACATCAACCCTAATGTGATCATTCACCATCTCAACATTGACCTCGCAGTGAAACTAGTCAAGTAGAAAATAAAGATATTTGGTGAGGACATGAAAAAAAAATCATAAATGAAGAGGTCAAGAAACTCCTCTAAGTAGGCTATGTGGTTGAAATTCAATTACTCAAATAGTTATGCATTATTATGCTGGCACCCAAAAATAAAGGTAAATAGAGAATGTGCAACGATTTTATTGATCTCAACAAAACTTGCCCCAAAAACCCCTATCCCTTGCCGCGCATCAATCTCTTCATTGATTCAATGGTAAGGCATGCTTTACTCAACATGATGGATGCTTTCTAGGGATATTATCAAATCTTTATAGCACTTGAACATCAAGATAAACCACATTCCAGATTTTCATGGGGCCATATCATTTTGACATCATGCCATTCAATCTAAAAAATGATAGGGCAACATACTAGAGGCTTGCAAATATGATGTTCAAGGAAGAGATCAACAAGTCAACACAAATCTACATCAACGACATGATAGAGAAAAATGTCAAAGAGAATAGCTTTCTGGAAGACCTAGCACATACTTTCTCAATCTTGAGGAAATATGGCCTTAAACTTATTCTAACAAAGTACACATTTAAAGTTTAAGGAAAAAAGTTTTGGGATATATGGTCAATCAAAGGAGGATCGAAGCAAACCCCCAAAAGATACACGCTATAAAGGATATTACACCACTAAGGTTGGTGAAAGAAACGTAGAGCTTGGTAGGTTGAATAGTGGCCTCAATAAGTTCATATTGAGAATGGCATAAAAGAGCCTTTCTTTCTTTAAAACACTATAAGGAGCCCAATGTTTCTAGTGGACCAAAGAGTACAATTAGTCCCTAAACGATCTTAAGAACTACTTGTGGGAACCTCCATTGTTAGCAAAGTCAAACCTGACAGAGATATTATATCTTTACTTGGCCACCTCTCCCAATGCAATCATTTTAGTTCTGACATCTATTAACGAGACGCACTAGTGACATATCTATTATTTGAGCAAGATTTTGCAACTACACCCAGTAGAACTACATGGAGATTGAAGAAACGTTCACTATAGTTGTGGTCATAATAGTGCGACAGCTATGACCCTACTTCCAATCGCATAGCATCACCGTCTTAACGAACTAATCACTTAAGAACGTGTTAACCAAACCAAATGCTTCTAAGCAACTCATGAAATGGGTGATCAAACTTAAAACATTTGACATCACTATGAACTTACGACAACCATCAAAGCCTAAATATTGGCAGACTTTTTAGCAAAATGGGTTGGTCCAATTGATGAGAGATAGGAAACATTCCTCAACTGGACCTTGCAAGTCGATGGTAGCGCAACTACGTTGGAAAGAGGAATTGGAGTCTTACTATGCACACCTGATGAAACAAAAGCTAAGTTCGCAATAATCTTAAACTTTTTAATTACCAATAATAAGGCTGAATATGATACCTTTATCGTCGAGATAAAGATGGCCCTCTATTAAGGAATCTAGTAACTAACAGCCTTAATTGATTTACAACTCGTTGTAGGTCAATATTTGGTACTTATGAGGTAAAAGAAGCATCAATAGTGAAATATCTAGCAACAATCTAGGAGTTACAACAAAGATTTCAATCCTTTTCCCTTAGCCAAATCCCCAGGTCAAAGAACAATAAAGTTAATGCACTTTCTAAGCTCCCCAATTTGCCCTAGCACACCCAACAAAGAATGATAACCCTTTTAGTCAAGACAACTCTGCCACATCTGGAGCCAAAATCAACCAAACAGTAATCTTGTCGATCGAGAAATTGACCCTAAATTGGCAAAATGAGATAATAAAGTAATCCGACATGGCAAGCTACCCTTAAATAAAGGAGAGGCTTACTGAGTTCAAGTTCAATCTGTGAGGTATGCACTCGACAAGGGTGGTAAGCTCTCCAAAAGGCCTTTCTTTAAACCACTGCTTTGTTGTTTAAAGCCGATGCAAGCAAAGAAAGTACTTAGTGAAATTCATGAATGTATTTGTGGGAACCATTTTGGAGGTTGAGGATTGGCTCACAAAGTGCTGAGACAAAGCTATTTTTGGTCCACACTAACTAAAGATTCTATAGGTTTTTGTTGCAAGTGCAAATCAGGGCCAATTTAATGCTAAACCCCAAACCAACTAGTAGTGCTCACTACAAAAAATAAATATATTAGTGGGGGTAATTTAGCCATAATTACTATGAACCCCTGCTAATTATTTTATTTTGTGGGGGGTCTAACAATCCCCACAAATTAATAATATATAATGGGGGTTCTAAGTATATAGTGGTAGTTCTAACCCCCTCAATCATTATGTTTATATTTTATAAATTGTTAATTATTTTGAGAAGATTTAAATTAAAATTGGTGAAGTTTAAACCCCTATTAATTTTGTAAAAACTAAATACTTTTACTTATTATATTTTATTATTAAAACTAAATCCTTTGCTTAGTTATTAAAGACCTCTCTTTTCTCTCTCTTTCACGATACCCAATTTCAATTTCTATTGTCAAATTCTCCACCATACAACAACACCACCAACTACTCTTTGTTGCTAAGTCACCACCATTAATGTCATCACAAGTGTATTCTAGTTGTGCTAATTTCTAAATACATAAGGATTTTAAATTTTACTTTTTCAAATTCTACAGAAGAAAAATCAATGGAAAGCTAAAATAGAAAGGAATTCTAAAATAAAACAAAAAATTGGTTGTTCTAGCAACTCTATCCTTCATGTTGTTGATTCTAAAGTTGGTTATTTCTCTTCTCTCCTGCCCTCTCAGTTTCTTCTTAATTCATGCTTCTATGCTTCTTTTCAAAATTGTATATCAATTATTGGCCTTTGCTTCACTTAGGTAAGTTGCTGGCATTTATTGTTTGAAATTTTATATAGTTTTAGCCTTTGCTTATGAGTTCTGATAATTTTATGAGTTTTGATGATTTTTGATAGTACCCTAAAATTTTATATAGAAAAAGATGTCATTGATTTTGTGAAAAACTATCTCCTTTTTTAGGTCTTTCTTTTAAATATGTGTATATGTATAAATATGTACTTTGTGAAAGAATGTGGAGGCCTGAGCCATGATTTTTAGTTTTGAAGAGCAATATAGATATTTTGGTTTGTAAAGAGGGCAATTTCAAAACTTAGAAGGGCAAATTTTTGAATTTCATGTGAACTATATATAAAACTTGCGGTTATTGAAAAAATTTGGAGGGGACAATTCTAGCTCTTACTGGTTTTGTGTCTATTAATATCTTGAATTCCAATTGTCACTAGAAAAAAGTGGTGGCCTAGAAATATGATGATGTAAGGGTAATTGCATAAGCAATGGGTCAAAGGGATTCCAAAAGTATATTGTGTACTGACTGCTAATATTTATATGTTTAAAAAATCTGCTTAGCAAATCACTCTTCCTATTGGCCATTTACTCATTTAGAAAGAAGTTGTACTTGCTGTAAGAAATGAACAATATGAAACTTGGTAATTTTGAGCTTTTATATTTCCTTTTGTTTTGATATATACGAAGTCGTTTTAGGTATTTCTCATAATATTTGATAGAATAGATGCATATGCCCAAATAATGTATAGAATTAAGTAATGAATTGCTAGCCTTCTTTCTCAATAAGTGATGAACCCCTATGCTGACTTTCAAAGGATTGCTGTGCATGGTCTTGCTACTAAAATTTGATTAAAACTATCATGCTGAAATTTGCTTGATTTAAAAGTGTATAGCATGCTACTATTTGACATGGAATTTTGTTTATGCTACTTGGAATCTTGCTGAAGTTTTTCTACATGCTTTGAGCTATAGTGTTGATTTTTTTATTATTTTGGTGCAAAGGCAGCCCTTAGATTTTGCAATACTAGAACTTGATTTGTTAGTTTGGTTTACACACACACACACAAAGAAGACTTCATTGTTGCTAGTGGAACTGAATTCATGTTATTACTAGAGGGTATTTCCTAATTTAAGGGCATATGGCTTAACATTGATAACTTGTTTATAATTGTTTTATAATTCTTTCTTGTTTATCATGTCCCATTTGTTTATTGAAATTTATCTTGAATTATCCTTGTTTGTCTTTCTTAAACCTCATACTAATGTTTAAAATTCTTGTCAGAGACTTGATTAATTCTTAAATGTTTGGTATTTTATTCTTTTGAAATACTTATTTATTTTTTCCCCGTAGGCACAACCATGTGATGCACAACATTTTCCTCTTATTCTCTTGTAGAAAGACTTCAAGTGCTAGCAATCAAGTTCACACCGATGCTTCTTAATAGCTACTTCCTTGTAGTGTTTGTAGATGACAAATATCATGTAGTTTAATATATATTAGAATCAACATGTGAAACTAAGTTGAACATTTCTCTTAGTACATTGTGAATTATGATGTTTGACATTTTTGAGAATATTGATATTTTTGGGAATGTTGATGTTTTTGAGACTCAATTCTAAGAAATTGATTTTAGAATTGATTGATTGTGTTGAATTTTGATAATGTAGTTCTATTGATAAGTAAATGAAATGGCATATAGGGATATAAAAATAAAAAAAAAACCAAAAAATTAGTTTTGAGAAAAAATTATTGTGAAGGTTGTAAACCTCCACTACAATTATCTCATTTTTTTAATTCAAAAAACACATTTTAATAATAGAGTAGCTGTAAAACTCCTACTAAAACAATAGAAAATAACATATTTTAATACTGGTGAGGTTTCAAAACCACCCATAAAAATTATATGACATAATACTTCTTAACAATAATGGAAATTTTAAACCCCCCCGCTGAACGTAAAAATAACCCTTGTAGATTCACTTAATTATTAGCAGGGATTGTAATGGTGGTTGCTCCAGAACCCCCGCTAGAAATTAGTAGGACACATAACTTTGGGGGTTTGGTGAACCCCTACTAATGGAATTAGTGGGGTTTAAAACTCTCGTTATATTTAATTTTAATCCCCGCTAAATTTAACTTTTTTTGTAGTAGCTGATGGTTGGCATCGAGATCTCTTAGCTATTCAACCAATGGGACATTGGCATCATAAGGCAGTTGCCCCAAGTAATTAGCCAATACAGATATCTTATTATCACGATTAAATACTTCACAAAATGGATAGTAGGTGAAGCAGTAGCGAAGATAGCTGATGCCGTAGTTCGAGCTTTCATCTAGAAAAATATCATATGCAAATTTGGACTACTAAGATCGCTTATATCCGATAATGACACCCAGTTCCAAAGTAAGAAAACCATGGAGTGGTGCCAAAGCTTGGGGATTCGACAACACTTCACATCTGTTGGTAATCCACAAAGTAATAGATAAATAAAATTGACCAACAAGACCATTGTCACCACATCAAGAAGAGATTGCAAAGAGCTCGGGACAAATAGGCGAATGACCTTCTTGGAGTGCTTTAAGCTTATCACGCCACACTTAGAGTAGCAACGAGCAAAACATCATACATCCTGGTCTATGGGTTCGATGCCATACTCCCAGTTGAGATAATTAAAAAGATAGCAAGAGTGTTAAACTATGCTACTAACGCAAATGAAGATACTAGAGCTTTGGAGCTCTACCTACTAGAAGAGAAAAGACTATAGTTGTTCATTAAAGTTCGGCATTACAAAGGGCAAATGGTAAAAGCCTACAACAAAAAAGTCAAACCTCGAATCTTTCAAGTTAGTGATCTAGTTCTCAAGAAAGTCAATGTCACAAAACATGTTGGAAAACTTGACCTCAACTAGGAAAGTCTATTCAAGATTATTAAGGTGACAAAAAACAATGCCTAGTGATTAGCAGATGCACATGGAGCCAAACTGCCTAGAACATGGAATACTACAAACCTCAGGAAGTTTTATAATTAAGGTTGTTTTCAACCATAGATCACATTTGTAGTGATATATGTAATCAAGATCATTTTCGACAATAGATCCCCTATGTAGTGGCTAATGTAGTCAAGGTTGTTCTAGACCATAAACTACTACTGTAGCGAGTAATAAAAACATTCCAATTTTAATTTTTTCATTATATTCAAAACATAATCGTCTACATAATGATATTAACTTATGCTGATTAATCACAATCGATTGAAATCGTTTTCAGTTATGTAGCTCAACCATAATTGATCAATTACTATCATTGGTGAACACCTCACACTTGAAAATCGCTCAACCCTAATGATAGCTACTTTAATAAACCTTTCCCAATCACAATGTGAATACAGCTAAGAACTACTTTCTTGATGTACTGACATCCACTATATGTCGAGCAAGTTGAGGGAGAAGGGGAACATAGAGAGAACATAGCCTCGAGATTAAAGCAGTAAACATAGCCTCAAAATGCACAAACTAAACAAATAAGTCAAAACACTAACTTGGAGGTTGAACAAAAAATAAAAGTTCATTAATAATGTCTAAATTATAAAGCCAATGATGGGGTCAAGAACAGTGAAAATAATAAAAGTTAAAAAAGTACAATTATCGACTGTATCCCTGCATCGAGATTGGCAAGAAAATAGCAAAAACTTAAAAAACATATTAAAGCTTCAAATCCCAAAGGATGAAGTACCTCTAGGAGTAGTTCACAAAGTAACAGAAGTAGAAGCATCACCAAGGGCAGTAGAGTGCCTACACTAGCAGAACTAGCCACTAAGCTCAAAAGGAAAAAAGCAGAAGTCAAAGGCCCAACTATGTCTACTTTAGTGGTAAGGGGCTCTTCGACTAGAGGAGAAGCAACAATCCCTAAAACAGCATCATCAATTTCTTAAATAATGGGGGATCAAAAACTAAAATTGCTGCTCATCTTTATTCTTGGGGGGCTTAACCTGACCTTTCTCTAAAGTAAAGTACTGCAAATTATCATCTAGGCTTAGGTTAGCATAAACTTATCAAAATCAATCTCCAAGGTCTTCAGTTAAGCTATGGTGAGGTCGAACCCCGACTTTTGATTGTTAGCCCCCATGATACACCAACAGTTGTCAAACACCAAGCTCCAGAGAAACTTATCCAAGACCTCCTCGATGAAGAAAATGAGGGCTTTTATTAGCTCTTCATCCGAAGCCAGCCACTCATCCCATAAGCCCTTGTGGTAGATCTTATCCTGGACATCCAGGAGTTCTTTTTGGAGCTCAAACGCCTTGTTGCTGAGCTTGTTATTCTTGATCATGACGACCATCATCTTTTGGTCACCATTAGCCTTAAATCGATCTATCTCTTTCCTAAGCTCCTTAACAAGGGTCTTGTAGGTTTGTAGATTCTCAACCCTCTCATGCAATACCTCAACAGTATCCCCTTTGAAATTTTTAAACTGTTTCTTCTAAGTGTTGTGGTTCAACAAAGGGTACTTGTACTTGCAGTACAAGTTCTAACCCAATTAGCTCATCTACAAAGTATAAATTCGAAATGTTAGAGATTAAAATTAGGCGAACTTGATATCGAATAAAGAGGTCAACATTTACCATGTTGGCATGATAGCCCAGTTGCTTCAGAACTTTCCCTAGAGCGATGGCTGACATCTTTTTCTGATCGATCTCAAAGATGCTAGCCTACATGAGGGCCCAAGCGATTTTACTCTCTTTCCCTTTATCTATGATCGAGGCATCATTGCTAACACCACTATCCTTAAACCCAAAGCAAGGCATTTTGAAGGTTTCCATCTCAAACGAATTTGTGAGCCAGCTCTTCAACATCTTAGAAGCTCAAGCTAGATCAAGAGAAGTAGGCCTCGAGATTAGTTACAAAAACTATTAGATATAACTATGCTTTTACCCTTGCCTTAGGTGGTTGACTTCTTTTCAAAAAATGCCAAGTCTTTTCCCTTGTCTTAGGCCATTTGTTTCTTTACAAAGGGCGTCGATCTCACACCCTCAAAGAGCCTTTTTGACCCTACTGCTAATCAAGTGATAAAAGGAACTATCAACCTCCCACTTGCAGTCGAATAGGGAGTTTGTTGCACTTAGCTAGAGGGTGCAGCTAGTGGAGTGGCAAATGAAGATGACTTGGGCTTTACAGGTTAAGCAATAGTGGCAAAGCGATTGGAGTGAATAGCGGCTAATTTCTTATTCTAAGTAAACATGGCTAATGTCCAACCTACAAGGAGAAAATGAGATTGATTTAAAAAGATGCAACCTTTAAAATATTAAGATAAACTGGGTAAGTGTCAATCAAGCTGCCAACCAGAACCATGGTTGATCGAGTAGGAAAAAGGCTAGCTAATGCCAATATAGGTTTAACACAAACTTGGGGGCATTAATAGAACCTTCCTCAACCAAATGTTGTACAAATCTTTTATCCCATGAGGGAAAACCCTGTTTGCTTAAGTTAATCTTCCCCAAGACCTATTGCTTTAGGAGTCTCATGCTCTTTCCCTCAAGAACCCTTATATAAAACCATTTACTTTTCTAAACTTTCTCATAAGAGGATAAGTTCAGGTTTAAGGCTTTTCTACTCCATTAGGTAATGATATGGTAGAAACCTATTTTCGATGTTGTGGTTGATTTGCTTAAGAAGAGCATATGGAATAGGGAGGCAAAGTTAGTGAAGTTGGTTGTTAGTGGTAACACCTCATAAGGACAATGAAGGCGTAGAATAGGGAGAAAGAGTTTGGAACAATTAGGTTGGGCAAACTCCTATGCTATTGAGTATGGCCCTAACCTCACGAGCCATGGGGAACCTAAGGTTACATTGTAAGGTGGTGAAGTGTATGGTAATGCAGCTCTCAGGTGCTTGGTGCATGCATTCAAAAAGCTCGGATCGAATGAGTTTGAACTAAAGAGGAATGTGGAATTAGGTTCCAGCATAATTGAGCTCAGCCTCAGTGATGGAAGACTTTATTTTAGTGTGGGAAGCTTGGGTCTTATAAGAGGTTCGTTTTTTGGTAAAGATTGAAAGCCCAACCTCCAGATTGGCCGAGAGGGTTGCCCTACCTAAACTAATCAACTCCTCTACTAACCTAGATAAATCGACTTCAAGCTAATTGGTTGTGCCCTCACCCCTTAGGAATTGCAAGTCACCCTCAACCCCTAAATCATACCAACCCTCCCCTCTCTGCTCGATCAATGCCTTCGCAAACTCAACCCAAACAACTTCATCTCCCTCGATGTTGACCTTAACATTACCTATTTAGTTGGGATCGATATTGTTAGTAGGCTTAGTTTCACTACTACTTGAGTAATCCTCAACCCAAACACCATTATCCCTGCTAATCCTCATGACCTCACTATCACTTGTGGAACTCATCTAGAAGTAATAAAAGTAATAAGAAAAAGGGGAAGGGGTCTAACATAAAAAGAGATGAATATTACTTAAAAGTTGTGGGTTCTAGAAGTGAGGGCGCTTGAAATTTGATCTCGAAGCTTAGAGATCAACTTAAAGTAGACAGGATTGGGAGAACTCTAGAAGTGTGGTAGTGAAATGAACATGCACAAAATTTATAATGCCTACCTCGAGGTATGCGAATTGTCACAAGCAACTACTTGTTAGAGCACTTAACAACTAGTTAATGGTTGCATAGATGGTACAGCTCCCAGGGGCGTTGAATGCAGTATTCTTCAAGCTCCCGACCTCACCCTATTAAGAGTTAAAGAGTGAGGGGACTTATGTTGTACCCTAGAGGTCGATTATAATATCAACCTCTTGAAGGTTGCAATGTCGAGCGCACAAGCATGAGCCTGTGAGATTATCCCATAAACCAACAAACTACTAAGTATTTTACCTCCGACCTTAATAATAGGTGTGAGGTCTCGGATTCGGCTCCAGAAGTGAGCATAGGTCACAATGTGGTTGAGGATCCAAGGTGCAAATAAATGAGCTCTAAATGTGAGAATTAAGATATGTCAGCAGTGTCTAGATTTTTTCCCCTACGTTGGTTAGCAATACATATTTCAACCAAGTTTCGATATCCATTTAGCTATTTTCAAATAGATTAATATGTTATAATCCAGTTTTAGTCAAATTCTTCTATTTGGTTTGCCTTTCGGGAATAATTAGTTAATTTACGATTTTTATCATCACACACCACCAATTGATTAATACTTATTACTTTTATTACTTCTAGACGGTTTTCTTTTTAATTTTTCTTTTTGAAATAATTAGTTAATTTATGATTTTGTCATAGACCAAAAATATATATATTTAATAATTTTAAAGTGTACTGCTAGATATGGAAAATACAACTTTACAACGTATTGTGAAGTTTGCCTTTAAAGAAAAGAGTATCAATAGGTGAGAAATTGAGCAACTTATAAACCATATTAAGATGCTCGACTTTTTTAATGTTGCACAAGATTTGATATTATCATAATTTTGCACAATCAAGGAGTTTGTGAAGAACCACATACCTATCTTCTCAATGTACCTTAGTTAATAATGTTAAAATCTATTCTCAAATACGAAAACAAGTATCATCTTGCTAGCACTCTTGATTAATGCTATATACCTATGCGCCTTTTTAGCATTATCAATTTTTTATTTCCTTTTATTCCAAAAACTTAATATTTATTTTGAATTACTCATGAAATTAAAACTTAGTCATAGCCCTCAATCTTAAATTAAATGTTTTTGCACATTTCAAGAACATGTCACTCAGGGATGCACAAGCTTGCACAAGGAATTAAGTAATTTGGTGCCATCTTATATAATCTAATACATTTTAATAGTTATAGCTCGTCTGAATGCTTGCCTAGTAGATAACATGACACAGTGGAGAATGCCATTCACCACCCAAAAACAGAGGGGGGGCGGATAATGTGTTCGAAACTATTTTGATATATAAATCCTCCGAAAACTCTAGATATGTCCTCTCCATGTGGTCAAGAATCCTATTGCCTACAATTAGGGGAAAAAAGAAAAACAAATTTATGTTACCTATTATAGAAATTAGGTGTTTTACTTCAATTATATTTATTTTGGTCAAATTTTAATATTTTGATTTCTTGAATCTTTTTATTCCTTAAAAAAAGTTTCAGCTTTTCATAAATGTATTCAATAGCTTTGTGCTTTAAAAATTAGCTATAATCTGTACAAGAATGAAATTTGTTGATTAATGTCCTTACATTACTTTAAATATAACGTGGGTTATTTATAAATATATTTAATAACTTACTGTGCTTCAACATATTTGCATTTCTTATGTAAAAGGTGTCATAGGTTTGCTATTTATAAATGCTTCTAATGACTTTTCAAACTCATAATTTTTGAACATTTAATTAAAACAGATCATTACAGATAAAATCTTTATATTATTTGAACTGATTAGGTATAATAGCAATAATTTCTGCAAGGATAACAAACAATTCTCAAGTGTAAATGTTAGAAGAAGTATGCTTGGAGATCTAACAGATACACTAATAAGTTATAGTGACATCATACTCCATTATGAAACTTTGTTCTACCTCATACAGTTGTAGTTCATTACTTATTTTCTTTTATTAATTGAACAGTAAATAGAATAAGACATACAATGAAATTGTTACAATTTTAATAATATTCTATTTATATATAAATTTAAAAATAAAATACAAAATCAAACAAAGAATCTGACTGAGGGGCCTCAGCCCCACGTTACACACTTTCACACTATGATGAACATGTCACACTAAGAAATTAAAAGATACGCAGTGCAAACTTACCAACAAAATACTATCATCACTAAACAATAATTATTATTATAATAATAAAAACACTCATCACTTTGTTAAATTTTCCAATAAATAATAAAACAAAAAGGTTATGTACAAACAACACCACAATTTTGAACTGCAACATGTAGACCAATAGTACACACACTCAGGATTAAAAGACAAATCAGTTGCACTCAGCCAAGTTTCTGTCCTTGGCACCTTCACAAGTTCAAATCTCTCAATCTGTCCGAGGCCAAAATTTGCAAACATCTTAGTTTTTTCAGTACGACTACTCAGCTTCAACATAAGATCCATTCATTCTACGTCTAGGTATTATGATTGATAAAAAGACAGACATGCCTATATTCAGCAGACATTGCTTCCGATCATATCCTTGGACAGTTATCCATAGAAGAAACGTCAGCCAGGCTTCCCAAAATCAACAATCAGAATCAGTTCATCAGCCTTCCATTGTTGAGTTGGTCGAAGTATTAGGTCATATGCTCTGGGTATAGCCTTCTGCTGACCTTAGTGGGAATAATTGGATTCTGTCAAGAAAAGACATCATGAGTACCAATTATAATGATTTCTTTCTGACCATCTGGTTGAGTTTCCATATGATCTCCGAAACTCTTGCCATTGTCTCCTGTTGGCATTTCTCTCAAATGAAAAGTTGTGAAAGTCTGAAAAAAATTTCGATGTGTTGCTGGCATTGCCTCTGTTTGGTGCATTCCGCATCTCTTCTTCTAGATCATACTGTTGGCGCTGCAAGTGGAAATTTACACAGGAATTAAATAGAAAAATTGTGGGAAACCTATTCCAGGTTAATATTTGTGAATGACTACTCTTTTGTGCATAATTATCCCCAACTACCAATAATTCTTGTGTAACCTCTAAGGCATTAAACTAATCATGTGAAAGATGGAGAAACTATGAGCGGGCAATGGATAATCGAGTTTGAAATGAATCAATACCTTTGTAGGGTCTGAAAGTACTGCATATGCCTCTCCAATCATTTTAAAGAGCCTGTCTGCATCTTTATGGACCTCCTCTGCAATTTCCTTCCAGATACCATCATCTGGATTTTCATTTTTAGCCAGAGATTGACCAGCCTACACCATTCAAAAATATAATGTATTCATTCATTTTCTTGCTTTTCATTTTAAAAGAATGAATCAAACAGGCACATTGCTAGAGAAGCAAAAAGAATATCAAAACCTTGTCAGGGTGATACTTTAGTGCAGCTTTATGATAAGCTTTCTTAATTTCAGATGCAGCAGCAGATGGATCAACTCCCCTGGCATTCAAAAAGAAGTCTGTCACTATTCATACAAAGATACGAGCTCCAATTTACTATTCTCAGTGCCCTAGAAATACTTTGCTTTTTTGGAAAGCAAAATGAGCTTTCACTTTTCATAAAGGCAGGTGCCTCTGCTCCATGGAGCAATGGTTGTAGAAGATGACTTTGCTAAATCAATAATTTATATCAGAAGATCCATGAAACACACGACAGGTCAAGGTTCAATATAACAGATTCAGAATGTGGAAAATGGTTTTCCGTCAAGATGAAGAATCCTAGCAAAATGAGAGTTGGATAACCATAACCAACTTCTTGGAGTGGCATAATGACTGCATTTTTCTCGCCAGAAATGAGAAGAGTAAATAAGTTCCTTGTTGTTTTCAAATAAATTGATTAAATGGGGTATTATAAGTTTGGTACAGTAACTCATAGACAGCAAATAGAGTTGACCCTTGATAGACATAGCATGACACTAAATGACTACCAAGAAAGAAACATAAAATAAAAACTTACAGAATCAGATACATATTCAGGGGAATATCGTTTCTGGCTGCTTCTTCCATTTCTGAAAGTTTCAGACGAGCTTGTCTAAGCTCATTTACACAATCCATTTTATCAGATGTTCCAGATTGATCTGTCCTTTTATCCACTTCTTTTGTGAGAAGGGATACAAGTTTCTGAAGATCTGCAACTGCTTGCCCATAATCTCTAATCATCTCGTATAGCGCGGCACGTCTAGAGATGGCCTGCACAGGTATTAATGCCAATCGGAAAGCTTAGAGTGGACCTACTAAAGTAGTTAGAAGCATTCACAGCATAAATTATATGTAATGCGCAGCATGAACACTAAAGTCAGCATGAAACTTAAAATCAATTGCCAAACTATCCCACATAAAAAGGGACAGCAACGTACAGAGTACATTACTGTCCCTCAAGTAATTTCTTTGGTGCCAAAAGTCTTCATAAAATTTTGATTTGCAAAAAGTGCCAGAATGCCTAAAGATAAGGATGCAATTGCTTATTATTACAGCAACATGTGATATCTGAGTTTTTCCTAAACTAAATTTCCTAAAAGAGTTGTTAATTTCAGCAGCATATCTAACAATGCTTGTGTAATGGACAAATCTGATGTAAATTTTTTTAAGGAATTTACATATTTAGATTAGCAACTTCAAATCAATATAGATGCATTCAAAATAGCTAATTAACTTGGCATCTAAAGATATTCAAAAGACGTATGAATTAAGCTCCATTTCTCCATCATATCTCGGCAATCAAATAGATTTCCAAAATGACATAGAACAATTTGCAGAGACTAGCAATGTTTTAGAGGCAAACCTTATAATAATTTCCATCAAGGGCAATGGCAAGGCAGCAATCAGCAATGGCATCTAAAATTTGGCCCATAGTCCTATATGCAGCAGCACGGTTACAAAAACATATTGCTGCAAAAGGATGTGACTCAACAGAACATGATATAGCAGCAGTGTAACATTCAATGGCTTCTGCAAGCTTTCCTGACTTGTATGCTTCATTTCCAGCAGCCTAAATAGCAATGATTTGATGTTATCATGAAGATAAATTGATTGGTCAAATTCAATCTGCATGCAGTGAGGACAAGGGAGGAGAAAAGAAGGGGTTCCAAGAGTTGCAGATAAAGATGACATTCTCAATTAGTTATTTCCTACAGGTCATAATGAGTAAGAGTATTATATATCAATAAAAGAACAGAAAGGGCCAATTTTCTCTCAAAATAAGAACAAGACATAACTATTTTCTACTGTAAACATAGATACCAAGAGGAAAGGTGAGCCAAATTTTCAGTTCATATTATGCAGTTTTCAATGTGATGCTATCTTCTTAATCCTTGTAAAATGTGATCAACATGCAATTAAAATGCTGAAGTGGTAATTTAAGATTGAAATCCTACAGATATGCAAATAGGAACGAAAAATCCCAAGAGATGCTGACTTGACTACATTTAACAATTTTTGGTTCCTAATGAGTTAGATGTAGTTTCTGTTCATTGAATTTTGCCCCATATATGACTGGGATCACCCTCATCCAACATTAGTAAAAGCCCTCATTGAATACCAGTTGATTGTACTCACATTCTGCTTTACTCTCTAGATGCATCAACAGGACAAGGTAAATCAATCCAATTTCAGAGCACCCTGAGGGCGATCTAGCTAACTTCATTACACAAGTTTTGGCATATTCTAATAGATTAGTTAACATGTTGCCAATATTTAATTAGTAGATATATGAAAACTTGAGTCTGGCGATCAAGCTGATGCACTGTTGATGCTTGGCCAGGTTAAGTGATGGCATTTAGAACAGAGTAACAACATAAGTAGGGTATATCATGTAGGTCTACTGTCTAGACATGTGGGAACACAAACCTGCAATTTAGACAACCATAAAACCAGTAGCAGTTTCTTATTGGTATCTTATTCTCAAATTCTTTGGATATGTTATTCGCAAACATCTCTCTCTCTTTTTATCATAGCATAAAATAATTGTTTACATATGAAGGGTAAAGTAGGAAGAATATTCAAAATGAACAGAAATTGTAAACCAGTCATATTTGTATCATATGCATTCATTATAATTCTTAGTAACAATGGGGCAGATTTATCTTGGAACAAAGTTCAATAAGAATGGATGATGCACATTCACAAAAATACATGATTGTCGCATTCTTTACATATACTCTTGTCTCACTGCCACATTGCAGTAATAACTTGAACAAAGTGAACCAAACTCTTGTATATCCAGAAGAAATCACAACCAAACTCACCTTATGGTGTAACAACTCGCGAATTGTGCCAATCAATGGAATCATGGATTCAAGGGTCCTGTTTTCACTGCTGAAGAGTCAAATTGGCAAGAAGAACTTTAAGCCAACAGAACAATACAACCTCCAATTAGAAACAAAGCAATCTATAGTGTGTTATACACACTCACATAAAATGGATATTACCATTCCACAAGAGACACTGATTCCTCTTGCTTCTTCAGGAAAACAAGGGCTTCCTCAAGTTTTCCTAAATAGAAATAGGACTTAAGGATCAGTGAGCAGCACCAGACCCTGAAGGAAGGAGCCTTCTTCAAGTCAGAACCATCAAACATCACAGAGCGTCTATCAACAACAGAACTCAGAAAGTTCAACTCCACGTAACCAAGAATTTGCTCAATCAACTGAATCAGCTCTTCATATTTCTTCAGCTGCTAGTCCAATAAGAGTAAAATACTTGGGATTTGTGCATATGAATAATATACCAAAAGGCTAAGGACGTTATTCACAAACTATACTTCCACTGAGAAGTACAAGTCATAGTTTATCTTAAATATTAATACATACCATAAGAAGAGCATCCACTTTCATCTGAAGCAATTTTTCAGAATAAGAACTTATCATCAAACCCTCAGAAATCACACTAACAGCACAATCTATGTCACTGGATGTTCTTCCTCCCAAAAGTTCTGCAGCCTGTTTCATGCATCCTGCAACTTTCTGAAGGCCAATTAAACAAAAATATCAGATCATTTATTTTCTTATATATATATTTAAACTTTTATTCTGCACATGGAAACAGCAAAGATAATTTGCCATAATCAACATATTGAGCAAAATTTCTGCAAATTCTCATCGCCAGCACAACCTCTGAAAACCAAAACCTTTGCAAAACTCACATTGTCAATTCTGGTCCCCAGATATACCATTATGTCAAATCTACCATTAAGAAGGATGTGACAAACAAAAAGATGACTTACAAGGAGATAGTATAAAAAGACAATCTACTAGAAGATTCTGAGGCTTTACTAACAATGCTTGGGATGGAACATAGCCAGGTCTGCGGAGTTGCATTATTGAAGACATCACAAATTTGCAGGAAATAAAGATTGAAGGGGTAGATCAAGCATTGGTAAAGGGAGCGCATGAAAACTACTGTTGAGAAAAATTTTGCAAGATGTTCAACAACAAATTTTACTGATGTTCTCTACTGAATAAAACATATCGGTGAAATCTCAGGACATACAGCCATAAATAGTCTTAACTATTTCAAGATCATCATACCAAAAAGATTGCCAGAAGCTGTCATGAGAGATACACTATGAATCTTATTAAATACATTGTCACCCTCATCCTTGCTGCTTATCTTTCAATCTCCATATTAAAAGTCGGTAAAACACATGAATACCTGTTCTATTGCCCAGAAAGCAATCATAATAAAAGAAGATGTGGAAACATGCTTGCCCTTATAGTCCCTTTTCTATGTGCCAGAGACAGAACCAAGCAGAGCTACGTAACAAGAACAAAATCATCAATCTCAGCACCCACTTTATTAGAAAGCAAAAAATCAAAACATATACACCTCATCAAATCTCTCTTAATTTGAGCCAAGACCCAAACTGACCCTAGATGACATGAAAGACAAACACGAGGATGGAGCCAATGTATGCACATTACAGCCAGTGGTAAAATCTGCCACCATCAATTCCAATTTTCTTTTCCAACCTTCAATGTTTCAATTGCTCTTTACATGCTTAGGATGACAAGTATTGAAGATACAGGCTTACTTATCTTATGTCTTTGCTCAGCCCACGATAAAGAGATTCTGTAATCTGTGCTTTATAGAGAATTATTTTCTCACAACATAAGTTGAAGAGGATGATTCTGGATTCTAGCAGCAGCAATTAACGTTCTATGGTAAACAGTGTTATATAATGGGCAAAAAGTTGGGAGTTTGAATTTCATTCTGATACCTTTCAACTTCCCCAGGAGATATAGATTATATTGGATCTTTATAAGTTGTGACAATTCTCAAATCTAACATGGGTTAACATACCTAACTGAAAGACTTTTCCCATTGGGAAACTGGATACAACTCAACCACTCAAGAGTAATTATTTCTGGTTGATTACAAAATATTTAGCTTCAAAAACAAGCTTATATTTGGGGTATCATAATTCACAAACTTCAGTCTCAAAGCTGCATTAGTTTCACATTTATCTATTTCACATCTCCAGGACTTGATGCCATATTCATTGTTTACTTGAGAAATATGTCACATATTCCAGCCATGATTTTCCAGAGACTAGGAACTCATAGAATTGACAGCTTGGTTGTGCACGTGTTCCAATTTTATTGGGTTTTTGCTTAACAAATTAGTGAAATGGTTAAAAAATCAACAAACTGTTCTTAATAAAGTTTCACAACTAAAGAGATAATAATAATAATGAATTTGTGGATTTCAATACCTTTGCCTTCTCAAGGCCCTCAGAAGCTTCTATCAAAAGCTTCCTGTCTGCACAGACATCAGGCCCTGCTTGCAAACACTTCATAAAATGCAGAGTTGCATCCTCAACTTCCCCTAGGGCCAGGTAACAGCTGAAAAATAAATAAAAGAGATCAGAAAAAGAGAAATATTTTTCTATTGCAGTTGATCAAAGAAAAAGTCCAGGCAATTTGTTAATGATTCATGCAGTTGAAAAACCACTTAGACTACAAGCCTGTTCTATCAATTAGTTTGTTCCATAAGGTAGTTGAAACTGGAAGGCTTTGCCTAAAGCATTTGATCCTTATGCTCAACATCATGTTTCAACTAGCGTAAGACTATTTATAGCTGTTACAACAGATAGTTGAGAAAGACTCCACAGCATTGATGATGACAGTACACCAAGAGGTTTTCCAAGAACAAAGTCTTTGAAACCATAGAGAAAAAGCTAGAGAATATTCAAATAGAGATCAATAGTTATCACTTTAGGCACCTTCCTTGGTTATAATCAATTAGAAAGAGATATCCTTAAAGTTCTACACGATGAAGCAAAATAAGTCAATGTTTTAGCAGCTGAAATTTACATCCATTGCTGTACTATCCTATTGATACCATGAATGGCGAGCCACACCAGTTGGCACAAAAATGTAAGAAGATCAGAAAAATATCCTATTTACAAATAGTTCAACACGGTACCACGCTCTTTTCATTTTTATGGTTGGAGGGTAGGTACATTTCTGGAGCTGCTACTTGTTTTGCCCCTTCCAGGCATATCTTTCACTCTTTTTGTCAGAAAGGGAAACCAATAAAACAAAGCAAAATAACAGAAGACCAGATTTCTGCCTATTGAAGAAGAGAAACTGCATTCAATAACTCGCCAAGAAGCAAAGACTAAGATGGGGACCAAAAAAGAACACCCCTTACCTGGCAGCTCGAACTTGCACCCTAAGGAAATTGGGATCTATTGCAGAAGCTCTACTACAATCTTCTAATGCTTCTCTCGGTCTTCCAAGTGACATACGTGTTGCAGCACGATTGCTATAGCACAGCATTAGAGCTCTAAGACAGCTTCTAGATGCCTCATTTTTGGAAATACAATTTATTCCCTGAGTGTAACAATCTTCAGCTTCTGAGAAGTCCCCCTTTGCATAGGCTTGATTCCCCCTAGCATGAAATAAAATCAGAACAAGAACATGGATCAATATATTTGAAAATTTGTTGATAGCAATAAACCACAATGAAACTGCCATTATGTAGGAGTCAAAATACGAAAGATAGTTACTATACAATATCTGGAAACCATCCATAAAATTTTTAAACAAAAGTGAAGGAATCCACACCTCAACCTCCATTTTTCACAGGATTCCTGAGCTGCAGTGCTGGCAGCTGTAGTAGACTCTTGCTTGATTGCCAGTTCTTTAACTTGCTTGGACTTATCCCTTATTTGGCCTAACCTTGTGGGGAAATTACCTTTCTGATCCTGCTCAGGTGATGACAATGAAGAGCCAGAAACATGAAATGAGGGTAGGTGTGATGATGCATGCAGAACTTTGACACTTGGAATGGAGCTATGTGAATCATGACAAAGTTTCGTCCAAGTTTTCTTCCTCTGGATGCGCATTGATGCTGAAGACTTGTCGAGAGAAGAGGAAGATGCTGCAAAGGTGAAGCTACTCTGCGCTCTGTCTGCTAAACTTGTACCATATTTTAACTGAGTTCCTGCATCACTGTCGTGTCTCTCAATTTTAGAGCTGGAAGTTACTTCACTGTCTGCTGCAGTAACAAATGAGTCAGTGCTGTAATCTAACTCATCAGTTGCAGACTTGAAGCTTTCAGTCTCAGCCCCTGAAACACCATCTTCTTCAGGACTGTCCACCCTAATACCTTCATTCACACAATATGCAGATTCTTCGCGTTGCCCTTCATTGCCTTTTACATCATATTCATTTATATGCAAGCCCTCTGTTGCAGGAACTAGAACTTCATCAGCCATGTCATTTGAAACATTTAGGTATGCTTCACTTGAAGAATTATTTTCATCAAGATGAAAAGACTCCTCTGATGCCACAGAAGTTTCTCTTGAAAAATTATTACTAGCCAGTGTTTCCTCATACGGAGAGAGGTCCATAGGCGAATATTGTTCAGAAGATTCAGCATGTTCCCGCAAATTTTCCTGAAAGACAAATCCTTGCTGGAACTTCAATGGAACCTGCACGGGTCTCTTCCACTTTCCCTTCTTTTTCTTTAATCCACTGTCTTTAGCTGATTCCCTCTTAGTATCAACTTTTCTGCTCAGGCCAAATAATAAGTGTGCTTTTGGATCAGGTGTCTTGAACTCCACATGTGGGCCTAATGAGGGTGCTTTTGGATTAGGAGTCTTGAACTCCACATGTTGGCCTAATGAGTGTGCTTTTGGATCAGGTGTCTTGAACTCCACATGCTGGCCTAATGAGTGTGCTTTTGGATCAGGTGTCGTGAACTCCACATGTAGGCCTAACGAGCATGCTTTTGGAGCAGGCGTCTTGAACTCCACATGTGGTGCTGCCATACTATCCAACTTGCTTGTGAAACTAAACTCAACTTTCTTGTCAACTCTGCCCTCAGATGGCATCTCTGAGACACTCCCAACTGGTTTGAAATGAATGCCACTAGAGGCAAACTGTGGTAATGATGTTGAATTACCATCATTTTTGAAACTCAAATGAGTACCACTGTTCTTGCTCCCCAATCCAGTCTGAAAAGTAAATCCTGGATTAAATGATCCAGAAATATTGTGCATATTCCCATCAACCAAATTCTTATCCTGCGTGCCATGCATAGTTTCTGCATCAGAATGCAAGCTTGTTTTAGTTTTCAGGTGATTGGAACTGTTTCTAGCCGCACTAGACAAATTCAAGTCCACTGGCTCATTGGCATTTCCACTGTCTCTAAATATAAATATATTCTTGTCTCCAAAACTAACATCATCAACCTTCTCATTCGAGGAAGCATAAAAAGGATCTTCAATTTTCAAATTTTTCATCTTGTTTGGAAGAATAGCATCTGAGCTTCCATCTAAGGACTTGCCATCACTTCTCCTTAAATTCTTCGAGCCGTCATGCTCATAGTCTCTCATATTCAGTTTCTTCATCTTGTTTGGAAGTTCTTCTGAATTCCCACCATATGATTTAGTAAAATGTTCACTTTCAATGTACAACCTTCTCATCTCATCCGGCAATTCAGAAACCATACTTTCATCAACACCTTGCGAGCTGTGATCATTACCACTCAAATGTTTGTCACAAATGCCACTAGTACTACCACCAATCTTCACATTCATGCTACTAGAGTACCCCTTTTGGCTCTGAATCCTCAATCTCATCATTTCATCCATGACCTCACTTGTCCCAACATTATTATTCACAACATTCTCGCTAAATAAAACACTCTTACTACTACTACTGCTATTACTAGTGTGACTGCTATCATTGGACTTAAACGCAAACCCACGACCCACTTTCTGCTGGCTCGGTTCAAAAGGAGGTTTAGCACTGCTCAAACCTGGATCAATTCTCAATCTCCTCATTCCATCCTCTACCTTACTTGTCTCGAAATTATTATTCACAACATTTTCGCTAAATATACCGCTCTTACCACTACTGCTAATAGTCTGGCTGCTATCATTGGACACAAACGTGAATCCACGACCCGCATTCTGTTGACTCGGTTCAGAAGCGGGTTTAGCAGTGCTGAAACATGGATCAATGCGAGCCGACACGAGGCCCGAATCTTCCATACCTGGCTCAACACCCAATTGGGATACGGGTCGGAATAGATTGGGGCGATGGCCAGCCAAGGGTTTCCGCAGCTTTGCAAGGCGCGGCGGGCGGGAGAGCCCCCCGGCGAGCTTCGAAGGGCCCAATGACGGAGAACTAAAACCGAAATTCGGATCCATTCGATTTGAAAATCCGGTGAAGGCGGTATTATTTGCGTCGATATTATGCGATGAATTGAAATGCGGATACAAAATCTGACCGTTACTACAGGGTGGCGGTGCTCCGGAGTCAACGAAGGCCGGCGACATAAGTCATCTAATCCCACGGCTAATGATGAACGATGAATTGCTGTCGTCGGATTGTTCAAGAATTTGGACAAAATTAGAAGGGATGAAAAAGTGGATCGATTTCTATTAATTTGGGATCAAGAAAGAGTTTGGAAACCGCAGTTTTGTTTTACAGTCATTTCCCTCTGTTTTTTGTTTTTGTTTTTGTTTTGTTTTTTCTGGTTTTCTCCTTTTTCTTTTTTCAAAAATTTTTGTAGAAGAAAATTATGTATTTTTATTTTATTTTCTTGAATCAGTTGCTTGAAGTTGAAGGAAAAGAAGAAGGACAGGAGGGATATCCGTCCTTTCACAAGAATCATGGGGCGTCGTATGAAGTCTATTTTTCAGATTTTCACTTCCTATTTCTTGATATTTTTAATTTGGCATTTTTTTTCTTTTTTATTTCTTCAGTCTTGTTTCCTTTTCTCGATTGGGGGGAGGGCTTAATGGTTTGTATTTTATCTTGTTGGAGAAAAGAAAAAGAAAATTCTTAAATTCGGACAATTGCAAAGTTTAATTAATTAAACTTCCACAAAATTCAAATTTTCATTTAGAGGGATTGGTTTGATTTGATGGCAAGCATGCTAAAATGGATGTTGACACCTAAGCGTCCAAGCTAGGAAAATGTTAATTCAAGTTCCAAAATCCACGTCATCAAAAGTGGTCCTAAAAAACCTAATTAGCAATAATTTTTGTATCACCAAAGCATTAAATAAAGTATTGAAGTCATTTGCTAATTAAGATAAGATGCCAAAGAAGATACCGATTGATTTCTTGTGTGATTAAAGGAAGCCAACCAACAGCCTCAAAAAGAAGATACCGAGGCCATTGAAGTTTGATGGCTCAAAGAGTTATTGTTTCCCTATGAAAATTTCGATCTATCCATTTGGGCACCATTTAACTGAATTTAAAAATTAATATATGTGATAATTTTATAAAATATAAAATTACAACGTGATTTGCAATTTAATTTGAAAGAAATTTTTATAGAAACTAGAAAGGTGCACACGTGCAATGCGCACGACTTATTATTTTTTTTATATTTGTTTTCTATTCATATTTGACTCAAATGCTTATTGTATAGACAATTAAAAAATAAAAAATAAATTATCGATTGAAATTGTAAAATATGTAGTACCTTTAACATAGTTTGAGAGCAATCTAAGATAATCTATTTCTTCTTCTATAGAATTTAACTTCTTTCATTCTAGTGTCTACATTATTTACCCTAAACATAGCATTTTATAATATCTATATTGTTTTAACCCTCAATAAAAGATATTCAATATAATTTTTTTTTCAATTTGACTATCCATGTCTCTCTTTTGTGGTGATATCTATCATTTTTTATTGTAATTCAAATCTCGAATTTGATAAGTCATGGCAATAGTAATCAATTTTGTAGTTTCTAGTTTTATAACATTAATTTGAAGAACCTACGATAGAATTTTTTTTCTCCAAAGAACTTGTTACAAGATCGATAACTTAAACTTGATCTTTATATAAATAAATTATAACTTGCAAATATTTCATATTTTATATGAAATTTTTTTAAAAGCTTAACAATAAGGAATAGATAAATATATATTGTCAAGATAAATATGCTATAATAGTGTTATTAGAAAATTATATCCATGTATCTAAAACTATAGGTGAAATTTTTCTAAGTAGCCATATACGATGATATTATATATACCACTATATCCAATATACCCTAAATCAGCTAAGCAACTTAGAAGTTTATTGATTCATTATCATTTTAAAAACTTGTTATTGAAAAGAGGAACAATGAAAATAGGTGGATCGAATAATGACTAAAATAAAATATATCTTAAAAGACTTAACATTTAAAAACTTTGATGTACGTGTATTTTTTACAATATAATGATTAATAGTAGCAAACTATTGAATTCTTTCATTTTTAGGTGATATTTGAAAAAAAAATTATTTTTTAAACTTATTTTCTATTATTCTCATGAATTAAATTTGAGCCGGTTGTTATTCCATAATTTTAACTTAATTTCTATTTTTATTTTTTGTTAATTGAAATTAAAGTTCTTTTTGATTTTTCTAAATAATAAACTTCAAATGTTATTTTATGAAATAAAACGAAAAATATGATTCAAATGATTTAGAGCGATTTAGAAATTGGTTTCCTCTAAAATTAGATAGATAAATAAAATATATATTACTTATTTAATCTTAGATTTTTAATGGGCCACTTCTTTTTAATCCAAAATTAGACAAGAAAAAAACTCTCATGTGTTCGATTTATTTATAGTGATTCTGTTCTCACTTTCATATCTTCTTAGATAAGCCAAAAATAGAGAAAGTTAAATTCTCGTTAATTATAAACCTTTTAAAACAAAAATGTTATATTATTTTATAAATTTTTTGTTAAAAAAAAGTGCAAAAAATGTTTCTTTAAAAGTTTGCTAGTTTATATATTTGTAAGAGTTGGATTATAAATTAACTTGGCTATTAATATAACATATACCTAAATTGTTGAACTTCATTGTTTGAAATAAGTATTTGTATTTTATTAATTATTTAATATTTTACAGTAAAAAAAAGGAATTTTAATTTAACAGTTGGATAATATGTATTTAATGGGATATATACCTTCACACTTAGGGGGTATATATTTTGTCGGGTATAAATGGAGACATATAGGCTAAAGTGATATTTTATTTAGTAAAATGTATTTATTGATATTCTATTTTATATATTGATAGAAAGTATTTCACTATATCATATTAATGTCATTATCAAAATTGAATAAATACTTTTTAAGCTTAATAGTTTGAATCACATAACTCTCAATCCAACAATACATATGTTTTTTGAAAAATTTAAATTTTAATTAAATATGACCTAGTTCAAGTCAAGTACATAATAAGTGAATTATAATTGTTACATTGTTTACGTAAACTTTAACAATATTTATCATATGATTAGCGAAGTCATGCAAAATTTGGTCATGACAATGTCTTTTTCATCCTCCATCATGCCCCTAGTAAAAATTTAGTTTGATCCTTCCAAAGATTATTTGATAAAAATAAATTATATATATTTCTGTCTTATTGCTTTTTTAAAAATAATTATTAAAAGTTGATACTACCACATTATTATTTTAATTAAAAAATAATTTATTTAAAAAAACTATTTAAAGAAATAAAATTTTAGTTGATTCTTTTTCACAGCTTCCAATAGAGCTATCAACTATATATTCTTTTTTCTTTTCACCCATTTTTTGTATTTTAACTTAAATAAATAAGGTTAAGAAATTTTTTCTGATTTATGTACAACATGAAATTATTTTTTACTAGTATTTTTTAAGAAAATAAAATGTGCACATCATTATATGTAACCAAAATATATCTTAGAAATAAATATAAACACACAAATAAGTGACAAGACAAAAAAAGTAAATAAACTTAATTCATTCTTTTTCATTAATTATCATTGATGATGATTGGGTCTAAGAATCAGATTTCTAGGCCCTAGCCCAAAGTAGTGGACCAAGAGAATAACTAGAGATGGATGTGGGGGCTAGGAGTGGGTTGAGTCCTGTAACCAATCAACACATGCAAAGATAGTCGAGAGGCCCTCACCTAAGGTATTTCGATGCTTAAGTCAGTCTAATCGACTGAAATTTAGAGCGCCAGAATGAGGGCTAAAGTTATAGCAAACATACCTAATGGAGTGGTTGCAATGGGGTATTTATAGTCCTCTGTGCCAGGTCCAAATGAGGGCGGTGAGGACCCTAATGAGGGCTTTTAGGTCTTTCTTAATCTGAAACCCCCCTCTAAGCGGTGCATCCCCCTTCATTGTGGGATATGGAGGAGATATCCGCATTTAATATGGAGGCATGCTAGTGGTATGGTGGAGATATGCTTCTGAAATGTAGAGGTATGCTGCCTGTTAGTGTGTTGAATGCGGTAGAATGGTGGTTGAGTTGCATTTAATGCGACTACAATCGGTGGTAGGAAGAACCTATCTATCTCGCAGGTCGACCTCTTCTGGTTGAGATATCCCCCTGGCCATGGGCCTCTCCACCTCACTCTGATCAAATAAAGGACTTGTTCAGGTCGAGATGCCTCATTTGTCACGAGTTTTTTTGACCATACTCTGGTCGATTGAAGCAATGCTGATAGCCTATACTAGTTAACTAGCCAAATGGATTCGTGTGTCTGGGTTGGTTTTATTGGGCTTATGAGGCTTGCGTTGCTTCCCTGTATCAATCATATCGAGTATAATATTACATAAGAGTTTGACACCTATTTTGATATATAATAAACATTCTTCTCTTTTTATTTTTGAGAAAGAACCTATATTTGTACAATTTGTAAAATATTATTCTTTTTTCTCATCAATTAAACATGTGATTATAAAATTTAATCTATTCTTGTTCATTGCCATACTAAATTTACTGTATATTACATTTGAATTGGACAAATATTTTGACAAATAAAAAATATTTCTTTTCTTATTTTTGAGGTAAAGTGTAGAAAGAATATCTATACAAATGAATTTATGACATATCATTTTTTCCTCATCAATTAATTTTTTCTTAATTAATTTCAATTCAGCTATTATTTTCTATGAGTCTATTAAAGTAAATTTAATTTAGTTGTAATTTACTATAGAACTTGTAACAACCATATTTATTGAATGTGATACTAATAGTCTCATTAGATGGGGATATAATTTAATTGCTTTATTTAATTTAATTGTTATTTTCTACAAGCCCAGCTAAATATGTTAGTAGAAGGATAAATTTCAATATATGTAATTATATTTGCTAAGTAGGAAATTTTGATTTAATTAATTTTAATATAATTATTTTTTTCTATATGTTTAATTAAAAATACAGTTCATTTGAAATAAATTTAATAAATACAATATTTATATATATATATTTGATATATATAAATTTATTAAGTGAAAATATTTGATTTAATTAGTTATAGTTATTATTTTTTGTGAGTGTAATTAAAAATAAATTTAATTTAGTTATAATTATCATTAAACTATGTATATTAAACATGGTAATTTCAATATATGTAATTACATTTGCTAAGTAGAAAATTTATTTAATTAATTTTAGTGAAATTAATATTTTGAATAAATATTCTAATTAAAATATATTTTATTTGTAACAAATGTAATAAATACAATGACATACATTTGATATATATATATATATATATTATTTAAGATAAAAAACTTAATTTGATTAATTATAGTTATTTCTTTTTATGAGTCTAAATACAATGTATATACATTTGATGTATATATTATTTAAATTGAAAGACTTTATTTAATAGTTGCAATTACCATTAAACCATGTGTATTAAATGTGACAATCCTATTAGAGAGGAATATTTTTGTCCTCACATATAAGGAAAGAAACCACTACACTCATTCATACTTTTATAGGAAGTATAGAGTATAAAAAAAGATAGTGGAAGTGCAATTAGTATAGTAATATCTTAGGACTTGAGAGTCAAAGTTTTTTGGTATTATGGAATAAATTATAGTTGTTGTACAAACGATAAATCCATACACCAACAGAAACTTGAATATAGTCTACAGTACGAGCTACTAAACCCTCTATGTGACTACCTTCCTAATTGGGAGCATAATTTGATTCCTCCTCAAATGACAACAATTAGTGGAAAACCATTATAATTCACCACTAGTATCCAAGAACAAAGTATCTATTGTGTTTAATATCATTAGTTTCATTTGTATTAATTCTGCCCTTTATTAGAGTAGTTCTTTTCCAGCAAATTGCCTGAAGCCTCCTTTGTTTGGTAAGTTGCTGTAAGTTTTCAATAAGTTTCTTAATAATAGTTAAGATTGTATAATTCAGCATATTGATAAGCCAAAATTCAAATAATTGAATAAAAAAATTGAGTTTAAATTGAGAAATAATTTAAGGACATTTTAATGAATGGAACAAGTCTATCCACGTTGGGAAAAAAGGGTACAAGTGTGTAACTAAAATAATTAAAGCTTATTTTTAATGTATCCCAATGGACACACCCTTATAAGAAAAGTTAGTTCAAAAGCTAGAGTTATGACTTGAGCTCATAACTCTTTAGTGGAATTGTAACTCTTCATTAGAAAAGTAAGTTATGGGATTTTATTCTATAATTGTATACTTAAAAAAAAGAATTACGATTTTAGTAAAGAATCATGTCTCATCAACAAAATGGCATTGCACAACTATAAATAGGAGTGTCTAAAATCAACCTAAACAACTGCAAATTTGAAGCATACATACTAGTATTCTGTCTCACTACATTGCTCACCTATATATTGTCCATTAAAGAAAAGTTCTAAGTCAGTAAACTTCACTAGTTTTGTTCTATTGGAGTGCTACTTTAGACTGGATGAGAGCCATTATATTTTGAGAGGTTAATTGCCAGGAGCCTTTTAGCACCATGTGAGGGGCAATATTACCTTAAGGAGATTATTGGAGCAACAAACTTTGGCTAATACAATTTTTTGTTTTGCATTCAAGTAGGCTTTTCTATTCATTTTCTTTACTCAATAAATAATTTAATATGTTTATATAATTTTATATGTGTATATATTTTAATTATATATTTACACAAAGTATAAGCATACACAGTATCTTCTTAATTAAATATTTCTAACAAGCCTAATGTAATATCCTTTGTTCCGATTGCTCGTGCCGTTTACTCATGCTTAATTAAGTTTCTGTCTATTTATGTATCTCTAATGTTTATAAGCTCTAGCATTATTGTGTTCCATTATAGTAGAAGAATTTTGCTACAAAAAATTATAGATCTTGCCATACAATTTAACGTCTAGTTTTACATGTCCTTTGACTTCTGCCTAAGGGAGGATTAATAATACATACTTTTTTTCTACACTTATATATTGGGAAGTTTTCTTTCTTTGTCTTATGGGTGACTAGATAGTTGCTAGCGTTTATTGGTGAATTAAAATAGACAAGTATTAGTTTGGTTATCATTTATGCACTGTCATTTATTAGTGTTAAAATAAGTTAGTTGCTCCCATCTAAGTTTTGGTACTACTTTAATCATTTGTTGCTTGGGGAAAATTACTAATCTTATCTGGCTCTAGATTCCTTTTATATATAGAGTTCCTATATAGTTGTTGTCCTCCATCTTCGTTACAGTATTTACATGGTCGCACTCTATTAATAAAAATAGCATATTACAATTTGCTCTTTACAATTATTATAAGTGTAGCCTGGAAAGATTGACACATTCTATTACAGTTTGTGTTTGTGGTTTGAAAGCATTTCATGTGAGGAATAATTATAGAATCTGCCATCAACTTTAATTAAGAAAAATAAGTTACAGTGTCTACCTCTTCGGGCCGCAGATCATTCCATTCTAAGACTCAAAAGAGAATGGATGGTTGGTGGATTACCTATGAGAACTCTCGCCTAGACCTCAGAATTTAATCCAGCCCATGAATCTTTTGTTGTTCCTATATGGTATTGGTCCTTGCTCTACCTCTTCACCTTTTCAAAACTCAATCTCTATTTTCTATTGCTGAATTAATAGGTAAGCCCCTTCATATGGATGAAGCCATAGTTATAAGGGCCAGATTGTCCTATGCTAGGTTATGTGTTGAAGTGGATCTAAACAATCCTCTCCCTAAAGAGATTCTCATTCAACAAGATGCTAAGCTATCATCCTTCTAATTGGTCTATGAGAATGTCCCTAAATATTGTTCACATTGCAAACATATGGGTCATAGCATCAAATCTTGCTACATGTGTCGAAACACCCATAGGCTTGCCCAGCGAAGAGCCTTTCCAAAGGCCAAAGGTCCAAGAGATCTTGATAAGTAAGGTAAGAATGACAAAGGTGACAAAGAGAAGTCAATTGTAGCTATAATCATTAGTAGTTTCAAAATAGGAGGTCCAAGTGGAACAAAGAAGCCTATGACCACCTTGGTAAGTAACTCATTTCAAACTTTGCACTCAGCTGATAATGTCCTTCTTGAACCTGTTATGAGTCATGGCCACTTTGATGATGACACTGTTGCTACTACTAGAAAGAATTTATCAATGATTGAATTAGCTAATAATGATGCTGCAAATGAATCTAATAATGCTGTCAATTTACATACTGCTATTGGTAATGTTGTTGGTTCTTCTAATAGTATTGGCAACAATGATAGTGGTAATGGTGTTGTTGTAGAAGGTCGTGATAATGGTAGTAATGTCCCAAAATCCCCAACTTCAATGAAAAAATAGAAAAAGAAGGTTACCTTGTATAAAACCCATTCAATCACGAAAATGAACCATCCATCCCATGAAAATCAACCTACTATTGACCAAACTCCTTCCTTGAACCTCACCATAGAACAAATCCTCCAAAATGGTCACCTTGCACAAAACACTAGCCGTTACAAATATATCTCATCTAGCTGCTCCACATCACCTCTCCATCACTTAAAAGATCCCAATATTGATGTTGTCCACCTATAGAAAATCACCAGATCCAAATCCTTATCCGACCGCCGATCGCCATCACCCAAACCTAAACTAAAAAAATTGCATCCATATAAAATAAAACCCCCTAAATTCAAAAACTCCAAACAAACCTAACAATGAACAAACACCTCACTTGAAATGTTAGAGACATGGGAAATCTTACCTCAGAGAGAATTGTACATTACTTTATTAGAGATCACAAACTCAAAATTATTATCCTTTTTGAACCCAAAATACAACTGGATGAGGGATACATGCCTAGGAGACTAGGACTGGACAAAGGGATTGCTAATATCAATCAAAAAATTTGGTGTATATATAAAGACAGTTTGAAACTATGTCAATGGACATAGATCAACTTTTCCATGTTCAAATTACTTCACCCATATGGCCTACTGATATTGTTTGTACATTTGTTTATGCTAAAGAGGCGAAGCTTGTCAAAAGACCTTTATGGGATAATATTCATAACTTGTCTAACATACCTTTTCCTTGGTTGGTTGGAGAGGATTTTAATATTATCCTTTGTGCTGAGGAAAAGAAAGATGGTGCTAACCCAAATAGGTCTGCTATGGATGATTTTGGTGACATGATCATGGACTGTGGTCTTGAGGACTTGGGCTTTAAAGGTTCTCCGTTCACTTGGATTGCCAATTCTGTATGGGAAAAGCTTGATAGAATCCTTTTCTCCCCTCAGTGGTGTGAATTGTTTAGTGTCACAACAATTCAACATCTTGCCAAAAATATTTCTGATCACCATCCTTTGCTGCTTTCATTTGTGGGGCCCGTCTCTCCCCATCCATCTAGCTTTAGATTCCTTCACATGTGGATGAGGCACCATGGGTTCTAAGATATGGTTAGAAATTGCTGGAATGCACCGGTTCAATCAAAAAGACTCTCAAAAGATGGAATAAGGAGGTCTTTAGTAATGTGTTCAACAAAGTCAGAATAGCTAAGGAAGTAGCTTTCTAAGATGAAACTAGATATAATCAAAACCCTTCAACCAACAACCCGATGGATCTTAAAATATGTAATACTTTCTTGGTGGCTGCTTTATCTGTGGAAGAGGATTTTTGGAGGCAAAAATGGGCTTATAAGTGGTTGGAAGAAGGGGAGAGGAATACTCAGTTTTTTCAAAATATGGCCAAAAAAAAAATAGGAGGGAAAAGATCTACCATATTCAAGATCAGGGAAAAATTATTACTGCTCAAGAGGAGATTTCCAAATCTGCTGTGCTTTATTTTGAACATTTGATGATTGAACAGGCCGAGAGCTTTACTGAGGAGGACTTGGATTGCATTCCAAATGGACTAACCACCTTTGGTATTAGCCTTCTTACATCTATGCAATCTAGAGAGGAAATCAAAGCTACCATGTTTGATATATGCCCCAACAGTTTCACCGCCCAGACGGATTTTCTTCCAAGTTTTTTCAAGTTTGTTGTGATATTGTTGGAAATGATGTTGTGGAGGCTGTCTCAAACTTTTTCAGTGGCTTTCCATTGCTTAGTGGAGTTTCTACTACCACCATTATCCTTATTCCTAAAATCATTGCCCGTTACTCATGGAAAGATTTCTGCCTAATTAACCTTTGCAATACCACCAACAAAATTCTCTCTAAACTTATGTGCTCCAAAGTTGAAAATTTTTTCCCTTCTATCATCTCTCCTTCCTAAAGTAGCTTTGTGAAAGGCAGATTGATGTTCGATAACATCCTCCTTGCTTAGGAAATAGTTCATGGCCTCAGTAGATGTAAAGATAACATGATTGTGAAATTGGATATGCAGAAGGCTTATGATAGAATTGATTGGAGATTTCTTTTTACTATGTTGGAGAAGCTAGGATTTCCTCCTATGTTGGTCAATATGGTTGATAATCTCATCAATAACTGTAGGTTCACGGTCCTAGTTAATAGAACAACTTTTGGTTTCTTCAAGTCTTGCAGAGGTTTAGACAAGGTAACCATCTTTTATTGAGTCTTTTCATCCTTGCTTTGGAATTCCTTTCAAGAGGTATTGATAATCTTTTTTCTCAGCATCCTCACTTGTATTTTAACATTAGTAAAAACATCAAAATCTCCTATCTTGTCTATGCCGATGATATGGTCCCCTTCACCAAAGCTTCTTTTCAAATCTTGCGTGTTCTCAAACACTTCTTATCTAAACATGAGGATATCATTGGTCAGTTAATTAGCCCTTCCAAGAGCTCCTTCATAACCTACAAAAGTGATCTGGCCACCAATTGCCTCATCCATGATATCACTGGCTTCAACTAAGAAAACTTTCCCATCATTTGCCTCGGTGCTCCCCTCTTCAAAGGTAACCAATGTGCCTTTATGTGTGACTTTCTCCTTGCTAAAGTTAAGAAAAAACTGATGGGTTTGGATAACTCTAGATTGTCAATAAGCAGTAGGCTTACTTTTATTAAAAGCACTCTCTTCTCCATCCCTCGTTATATCCTCCAAGTCTTAAATCCCCCAAAACCAGTCTTTATCAAACTTGAAAGAATCTTCAATCGGTATTTTTGGGCCACCGAAACCAAAAACAAAATTCATTTGAGATCTTGGGAGAGAATGTGTTTCCTTTTTCAGGAAAGTGGTCTTAATGTGAGGAGTCTCAAAGATACTACTTTCATCTTTACCCTAAAACTTTGGTGGTGGTTTAGGCTCAACAACTCCTTGTAGGCTACCATTCTTAAAGCTAAATACTGTGGTAATCACCAATCTCTAACCATCAAATTTGTCCTTACAACTCTAGCATTTGAAAACAACTCTATGGCATTAGGAGTGAGGTAGAGCAACAAATTTTTTGGACCATTGGAGAGGGAAACATTTCCTTTGGCATGATTCTTAGCTTAATGAATCATCCATTGAAATCTTGCTTGAAAAGAACTTTTCTCCTAACATACCTGTTAAACACCTTTTGGGAAGATGGAAATTGGTTTAGGAGGAAGTTGGATGATGTGCTCCCATCAAATATTGTTGATCAAATTTGCTGTGTTCCCATCTTCCAAGGATCTATAGATACCATGCATTGGAAACTTTCTACCAATGGAAGCTTCTCTACTAAAAATACTTGGCATCACTACAGACAAGTCAGTACCCCCAGCTCTATAGCTTTTTTATGTTGGAATAAGATTTTAATACCTACACATCTATTTTTGTTTGGCACTTACTTCATAATTTGATCTCTATAGATTCCACATTGCAATAAAAAGAAATTAACCTTGCCTCTAAATGTTATCATTGTAGTGACCCAAAGATCACAGAACACTTGTTTATCACATGTATCTTTGCACAAGAGATATGGCTATACGTTGGTAAGATTTACAACTTTAAAATGCTTAACACTATTAATATCTCTCTCTTGTTCTAGTCTTAGATAAATAGGTCGGCTAACCGAGGAGAAACACACATAAGATTTTGAATTCCAATGTTTACTTGTTGGTTAATTTTGTGTAACAGAAATAACATCAGACACAAAAATCTTGTTTCTCCTCCAAGCGAGGTCATTTAGTGTATACATAACTTCATAACCACTACCCACTAGGCCAACTTATTAGACTAGCAACATTGGAGAACAGATTCTCTTGCCACTATGTAGTTTGGCATTTGCTTGAACCTGCCTTTTTCCACAACTTGTTAGGTAATTAGATGGGCTTTTCCTCTAGTGGGATATGTCAAGCTAAACTCAGATAGATCCTCAATTAGAAGCCTAGGTCTAGCAACTGTAGCAAGAGTGCTCAAAGACTACAATGCTAATGTCATTTTTGCATTCCAACAACCACTCGGGAACAAAACAAACATATGCTGAACCTTTTTGCTGTCATGAAAGGTCTTCATATCTATGAAGATAGAAGTATATCTAACATCATAGTTGAAACTAATTCTAAGGCTACCTTACTTCTCATCCAAAAAATGCAAAGAGCGCATTGGAGCATGACATATATCCTTAGAATCATTCTCATTTTATCATAAAAACTTAATGCTACCTTTTCACACATCTATAGAGAAGGCAATGTTGTTGCTGATTGCCTTACTAAAGATGCTGTCGTGGAGGAAATAGGCCAAATATTTAACACCATGAACTTTCTAAAGAACATTCGGTCCCTCATTACAATGAATAATGTTCAACACCTGTACTTCAGGTTCAAGTAGCTATTTTATTAGGGGTTTTTATTTAATACTGTGAATTGTATAATTTTGTTTCAATAGATAGGATCACATCTTTTGTCCCAGTTCACAATTGTATAATTTTTAATCATATATTTTGTTCTAGTCTCATAGTTGTGTAGGAAGTAAGGATTGAATATCAATTACCTTTGTACCTCCATTATTCTAATTGATTAATACATAGGTTGGGATCATCACCTTAACCCCTTTAATTTTTTAAAAAAAAAGTTATAGTATCTTGTTCAAATAATTGCTGTTACTTTAATTGTAATGGTCTCGCCTGATTTGAGAAAATAAGTTCTATATGTTCTATTTGCTTGCTAGCTAAAATTTTGATTTGGTTCCAAGATACTTTAGTGAACTTGGTTTTCATATTGACATCAAAGAACAAAATTTATCCTGAAATTAATTCTGTAAGCCTATAGACATATGATATAATTAGTATGCGTACTATAGTGGTTAAAGTGGCATGTTAGCTTGAAGATTGAATATTTAGATTATCATTGGAAAAGACTTCTTGTTCTATTAGGAAAATAGATTTAGTATTTGTTACAGGTTCTAGATTAATTTTTTGTGGAAAATTTAGTTTTGTGAATTCTAGAAATTTCATAGTGGCATCAAATAATGAGGCAACTAATGTTGTGATTATTAAGTCAAATGCTAATAGCATTAGTAAGGAAGTTCAGACCATTTTGATTGCTTCTACACCTTTTGTGGTGGGGCAAGTTAAGAAGCCTTGAAAATACAGCAAGCATGAGGAAATGAATCCTGATATCACTAAGGTAGACAAACTACCCGATGAGGTAGGAGATATGAATTTGTCTGCAATTGTTTTAGAGGTAAACCTAGCTAAAAATTCCAATCATTGTTGGGTGGACAAGGGGGCCACTTGACATGTGTGTACTAATAGAAATATGTTTGCAATCTATAAGGAGGTTGAGGATGAAAATTTGTACAGAGGAAATTCCTCAAGCTCTAAGGTGCATAGAGTTAGCAAAGTAATATTGAAAATGACCTCTGAAAAAGAGTTGACTCTCAATAATGTGCTACACGTGCTGGAGATTAGAAGGAATTTAGTGTCAGGGCCAATGTTAAGTAGGAATAGATTTAAAATGGTCCTTGAGTCCGACAAGTTTGTACTTACTAAAAATGGGATGTTTGTCAGTAAATGTTATCTGTGTGATGGTCTTTTTAAGATGAGTGTAATGACCATCATACTAAAAAATGGACTAGGTGTTGATTCTAATAATAAAATAAATTCTTCCTACTTACTTGAGTCGCCTAATTTATGGCATCATAGATTAGGATATGTTAATTACAAGTTAATCTCTAAACTTGTAAACTTTAGCTTATTACCAAAATTAAATCTTGACTTGAAGTCAAGATGTGAAATTTGCATTAAGGCAAAAATAACTATAATTCCTTTTAAGTCAATTGATAGAAGTACTAAACTATTAAATTTAATTCATACTAATATATGTGATTTAAAATGGTGCAATCTAGAGGTAGAAAGAAATATTTTATAACTTTTATTAATGATTACACTAGATATTGCTATGTTTATTTACTTTCAAGTAAAGATGAGGATTTGGAAGTATTTAAAAAATATAAAAATGAGGTTGAGAATCAACTTGGGAGGAAAATAAAAATTGTTCCAAGTGATAGAGAAGGAGCATATGTTTACTCGTTTGAAAAATTTTGTGTAGAACATAGAATAATCCATGAAGTGACAGCTTCATATGCATCTCAATCAAATGGCATTACAGAGCGTAAAAATAGAACGTTGAAAGAAATGATGAACGTTTGTTAATAAATGCATGAGCACCTCTAAACATATCAGGAGATGCAATGTAAACTACAAATCACATACTTAATAAGCTACCTCATAAGAAACTAGAAAAGATACCTTGTGAAGCCTAGAAAGATCGTCCACCTTCCCACCAATACCTTTGAGTGTGGGGGTGTCTAGTTAAGGTAGGAGTTCCACCTCCTAAAATGGTCAAGATAGAAACTAAAACAGTTGACAAAATCTTTATTGGGTATGCACAATACAGTGCAGCATATATATTCCTTATACATAAATATAATATAGATGACATTCACATCAATACTATTATTGAGTTGACAAATGAAAGTTTCCTTGAGGATATGTTCATTTTCAAAAAGAAAGAAGGAAAAATCTCAATTAAAAGACCTCAAGAGGTTAAAGAATCAGACAAGGAGAAAAATGAACTTAGATGTAGCAAGAGGGCCAGATTAATACCTAAGTCATTTGGACTCGATTTTTTGACTTATGCGCTAGAAAGTGAACCACAAACTTTCATTGAGGCTATGACAATGCTAGAAGCTCCATTGTGGAGAGAGGTAATAAATAGCAAAATTGAGTCCATCATGCAAAATCACACATGCAAATTGGTGGATCTTCCTCTTGAAAATAAACTCTTAGGGTGTAAATGAATTTTCAAGAAGAAGATGAAAGTAGATGGTACAATTGATAGAATAAGGTGAGATTAGTGGTCAGAGGCTATAAACCAATTAAGCTCTTAAGGTACTTGAAATACACCTTAAGTTATGGGTTGCATTATATAAGATATCCAACTGTAATAGAAGGTTACAGTAATGCTAATTAGATATCAGACTTCAGTAAAACTAAGTCCACAAGTAGATATGTTTTCACTTTAGAAGGAGGGGCTATCTTGTGAAAATCCTCCAAACAAATCTGCACAGTTAGGTCTACTATGGAATCTGAGTTCATAGTATTGGACAAGGTAAGCAAGGAAGCAAAATGGCTACGCCATTTCTTGGAAGATATCTCAAATTAGCCTAAACGTGTGCCTGTAATTTGCATTTATTGTAATAGCCAATTGGTAATTGGTAGGGTACAAAGTAGTATGTACAATGGTAAGTCTAGACATATATGTTGTAGACATAACACAGTCAGACAACTGCTCTATGATGGAGTTATCTCTATTGATTATGTGAGATCAAAAGAGTACATTGTAGATTTGCTAACTAAAGGCTTAAATAAAGAGCAAGTTGAAAAATTATCGAGGAGAATAGGACTTAAGCTTATAAATTAAATAAGGCATTACAATGGGAACTTTATCTATATGATTGAAGATACCAAGAAATAGGTTCAAAGGGAAAAACAAGTTGTTGTATCTCGACATGGATGTACTGTGGGGGTCTAGCCTCTATCTTATTCCTATGATAAGTAGACAGTGCCATATGCAAAATGTTAAGGTTAAGCTTTGCTTTTAATAGCTTTTATACCTTGAATCCTGAAGTAGAGGTGTGGTAGGAACTTCTTAATAAGAAGCTACCTATGTGAGTAGGGACTGAGCCGGTCTTATGAGAATTCTTAAGGTTAAATTCCCATAGAGTACTCATGAATCCCAAGAATTGTTTAGGGTTGAAATAAACATAATTGTAAGAATTTAAATTAACTACTAGGTGGAGTTGTGTGAAGTTCTATTATCTTGGTGTACACAAAAAGCTGAATAATTCAAGACATTGCGTTCACTGGTTGGTGAGTACATCTGATAGTTCTCACTAGGGAAGATTCAAAGCCACAAGCTACTTATCTCAATGCAGTTTCGCTTAAGCTGGAACTCTTTCGTCTGTGTCTGCATTCATATGCATAGTTGACAAGATAATTTTCTTATTCATGTGGGGGATTGTAAAATTTGGCATTTTGATATGCCAAAATTCAAATAATTGAATAAGAAAATTAAGTTTAAATTTAGAAATAATTTTAGGACATTTTAGTGGGTTGAACGAGTCTATCCACGTTGGGAAAAAGGATATGGGTGTGTAAATAAAATAATTAAAGCTTATTTTTAATGTATCCTAATAGACACACCCTTATAAAAAAAGTTATTTCAAAAGTTAGAGCTATAACTTGAGCTCATAACTTTTTAGTGGAATTGTAACTCTTTATTAAAAGAGTAAGTTACTGGATTTTATCTTATAATTGTGTCATTAAAAGAAAGAATTGTGATTCTAGTGAAGAATCATGTCTCGTCAACAAAAATGACATTGCACAACTAAATAAGAGTGTCTAGAACTAACCCAAACAACTGCAAATTAAAAGCACACATACTAGCATTTTGTCTTACTACATTGCACACTTATACACTGTTCATTAAAGAAAAGTTCCAAATTAGTAAAGTTCGCTAGTTCAATTCTATTGAGTGCTGTATTAGATCAGATGAGAGCCGTTGTATTTTGGGAGGTCAATTGCTAGGAACCTTCTAGCATTGTGTGATGGGCGATATTACCTTATGGAGATTAAAGGAGCAATAGGCCTCGGTTAATACAATTTTTTGTTTTGCATTCAAGTAGGCTTTTCTGTTTATTTTCTTTACTCAATATATAACTTTATATGTTTGTATAATTTTATATGTGTATATATTTCAATTATATATTTACACAAAGTACAAGCATGCACGGTATTTTCTTAATTAAATATTTCTAACAAAGATTCTAAAGATGCTTGATGTTTTTGAAAAAAAATTATAACAATTGAGAAAATCAAATATGTATAGAGTATGGACTCTAGATTCACATGGCTGTTTGTCGAAGAGCATCATACTAGCAGACCAATACATTTTCTGCAGTATCCACAATGTCCCATTGTCCATTAAAGAATTCCATGATTTATTAATATCCACGTAAATCAAATATTCTGGGGGAGATGTATAAATAATAAAACCATAAGGGGTACAAGGAATATGGTTCTTACAGAAAGGGACAAAAGGAGAAAAACTGAAATAGAAGCTTCCATGAAGAACTGAATTCGGAGAATATGAAAATGACAACCAAAGGAGGACGGATCATCAGCCCTTTTGTAACTTTCATACGACTGCTACCATTTCTTCAATTAACTATATATGCATTATAAGGTTTTTAACTCTACATTGGCATTTGCTATTTTATATTGAAATTCACAATCTTTGCTGAGGTACGAGATCCCTCAGCCCCAACATTATTGCCTTGAGGAGTGCCCCTTTAAAAAAAACAATTTTTTTTTGAAAATTATGGAAAGTAATGTAAGCCTGGGAATCCGCAACTCGGCCCCCCTTGAGCAGTGGTCCTGGCTGCTGATTTCATCAAGGTTTTGTTACCTAGTAGTTGAAGATTCTAGCAATGGATCAAGAAACAGATTGACAGCATTAAAAGCAAATTCTAAGAATGATAAAATTCATAGTAATATGTTAAGAGGGCTATCCTGTTTTCTTTTGTTGTAATCGTTAGGACAGTGTTATGCAAAGAGAGACATAAAAAAGTTGCATGTTTCATATGGAGCAGGTGGAGTAAAGAAGATTTCATAGGAATTTCTTACAACGGAATATAAGTTAGCTTCATTTTCAAGTCACTTTAACTGATTGACCTGGCTTTCTTACGACCATCTATTTATATTTTTATGTTTGAAGATTAATAAACTTCAGATTCTGTGCAATAACAGGACAATGGGTTGGAAATCTTGCTGCTGTCAGTGATTGTGTCTATGCTTATTAGTTTAAAGTTATATAAATTTGTGATCTTTTGTAAATCCAAGAAGAAAATCAGGCCTAGATGCTGAAGAACACTACAAAGAATATTAGTTTGAAGAAAGATTGCTAGTGTTTACTTTAATATTGTACCACTTATATAATTATCAAGAGGGGAGATATGTTCAGATTATTGGTTTAGTTAGACTTATGATAGTGATTTGGTATCAAGAAGTCGTAGTCAGAGGAGAAAAGTGCACGGGGACGAACTAATATGGAACTGTCAACCTGATTTTAAGACAATTTCTTTATTAACTATTATTCAAACTAACTTGTCTATATCTACATGTAAAGAATGCTATGACAGCCTCTCACAATCAAAATTAATAATGTTGTGATAACATCTGATGCAAAGTTCCAACTAATCATATTTTTTTCTACCCTTTAAAATACCTGGTTTTGGCTTTCCATTTACTCAATATTCCAAGTAGAAGATTTTCTTCTGAGATAGTCTGGGATTAAGCTAATTGCTTATAAAGTGATGGATGAGATCCATTTCGATGAAAATGGAAGCAACAAGCAACCTAAAACATCAGAAATGTCTGGCAGTAAACAAATCTCAGACAGCAGCAAGAAACAGACCAAAGCTATCAACAAAGTTCCATACTATAAACTGTTCTCCTTTGCAGACTCCACAGATTTTGCACTAATGGTCATTGGTGTAATAACATCTGTTGGAAGTGGGTTATGCTTGCCTCTTATGACTCTTTTATTTGGAGAATTGGCCAGCTCTTTCGGACAGAATGTAGGAACTGAAAGAGTTGCTGATAAGGTCTCCATGGTATGATATATTATGGCCCTTGTTCCATGTATTCACACCTACCTTGTTCTTAAATCAATCATTGAATTTGTTCAATGCTATCCGTGCTAATATATAGAACATCTACAGGTATCCCTAAAGTTTGTATATCTTGCATTGGGGTCAGGAATAGCAGCGTTCTCCCGTAAGTGTTGAAGAATTCTTTCATACTTGTAATCCAATTAGAAAATCATTTTAGTAATGAAACTTGAGAACATACATGTTGTTCTTGGCAGAGGTGGCATGCTGGATGATCACAGGTGAAAGGCAGGCCGTTCGGATTAGAAATTCATACCTAAGAGCTATTCTAAGGCAAGATATTGGATATTTTGATAAAGAAACTAACACTGGAGAAATTGTCCAGAGGATGTCTGCCGAAACTATTACAATTCAGGACGCTATGGGCGAAAAGGTAAATCCTGTGTTGCTGAAGCATCTGAGAATAAATTTTGGCTCTTGAATGCATATTTTGACTCTTTTCTTATTAATGGAAAAACCACAGATAGGAAAATTTTTACAGCTTTCAGCATCATTCTTTGGAGGGTTTGTGATAGCTTTTATCAGGGGATGGCTTCTCACTCTTGTCTTGCTTTCTGCAATCCCTCTTCTTGTTATCTCTGCTGCTTTTATGACTGTCCTTATGGCAAAGTTGACATCACGTGGACAAGCTGCCTATTCAGAAGCGGCTGCTGCGGTTGAACAAACTATCGGCTCAATCAGAACTGTATCGAAGATTCAAAAGATGAAATTTTTGTGTTGCTTTACTTAGGTCTAATCATATAATGGTGACTTGATTTTGCATGCAGGTTGCATCATTCACAGGCGAGCAGCAAGCTGTTGCTAGATATGACAAATCTCTATATAAAGCTTATGAAGCCGGCGTGCAGGAGGGCTTGGCTGCTGGATTAGGTTCTGGCGTTTTTATGTTAGTTCTGTTCTGCAGTTATGCATTGGCAATATGGTTTGGCGCCAAAATGATTATAACGAAAGGATACTCAGGAGGAGCTGTCTTGAACATAGTAATGGCTGTTCTATTGGGATCTTTGTAAGTAATTATTTTATTATTGCTCTTGTTTGCCAATCAATAAAATCAAGCCATGGCATTTGTCTTTCTTTTCAGTTCTTTAGGTCAGATATCTCCATGCTTGAGCGCATTTGCAGCGGGTCAAGTTGCTGCCTTCAAAATGTTTCAGACAATATACAGAAAACCAGATATAGATCCTTATAGCACAGAAGGAATGGTCCTTAAAAACATCTCTGGGGAAGTAGAACTAAGGGATGTGTATTTTAGCTACCCTTCTAGACCAGATGAGAGAATATTTAATGGATTTTCTCTCAGAGTACCAACTGGAACTACATTAGCTTTGGTAGGGGAAAGTGGAAGCGGAAAATCAACCGTCATCAATCTCGTTGATAGGTTTTATGATCCACAAGGAGGTGAAGTTTTGATTGATGGAATAAATATCAAAGAATTTCAGCTCAGGTGGATCAGAGGAAAGATTGGCCTCGTTAGCCAGGAACCCGTGTTGTTTGCTTCAAGTATCAAAGAAAATATTGCTTATGGGAAAGATGGTGCGTCCCTTGAAGAAATTAGAGCTGCTGCAGAATATGCCAATGCTGCTAACTTCATAGATGAGCTGCCTGAGGTTAGACTATGTATTTCATTCTTATCAATATTATAGTACGAAACATCAGACATTTTTAAAAGCTACGTGCTACACATGTTCAAATTCCATGTTGTCCAGGGACTAGAAACAATGGTAGGCGTGAATGGAACTCAGGTGTCTGGAGGTCAGAAACAGAGGATAGCTTTAGCTAGAGCGATTCTAAAAGATCCTAGGATTTTACTTCTTGATGAAGCCACAAGTGCTCTTGACGCAGAATCAGAGAGAATTGTACAGGAAGCACTGGACAGAGTCATGATAAACAGAACAACGATTATTGTGGCCCATCGGCTGAGCACAGTGAAGAATGCTGATGCCATTGCCGTTATCCATCAAGGGAGGATTGTTGAAAAAGGTTCTTATATTAATATAAACACTAATTCTTTCATCAAAAGAACAGAACTGAAATTTATGTTTCAACTTTACCAGGTTCACATTCTGAACTAATACAAAATCCTGAAGGAGCATACAGTCAGCTTATACACTTGCAAGAGCTAAACAAAGAGGCAGCACAAAATTCTAGTGGAGCAGAGATTAATGCAGATTCCGGAAGGCAGTGGAGTCAGCGAATCTCATTCTTAAGCCAGCGATCATCCGAAACAGGAAACAGCAGCCGGAATTCGTTCTCACTGTCAATGGCTGCTCCCACACCTGGAGAAGTACAAACTATGGCTTCATCAACATCTGGGGAGGAGCCTAAAGTATCGTTATACCGGTTGGCTTACATGAATAAATCAGAGATCCCAGAATTAGCACTTGGTTCTTTAGCTGCGGTGGTAAATGGTGCAATATTACCACTTTTTGGGCTCCTATTTTCCAGCATAATCAGAACTTTATACGAGCCAGCTCATGAACTTCGCAAGAATTCCAAATTCTGGGCATGTATGTTTGTTGTTCTTGGAGCGGCATCGCTTTTGGCTACCCCACTGAGGACATACTTCTTTGCTGTGGCAGGATGTAAGTTGATCAAACGGATACGGTTGATGTGCTTTGAGAAAGTGGTTCACATGGAAATAAGTTGGTTCGACAGACTTGAGAACTCAAGCAGTTCTATTGGATCCAGGCTTTCTGCAGATGTGAATTCTGTGAGAAATCTAGTTGGAGAATCACTTGCTTTACTAGTTCAAAACATTGCAACAGCTGTTGCTGGTTTGATCATTGGTTTTGGTGCAAGCTGGGAGTTGTCTCTTATAGTTCTGTTCATGTTGCCTCTCATTGGACTAAATGGATATCTGCACATGAAATTTATAGCTGGTTTTAGTGCTGACTCAAAGGTTAGCTCCACTAGATTAAAGCTTCATTGACTAATTATTCTTATTGATATTTGTAGGGTGCTACTTTTTCTTCTTTCACATGCTTTATCTAAAGAGTCTGATTTGGTATAAAGTATTAATCCTTCAAGATATATACTTTATGTTGATTATATGCACAAGCAAAGATCCTTCATCTTGGAGTCAATGGTCTTGAAGTACTTTGTAAGTTATTTCCTCTCTCTCACCCTCTGCGTTGGTGTGTCGGTAGGATAATATCTCTACATACTAAATTTTCATATCTGGCAACAATATTTGGTTATCATCATCAGTGCTGTTTGTGGAATGACAGTTATGTGCCTCTCTCCAAACTTGTTCACAGGAGTTATGATGATATTTGATCTTGTCCCACATGGAGAGTTAAGGGGTCTTCAATCAATTTACAAACCATTTTTCTCTCTCAACCTTTGGGAGGCTATGTGCCTTTTCCAAGCTTCTTGATTGAAGCTATAATGATAGTTGGTTTTGTCATATATCAAAAGACTCGAGAATCTTGAAGTAGTTTATGAGCTATTTTTCTTTCTCACTCTTCAGGACACCATTTTACAACGTAGCTCGTCCTTCATGTCTGGGCTACGTACAAGTGACTCATATTTGTAATATCTAGCATCATGTAAATTGAAAGCAGTATTTTATATGGTCAAAAAGTTAAGATCGTTCAATAGCTTGTGTGGTGCATTGTTCTACTTTGTATGAACCTAATATGGATGGTTTACATTTTGCTTCCTTCCCAAGCAGTGCTTTCAATATAAGCCATGCTGAATCAAGTCAAACAATGGCTATTTTACAGAAGCTCTATGAAGATGCAACTCAAGTTGCCAGTGACGCTATCAGCAGCATTAGAACAGTTGCTTCATTTTGTGCAGAAGAGAAGGTGATGGAATTGCACCGGGAGAAATGTGAAGGTCCAGTGAGATTAGGAATCAGACAGGGATTACTTAGTGGAGCAGGTTTTGGGATGTCCCTTTTCTTTCTATATTCAGTTTATGCAGTCAGTTATTATGCTGGCGCTCGGCTTGTTGATGCTGGAAAGATTACCTTTGGTGAAGTTTTTCGAGTAAACTTCTATACAATCACTACTTACTATTTTATCTGTCTTTCTATTTACGTAAATATAACTAAATTTCAAAATGGCAGGTTTTTCTCGGCCTCAGCATGACGGCAGTTGGAATATCCCAGTCGGGAGCCCTTGCACCAGACTCTGGCAAAGCCAAGGCTGGTGCTGCTTCTATATTTGCACTTCTCGACCAGAAGTCAGGAATAGATTCTGCAGACAACTCGGCTACGACATTGGAAAATGTAAAGGGAGACATCGAGTTCCAGCATATCAGTTTTAGGTATCCCAGTAGACCTGATGTTCAGATTTTCAAAGATTTGTGCTTGGCAATTCATTCAGACAAGGTAAACAGTGTGTCAGATTTTTGACAAATAACAAGATTATATCATGCTAATAACTACTAACAATACCAGGTTTATTTATCAGACAGTTGCAATTGTTGGAGAGAGTGGTAGTGGAAAGTCTACTGTTATCTCTTTATTGCAACGATTTTATGATCCGGATTCAGGCCGAATCACACTAGACGGTTTTGAAATCAAAAAGTTGAAATTAAAGTGGTTAAGGCAGCAGATGGGCCTGGTGAGCCAGGAGCCTGTTTTATTCAATGATACAATCCGGGCCAACATTGCATATGGAAAAGAAGGCAACGCCACAGAGGCAGAAATTTTAGCTGCTGCGGAGTTGGCGAATGCAAACAAGTTTATCAGTGGCTTACAGAAGGTTTGTGTTCTGTTTGAAATATCTTGCACTTCTGCATCTTAAATTTAGGAAGGAAAAAAAGAATCTGTTTTGGAGGAGCAGGTTCAAAGCAATGGGGCATTCTAAAAATTAAATCATTCATTTTGATATGGTGTCATCCAATAAAGTTGAAAATTGATGATTCAATGAAAATTTAAAATCATTATAATAAGGGTTGGAGTTGTTGATTATCTCAATAAAAATTTTCAAAAAGTTAGGTTAGAAAATGGGTTGGAAGGAAATTAGATCATCAAATATAAAAAATCGATAAAATTGAGATTATGTATCTTTATCTCCTTATTATGGGGTCTTTATAACAATCTCTGATGTGAATTTATCCCGTCAATCTTATATGGTATTGACAAATTTGTCCAATGTATTCGTTGGATACCATGGATTCTTTGTCCTTCTTGGCTTAACATTAGGTCCTGCCCACGTAAAAATACTTAGAGCATGGAGTGTTGAAGGAATACTTTTAAGTAATGTGGGCAATACGGACTTTTCTCATTCTGGGCTCATCACAATCCGTGCTCCAAAAGAACAGCTGCAGAAAAATAATCTACAACCAATATCATTCCATCATAGTTTATATCAGTTTCAAGAATAAACACATGTCTACATTTAGTCATCATTGAGTTACTTTCCATTCGATCTCTTTCTACTATCTGAAATACAATTGCAAGCTTGAAATATACAGGGATACGACACAGTTGTTGGAGAAAAGGGGACCCAGTTATCTGGTGGACAGAAGCAGCGGGTTGCAATTGCAAGAGCCATAGTGAAGGCTCCAAAGATTTTGCTACTTGATGAAGCCACCAGCGCTCTTGATGCCGAATCTGAGAAAGTGGTTCATGATGCGTTGGACCAAGCCGCGGTGGACAGGACCACCTTAGTGGTGGCTCATAGGCTATCCACAATCAAGAATGCAGATTTGATTGCAGTTATAAAAAATGGAGCCATTGCAGAAAAGGGAAAGCATGAAACTTTGATCAATAAGAAAGATGGCATTTATGCCTCCTTAGTGGCACTTCATGATGGTGCTTCTTCTTCTTAGAAATATTGGTGGAAGTTTTTTAATTTTTTTTCTGATTGGATCCATCATGCTTTTGTTTCTTCATTTCCTCTGAAGTGTGTTCTGAGAGTGTCACTTAATGTACACTCTCTTGTAATTGTCTTGCAAGATTTGATGTTTTGTGAATGAAGTTGGATAATAAAATGCAAAATTTTGTTGCCAATTGGAATTAATTTCTTTGGATTATTGTTTTCTCAAGTTGAGCCTCAAGTTTTGTAGAAACCAATTTTGCAAGTAAGAAATTAAAATTTGATTGGCGCACTAGATTCCAATGCTTGAGTCAAGTTCAGAACTAGTCATTTGTACTCATAAATTAGGTCGAAATTCAGGCCTCTTCCTCGATCAGATTGGACTTTGGGATTTTGGACCTAAAGCGCACCAAATTTAGAGGTTGCTGGGAAAACCGCAACAAAGTTTAAGTCAATAAAAGGAACATAAGATTGACCAGTGAAATTATAATAAAATAACAATATAAATAAAAACTATATAAATATTTACATTGAGTAGCTAACGCGATCTTATCACATCAAGCCTTGGAGATTCGTTAAGATGATGCCTTGTGTAGTCTTTAAATGATTTGGATTCCAAGATGTTTCTTAGGTCAATGTCAGGAATGATTCATGAAAAAACAAAAAATAGTTTCCAGTAATTATTGCCGCCTTTCCTAAAACGGATTGGGAAATGTATTTCTTATTAGCATAACCAACCGGACAATGAGTTTTTTGAATTCCATAGAACTAGAGGGCAAGCGCTTGTGCTTTTGCTCAGACAGCCTTTTCTACCGAGGCGAGTCACGAAATTTCCACTAGTTTTAGGTAGCGCCTCCAACAACTAATGTTTAAGGGCAAAGAAAATTCATCAAGCATATTAGCAATTCATGTAAGAAAAGAAGCAAATACTTTTCTTTGGAATGACAAGCCTTCTTTGCAATTTGGTTGCTCAAGTCTACTAGTAGGATTTTTCAAAGCACGATTTAGTTAATCTTTCCCGCTCTTGGGATCATAATAGAAAGTATCAAAGCGAAAACCTTTCCCATCAGGAAGAGATGGAGCTATCTAAGATGATCAAAAAGAAGCCATTCCCTTCACAACTTAAGCTGAGCAATAGGTGCGATATCTCAAGTAAGCTCTCATTCGTCTCGCAGCAAGTCTCCTGCAATCTACTCAAGGGTTCGACAGAGTTGAAATGGCTTCAAAAAAAGGTCTAGTCGGGATCTTGAACCTTGTCGGAAGTAGCTAACATGAATAAAATAGTTTCAAGTAATTATATATAAGGGTATTTTTATTAAGTACTAGGGTAAAAAATGTAAGTTTGAGCTTGTTATCACCCCAACACTGAAATGAGGAACTGGTCAAGTTTAACTAAAACCTACCCACCACAGCCAAGTCTCTTGCCTTGGTGCTCTGGGTAGCAAGGAAAGAGACATCCCAATTGGGTGAAGTGCACATACAGACAGAGACTAGAAAACAATTGTAGCCCATACGTTAGGAGTTTCCTTAGGACTTGTTTGCTTCAGCATATAGGATTAGGAGGAATTAATATGTTAGTTATATATAAGCTAAAAATGGTATTCAAAATTATATAATCTATTGTTTGCTTGAATTTTAGAAATTAGTGATATTTCATACTTAACATTATCGAATGTCTGGTTGGCAAGATTACTTAATGTGATTACACTTTGTAATGTTTAAAATGTCCTAAGTTTTAAGAAACTGTTAAAGTTAGAATTTTCATATGAGGGATAAAAATAATTTTTTTATTTCTTATCATATCAAATTTAAAAGAATGAATAATGAATCAAGCCATCTTGACGTGATCTATAAACCAACTTGGCCTATGATACTATATTGGGCCGCAAAAGTATCATGGGTCATAAAAATGTAAAGCGAACAAGAGATAAAGCTTAAAAATGGATCTATCAAACTTTATCCAATGAGGCAAACAAATCCTTAAGAAATTAAAGTGGAAATATGTATTTTTCCCTCAAGAGACTTAGACCTTGGGTTTCCCATTGCCATTGCAGAAAACAAACGACTAATAATAAGACTTAGAAATCTTCATTACTATTGACTCGTTGTTCTGTCATTTTACCGTTAATTCCTTTGTCCTTAACCTTGGAATTCTTCTACAAACTATGGAAACCGACTAATACGCCAAAAACTAATAAACTAATTCTCCGGTGCATTAAAAAATATCGTTGACACGGCCGTCAAACCAAGTTGCCGTTTCAACGGGGAAGCCATCAAGTCCTGGCATTCGGACATAGGAATTCTCCATTAATTATGCCCTTTCCAGTACGTTATTATGTTGAATGACCTCTTCATTTAAAAGTTTAAACTGTTAGAAAAGTATGATATTAAATGTTTAATATTTCTGACAAGTCTCCTCACATGCATGCGATATTCAATTTTTTTTTTTAATTTAGCACATGAAACTTTCTCCATACATAAGTGTGACAAATTCTAACCAGGACATCATATTTCGTCCAGCCCTGATATTTTATTAACAGGTTGTTCTGACAAATTTATTTAACAGATTTTACAAATCCATATAGCTCAATGGATGTTTTTGAAGTTCATAAGATTTTAAAACTTATTTTAAAAATAAGCTTTTAAAGTATTTGGATACAATAAAATTTTGAAGCTTTTTAAAATGTGAGTAATGATAATTTTATAATTAATATAATTAAAATTGAAGAATTTTTTAAAAATTTTAAAAATAAGTTAGGAAATTATTATTTTTTCTTTTGAAAAAAAAAATTATAACATTCTAATTACATCTTGTTTTAGAAGTTTATAAGCTTCTTTTTTGAAAAAATTATTAAATACTTTATTGGCATCTTACTCTCAAATGTCTTCTAAGTATTTTGAACTACTTATAACATCACCTATCAAGTCAAAAGTCAAATGTTTAATGTTTCTAAAGTTGTGTGTATAAATAAGGGTGGGGGTGGAGTATTCTGTTGCCTATCAGTAGAAGAAATTAGTCCTTTCTCAACTTCTGTCTTCATTTCTCTGTTCTCTTCACCTTATTTGAATCCATTCAAAGCCAAGGCTCTCAACCTCACCACTTATTCAAGGATGCCTGCAAAGTCTCCGTCATACCTCTTTTTATATTCAGTGATCTTCTTTGCAGCAGCGTCTGCTGTGATGTCTCAAGGTAATTGCAGCTCCTTTGTGCAGGACATTATAATGATCATCTAATGTCCGGCCTTCCTGCATACATTATAGCATTGATTTTAGCATTAGACATTCTCAAAACCAATACTACACTCAGGCGGGCGGGTCAATTTTCTGCAGGCAAATGCAAATTTGTATCTTGTAAATTATCAGATTGTTACTTATATTCATAAACTTCGTGTGGAAATACATTATTATGCCCTGTATTTCTTCTCTCCTATGAAGTTCTTTTTATATATTCTACTTAGCCTTGTCCTTCTCTAGTGATAGGTTCAAACAGAAGTACTAATTTAACTTAGTCAAATGTCAAACACAAACTTATAGCTAGTTCCTTTAATTATGATATTTTTGAACAAGTTCTCGGTAATACGCCTAAACATTTTCTAATTGACGAAATGAATGTAAAGGATTGACGATAATAAATCCCATGCATGCATGTTAATAAATCCCCATGCATGCATTGTTTTTTCTTTTTTGATAATTATGCATGCATATTTATAGTAAGTAAAAAAGATGGGTCACTTTTAGTGTCTAATTTTCAAGACTCAGCAAACCTGAATATATTCTACAGGTGGAGGGTCCGTTGGAGTGTGCAATGGGCGTCGTGGTTCCGACCTACCGTCAGAACAAGAAGTCGTCGAACTCTACAAAACCAACGGGATCAAAAAAATGAGAATCTACGACCCAAATCAAGCAACTCTAACAGCCCTCCAAGGATCCGACATAGAACTCATTCTCGACGTCCCCAATGGTGATCTGGAATCCCTTCAATCCGACGCAACGAACTGGGTTCAGACAAACGTCAGGCCGCACTTCCCTGCAACCAAAATCCGTTACATCGCCGTGGGGAACGAGGTCGACCCCGAAAAAGAAACATCTCGCTTCGTCCCTTTCGTTCTCCCTGCCATGCGGAGCATCTACAGTGCACTCTCAACATTGGGCCTGCAAGACCAAATCAAGATCTCAACGGCAACATACTCAGCCCTCTTGACAGATTCTTATCCGCCGTCAAATTCCAGATTCAAAGATAATGCTTTCATGGATCCAATTATCAGATTCTTGTCTCAAACTGGAGCTCCGCTTCTCGCCAATATATATCCTTATTTTGCTTACATCGGAGACCCTGAAAGGAAGATCCCACTTCCTTATGCCTTATTTACTGCTCCAGGAGTAGTTGTCCAGGATGGTAGATATGGATACCAGAATCTTTTCGATGCCATGGTTGATGGCATGTATTCTGCTATTGAAAAAGCTGGAGGGGTTAACGTTGAAATCGTGGTTTCTGAGAGCGGATGGCCGTCGGATGGTGAACCTGAAGCGACAATGGAGAATGCAAATACTTACTATCGAAATTTGATTAATCACGTGAACAGGGGGACCCCAAAGAGGCCGGAGAAAGCTACAGAGACTTACTTGTTTGCCATGTTTGATGAAAACCAGAAGCCCGGGGCCCCGAGTGAGCAACATTTTGGACTGTTCTATCCTAATAAGCAGCCAAAATACCAACTAAGCTTCAATAATGTGTAAGATGCAGGAAGATCAGTCTGAGTACCGAGTCCATGCATAACAGAGTGGGAAACAAGTGACTATGCAAGGAAAATAAAATAAAATAAGATAGTGATCATCCTTTTCTAATTAAAGAGAAGAAAAATAAAAGGAATTATTATTTCTATTTTGAGGATATCTATAATTGCTATTCAAAAGCATGGAATGTGATGGAATCACTGTTTGGTGCTGATATCACAAATTAAATTCATAACGAGAAAAATATAAAAAAGGACTAAAAAGATTTTAAGGGCTAGAGAGCCCAATTAACTAAACCTATCTACATGGGAATTTAAATTCCAATGGGCCGAAGCCCATTAAGAAAAATACTATAAATACCATACATACTAATTAAGTCCCAAAGTAAAAAGAAGGAAGGACATGAAAAACCATTTGGAAAAAAAAAAAAACTCGAGAGCTCAGACTCTCTGCTTTGTGCTTCACAGAAAAGAACTTAAAAAAAATTTGCTAATTTTTGGAAAGAACCTTAACTCTATTTTCAAGTAACATTATTATGGTGTTGTCTATGAAAACTTTTACTTGAAAAGAGAGAACTTTGTGAATGTAGACAAGGACAGGAGCTCAAAATTCTAACAACCAAATCATCCCAAGGTCTGAGAACTGGAGAACTAATTCAAAGCGAGACATTGCAACTCCTTATTTACCTCAACATGCAAACACTTGTCCCTCTGAGTAGACGTATCTTGATGATTGCCCACTGCTCAATGCCACTAGAGGTAGACCCATTCAATAGTGCCATAGCCCTAAGGAGGAGCAAGGAGTCAATATCTCCCCTTAGTCATCACTCTCTTGAGATAGTTTTTTTGCCAAGCTATCTTGGGTGGTCGTACTTTGTCCAAGAATGAATATTGTTAGTTGGCCAAAGTTCGATTGCAAGGTAGACCCTTAGGAGCGTTTGTACAACTTCATAGTAAGAATGGCACTAAATGACCTAAGTGAAATCACTTGTTGCAAGATAATCCATACCATTTTAACTAAATGCGTCTTGATGTGGTTCATCAAATGCTAGTTAGATTATCACTAGGTGGGAATAGTTGGTACAATGCTTCTTCCATAATTTCTTCATCAACTGTAGGTACCTACCTAAAGATAGCGACTTATCTGCTCACCATCAGATATAAAGATGGAGAATCCCTTAAAGACTATATCAACCTGATGTTGCTTGGAAACAGAGTTAGAATACTTTTTGAAAGTCAATAATTTGAAGGGTTCTTTTTCTTAGTTCTCAACTTTGTTTGACTTTAGAGGTTAGTATTCATGATCTTTTTTCCTTAGTGGGTTTCAACCCCATCATGATTTAATTGCCATCTTGGTGGGCTTAGTCAATTGGGTAGTCTTTTTATTGTTTTATTCTTTAATTTAGTAATCCTTCTTACTTCATTTTACTTTGTAACCCTTGAGGGTGTAATTTTTCATATCATCAAGCCCCAATATGTTCAATTTGAAAAGTTATTTTCATGTTGATATAATACATGTTGGATTTTAATTTTTATATTATCTTAATTATTACTAAAATAAAGTGATCATTTAATTAATTTTTCATATTTTTAAAATAGGGAACATAATTCAAGCTAGAGTCCATATTGAGTTAAAGTTCGAGGAAGAGAGGCAGGTAGCAGCGCATGTACCACTGCTAAGAAGCCATCAGTTACCTTGGGGGTGGCTATCATGATGGCTGCCATGTGGGTGCCTAGTGGGGCACTCAACATCTTTTTGGACACTCGAGTTGGGTATCCAACACCTTAGAATAGGGGTGTAAAACTAATTGAGTTAGACTCCAAGTTAAATCAAAGTTTGAGCAAGAGAGGAAGGACATGGTGGCGTGATTATTACTGCTAAGAAGTTGTTGGTCACATCTAACGCTATTTTCATGGAGACTACCATGCGAGCGCTTGGATAGGGTGCCTAAGCTAGATGTTTGTAGGGCTCCCAAGCTAGGAGCCTAAGTTGGGAGGCAAACACTCTCTTAGATGCTTAGTGCTTCCTCTAATGTTAGGTCGTCTGACCTTTTCTAAGCTTTAGGGTTTTGTTAAATATTTTTAAACATTGGCTCATTAAGCAAACATAACCTTTTATTTTTCTAATGAAAAGAGTCAATTGATTGCCAGATAATGGCAAAAGTAACTTCATTTCTTGGGGAGGTTAAGAAAACTTTCTTGGGACAAAGATTTGTGTGTTCGAGAATGTTAAGGACATTCATCAATAGTTTGCATTTTGTGAATGACTTAAAAAATTTTATTGGGATGTTTCATGCTTGGGAGATCTTTCAAGATTGTTAGTAGAGATCATAGTCTTATAAATCACTCTTGCTTTCTTTATAGAGCACTTTATTCATCATGTATTTAGATAGACCTTGCACAAAAGCTAGTTAGTAAACTTGGGTTGGTTACATAGAAAATAGATTGTTAGGTTAATGGATGCAGGTCATATTACAAAGATAATGCTAATGACATAAAGTGTAAGATTGGCTGTGCAGGGAGATGAAAACTCGTGTCATGACCTTCATCACACAATTGACTAATACTAAGCAAATTATGTTTAAAGCCTTTAACAAGCCACACATTATCAATAGTAGTACCAGTTTACTTACAAATGGTACCTTTACCTATTATGCGTCCTTTTGTGTTGTTTGTATAGAGGACATTTTCTGCAAGACAATTGTCAAGTTTAAGAAACATGGATATATCTCCTATCATATGCCTAGAGCATGCACTATCTAAGTATCGCTTCTATTTTCAGAAATGTTCCTTGGCATGAACTTGCAAGACATCAGTTTGTTTTAGGGCCCTAAACTATGTTGGGTCTTGCATGGTTAGTAGCAAATATTTTTCTTACCCAAACAAACTTTGTACCATTGAGTTTTTCAATTTGACATTTATAATTGACATGAAGAGGTCTACCACAAGTAAAATAGGTTTTTTGAATTGGTTTGAAATTTTTTTTGGAAGTTTTTGAAACTAGTTTGGTATTTTTTTGGTTTCTATAGTTTCTGAATTTTTGACCCTTTTTGTCATTATTTCTAGGTGGAACATGCATTTGTATGTGCTTGACAGTTGTAGAACATTTACCTAGATCTATTTTAGCATGACAACATTCTTCAACAATCATTTTTCCTTTGATTTCACAGCTCATGTTCTCAATTTGTTTCTTCAAATTATTCTCTTTAGTGAGTCAATTATTCATTTTCATTTTGCATTTAGCATCAAGGGTCTCTCTATTTTTAACCATTTGCATTTCAAACTTATCTTTATGAGCTTTATCTAGTTTTTCCTGCGAATAATCCACTTTATCTTGCATAGCTTTATTTTATTAACTAGTATATCAACACGAATTTCATAAAGCTTTAGTAATTTTTGTACATACTCATCAATGTCAATTTCATTACTGGAATCACAATTAGAATGAGAAGAGATACTTACTTGATTTACCATGAAGCAATTCTCTTCATAGTCAAATTGTTCACAAATGGATTCGTATCATGTAGTAGCCATCGCTTTGACTTTGGCTTGTTTTGCATTTTTCTTCAATTGAGGAAAATCTAGTTTCTATGTCTGATTTCATTATATTTGTAGCAGTGAGGTGATTTCGGACTAGTTTTTCTCAATTTTGATTTGTTGTTTTAGAATTTTCTTTTGAGGTTTTTCAATTGCTTTAATCTCCAAGAAATCAAAATAATCTTTTGGAAAATATTCTTTTGGGCTTTATTTTTGAACCATTATCTTTATTTAGTAGCATCATCTCATGGGATGTGAGAGATCTAATTAGTTCACCCATGGTCATCCTGTTAAGATCATGAGCTTCCTGAATAGCAGTTACTTTTGGCATCTTTTCTTTGGTCAGCGATCTAAGAATCTTTTGAATTTGCTAATCTTCATTTATAGTTCTATTGAGTGTGATCATAAGATTTATAAATTCTATGAAACGTGCATACATTTAACTTTTGGTGTTATCAAGTTTCATTTGAAACATTTCATACTTGTGAATGAGAAGAGCAATCCTCACTTGTTGAATCTGACTAGTATCTTCATGGGTCACTTGCAACATTTCCCACATTTTCTTTGTTGTAGCGCATGAATTGACTTGGTTGTACTATTCTTTTGTAAGAGTGTATGATAGAATGTTTTTGGCCCTTGCATTCATTGAAATACCTTTTTATCATCACTAGTTAATTCTCGTTGGTCCTTTGGAACTATTTGTCCGTCAACCAATTTCATTGGAATCATTGGCCCTTTTCTGAAAATCCAAGGCAATTATATATTCTTGTATCCAATTTTTTCAGTAGCATAATTGGAATCATCAAACAGTGGAGGCCAGTTAAGTGATTGCCCTTTTGTAAAGATATTGAAAGTATTAGTGGTCATAGGATTTTTTACTCAGGTAGTTACACCACAATATAAAGAACCAATGCTCAAGCTTAAGAGTGGGTGAATTAGGCCTAATGGATTTTGATGCAAGAGAAGATTATCACTCAAATATTTTTTGACCTTTCAAAATGCTTTAAGTTTTTTGCAAAAAATAGTTTTGGTTACTAGCTGGAATTGGTAAATATCAATTAAGCAACCAATCAAACAAGTGATAAATAAAGCAAAAAAAATAGAAGTAAATAAACACCAAAATTTATAGAGGTTTAGCAAGCCACTTAGGATTTTGAACCTATCAAATCAATTAAGGTATGAGAATGTTTAACAAACAAGCATATTAATTTGACAAAGCGAAAGTTAAGAATTAGAAACACCCTAGTAGGGTGAAAACTAGCTCTTCGCAATGAGCTAAATCAGAATCCTAAATAGGATAAAGTGCATTCTAGAGTACTACGAAATTAGGTGCTTTATTAATGGCGTGGGGGAATTTCTATTAGTTTCACTTGCGCAACCTCTATGGATTGATGCACGAGTTGTTGCCACTATGTACGGCAAGCTCTAGACTCTCTTTCTAGATCAAAATCTAGAACACTATAGAAGATTCAAGATAGTACGCTTTACTGGTTTTTTCACTTAGAGTTCTATAAAGGAACTAAGTGCCCAGTTTGTTCTCTTTATGTGGTCTCTCGAGAACAGGTATGACTCTCATCCCTTTTCACGACTAAGTTCTCAAGACATAAACTACCTCACCTTTGTCTCCCCAAGGTCCGTCAAAGACATGCACCCATTGACCTCTTCACCACAAGGTCCCTCGAAGATATAAGTAGAGCAAGGAATTAGCAAACATTTAAGCATAATGTGAATGAGAGTATCACACAACTCCTCAAAGCACTCTTTAGATCTTTTTCCCGATTTAGTGATTCATGCTAAACAATGCTGCACATTTTTTTATTTGTAGAGTCATGTCCAATAGCTACAAATCCTTAATTAGATAAGTGTCTATTGGAATCAAATAAGGAAACAACATATTATGGTAAAAATCCAATAGCACCATGAATTGTGAATTTATCAATAAGCACAAGAGGATTTATTTATTTTGTAGATCATAAAGATATGAATTAGGCTAGAGTCTTCAAGAAACCTTTTAAATGAGTAAAGTATATTCTAGCGCAGAGATAGATTCCAACAAGTAATCAAAGAAGAATAATTATGGCATCTAAATTAGATAAATTTATTTAGCAAGCTAGACATGCAAGATTTAGAGCTAAGAATGATATACTTTCCTAGTATGAAAGATATGAGAATCAATCTAGATGATTTTTTATGAAAAAGATAAGTCGGATTCTAGTTATTCATAGAAGGTAGATTTCATACGAGATTTAAGAATTCTCTAGAAATTATTTAAAAATAATTTAATATGTCTATGCAGAAAACTGCTCTTTCCTTAAATCATTAAAAGATTATCAAATTGGAAGAAGATGGTAGAAAAAGGAAAAAGCCATTAGCCAATCATTTCAAATATTATATTTATTCAACCTAGCCATGATGAACACATGTTTAAATTGAAGATTAGCAACATGATATTCCTTCCATATATAAGAGATATGTTGTGCTTAATCAATTATAAATATATCCTATCAAAATCAACACAAGGAAGGATTTTTCCAAATAAACAAGATATTTTCTAGATGACACAAGACAAGTTCAAATAGATTTATGGGACTATTCACATTAATCATATAGCAAATATTTTCATAATCAAAACTCTTAAACTCTTACAAAATCATCAAAGGGTATACAATGGATATCCAAGGCAAGTCCAAGGGTAGTGTCAATGCTGGATTAGATTTGAATGTCTATTATAAATGGTACAAGCTAGAGTTAAGTCCTAAGGGTAATGGGCAGTTGGCAAGTCTAAACCTAAGTATATCTTCATATTCAAGTAGGAAAAAATATGTGTGATTAGGTGAAAGGACTACAAATATTAGATTGATATTTATTAAATTTGGCCAAGTATGTTGACATATACCGGTATAAGCTGTATAGGTTGAAGAGTCACAACTACCACATTTTTATGGAGCAATTGCTATCAATTGTAGAGTGCATGTCTTTAAAGAACTTACTAAGCTCGGCCGAAGGTTTCCATACTTGGTTTGGTAGTTCTTTGAATGCAATTACCAAGTATGGAAATCTTTGGTCGAGCTTAGTAAGTTTTTCAAAGACTTGAGTACAAGTTTTTCCTCTAGCATTTTTTGATTACATGGAGAATTTGCCTATTCAATTGATGTAGAAGGCACAAAATGAAGAGCCAGTACAATATTGATGGATGTATCCCTTTAAAAGATAAAATAATATAGGTATTTATATTATACAACTATTGCATTATTGAATTTAACTAATGTGTTACTTATATTAAACTTAAGGACCTTAGCAGACTCAAAACATAAAAAAAAAATGAAGTAAAAGGCACAAATGGAAGAATCAATTTGTGAGGCCTTTTTATGTCAAAAAACATCCAGCTTATGTTCATATTACTTATAATCACATGTGCAAGTTTAAGAATTAGAATGATGATGGTGGCAATGATGATTTAATTCCACAAACCTTGTCTAGTTTTAATCAATTTGATTGTGCCTACGATGCTTGTACAACTCAATATTTGAGTGAAGTCAAGTTTAGAGCTGCAACACTACATGTGTTGCATAATTGTAAGGAAGTCAAGCAATTTATTGAGTAAGTAAATTAAGCAATTAGTGTTAAGTATTTTTGCATCCAATATTATTTTTGTGCTTCTAATATATTTTTAACTATGTCAATGAAGATATTTGTAGAATACTTCAGAATTAGTGATTAGGATGGTAATGCTAGGATTGAAAATCAAATTACAAATTGGTTTAAATCGTATGTAAGAAAATTTGAAACTTATTTATATATGCCGCAATATAATGAAAACATTACATAAGTTTTGTCACTACCAACATTTGTGTGATGAATGATAGATTCATGACTAGAGAAATGACATTACAAATAAATATTGCATGACTTGGCTTGGTGTTATAACAAAATAGCTAGGACATAGCCTAAATATTTTATGAATGGGTAAAAAAATTCCACACCGATGCCTGGAGTGAGGGCAAAACAATAATAAATGATAGGGTATGGGATAAAGTAATTGATGGAATTGGTGGTGAATAAGACTACTATGAAATATCGAAAGAGATGATAGAGTTAGAATAATGTGGCAATCATATCAAGAATGTGGTTTTATTCCATTGTGAGCTGTTTGATCCTAATCTTGTAAGAGGAATCTGTATAATGCAATCAAAGTATAAAATTTTTGATGTTAGACAAAAGAGACTATATAAGAAGTATGATCTACTCATTATTTCCCAACAAGTGAGATAGATTTATCATGTTCTATACTCAGGAAGAATTAAGGATAAGAATAATTGAAGGATAGTTATAAAAACAAAGACAAGAGGAAGAGTGAAAATTGAAGATTCATTACAAGTGGTATATTAGAACGATATGGCATCAAATGTTGATACAGTAATTCCAGGTGAATTAGTAGAGGGCATAATATATTGTACTCATCTTTTGAGGAATGTGGATGAGTAAGATATACATGTTAATGGTTTCATTAGTAGTGATAATGAAGAAAACTAAGAACTTAGCACTAATGAAAATGAATTTGATAAAGATGATGATATTAACAGATCTAACAACTCTTATGAAGGTTGAATTATATCATTGTTATGATACTTGTTTTTATCTTCATGTAATGTGATTCATATTAAATTTTATTATTTGTTATTCTCATTGCAAATTATAACTTGTCATGATATTATTGTCGATATATTTAATTCCTATTTATGTTTTTTTTTAAATTTTTTTACAAATGATTGGTCCATTAGGTATGAGAAATACTATTATTGGTAGAGGCAAAGGCATTGGACAAGGTATTGGTGATGCTCTACCACCTTCAAACATAGGACAAAGTCAACCACCCCATCTCTCAGCTTTGATTGCCATTTATAACTATACCTACCCCAAGCTTTCCTTCCTATCCGGCCACTTATCCTTATCCTCTTGCTCTTTATCACCATCAACCTCATTGCTATTATGAGATCATCTATCTTTTGCCCCCCACAGCAGTCCCCATAACTGCAATTCCCTTCACCCCCTCATTCTTTATCACCTGCATATACACCCTTATTATCTTCATCCCCGCACATTGGCCAAACTTCAGGGAGGAAGGATTAATACTCCCACTCTAAAGTTCTGGCAAGGTATATTTGTGTTAATCAAAATTTAAATTATATCATGCACAAAGTTTATTTTATTTTATTCCATATTATATGTCTATATTATTTTATTAAGTGTTGCTATGGACTTTATGCTGGTACATATCCTCACTTAACATTACCAAGTTCTTGACTAGAATGACCAAGAACAAGATGCATAGTGTACATACCTGATTGGATATTTCCTAGAGTATTTGATAACTTATAATCATGGAGTGGAAGGTTTATATTAACTTGTTATTTGTAAGTACATGCTCATGCATTTAATGTATTATATATATATGTATATTAACTTGTTTCATTTATTTTCATAGAAATATATCTTTTGGGATTCCCAACACTAAGCTATATGCAGAGGGCATTTGATATGAAAAAGTGTAATTGATTGAGCAATATGTATGGCCATACCCAAAGGATAGGTAAAAGGTTAGACTGGATTAGATACTTAAGATGCCTTTTTGTTTCCTCTGAGCATCCACATACTCTTCAAAAAAGTTTGTATAAGTCAAGAAGAACCAAACTTCTTAGGCTAAAGAATCTCTTTATATCGAAGGATGTATTTCTATTAGAACACATGTTGAGTGATTGGTAAGTTTCTAAACTTTCAATATTTTGTACAAATACTTAGTTTGAGTATATGCTTGATATAGTTAGAATGTTTAGAGGAGATAGGATATGGAGAAAGGGTGCATGGTCTGCTTCCCATTTGGTGTTGAGTTGATATATTAGATTATTAATATAATATGTGGTTGGTTTTTGTTGTTTCTAGTCTCTCTTCTATTTTTTGGTATGGACCAATCTAAAAGGAGATCATTATTTGTATTAATCCTTTTATGTAAACTTGGGAGTTGCAGAAGCTGTTGACGGATTGTGGAGGATATTTTTGCACATACCTAACAGAGGAGGACCATTGGGAGCCAGATTGGCGAGATAGCAAGGAGAGCTACTACAAGTTTCTAAAAAATTCTTTATATTTGAATTACTTATCTCAATAAAGCATTTACTTATTAAATTTTTATCTTGTAAGAGGGCTTCCAATAGGCTATCTCGATCCCCAACTCAGCTAAAAGAGTGTCATAAAGAGTAGAAACCCAATAGTTTCAAGCTAAGTTTTAGGCATAATATGTTGGTGACCCTAACAAAAAGGGACAAATGTATAGTTAAGCTACTAACACTGCCCTCGTGCAACTGTGAGCCTCCTACAAAGTCATTAGTTGTCGATCAATCCCACTGGGAGCCCTAGTAGGTTGAAATGTGTACCAAGGTTGCACAATTGGACTGTGCTTATTAAGGTTGCACAGCTGGACAAGTTCATATGAGAATAGTGAGAGAAGCGAGTCCAAAATGAGCAGCTAGTCAAGCTTGAGCAACATGATATGCTGTCTCAGTATTCAAAGATAAGGGATGAGTTATGACATATAGTTGACAATGTCTAGTAGACAAATTATTTTGTTCAAAAGCACCTAAATGTGCTTGTCGGATAGACAACTTTGGTTTAGGGTATTCATTCTTCTTCGTCTTTGGCTCTGCTTCCACATGTACCGAAGTAGCATCATGGAGACGATGACAATGATGATGATGTTGATGACTACTTTGCAGATGAGGGCCAATAGTTAGGATGCTTATTTTTTATTTTTATTGTATTTTGAATATTTTTTACATTAGACATTTATAAATTATGGTTTTTTAATTTTATATTTTGGATATAATTGCATGTTTATTATTTGATATTTTTGTGTATTATTGTGTATTTATTAATATGGATAGGTTACAAAATTTATAAATTAAAATAAAATAAAAAATAATATTTTTTGAAAAAAATGTTTTGATGGATTTGCTCAAAAACAATAACAACTTTTTTAAACAAATGAATATTATTGAGGCAAGATCCAAGGAAATTCCTTGAAAATAATTTTGATGATCCAAAACTAGCAAAATTTTCATTGGAAATTTTGTTGAGGGATTTTCCTCTTGAAAATTCCCTAAAAAGTGCTTTGATTATATGCTGATAGAAAAGTTATCCGCTTGAAATTTGATGCTTTGCACTAGATTTTTTGCTAGAAATTAGTTTACAATGAGGCTTTTCGCAACAGACTTTTTCTCATAAGGATTCCATAAAATTTTTTTATTGTCAATGGCTTTTCAATGGATTCTTCTAGAATTAGTGAGCTTTTTTGGTTAGTTATAATAGAAAAACATACCAATATTGCCCAATGATGAGAAATATTTATATGAGGTGACTGACATGGCCTTGTCACATCAAGTTCAAGTGGTTTGTTAGGATGATACCATTTGTAGCCTCTGAGTGGTCTAAATTTCATGAACGTCATTTCTTGAGTTGGTATCAAGTCTAATTGATGTAGATTCTGAGAGTTGTAAGGGTATTTTACCAAGTATAGGGGCAAAAGTGCTAGTTTGAGCCTTTACACAAATGTTTTGAAATTGGACCACATAGACCAGTCGAAGAGATTGAACCGATGACCTGAGGCTAGTCCAGTCCATATGAAGATTAAAAATTAGGGAATGATTGACTAGTCAAAATCGATCAAAACCAATAAAAAATAGTTTATTGGTGGTGGTTCGATCGATGGACTATCAATTCACTTATTTTTTTATTTTTTTGAAAATTGAAAATTTTAATATTTAAAAAAATAAAAAATGTAAAAATAAAAGTGGAATTGAGAGTTAAAAATGATGACCTAAGATTTTGGACACGAAGTTTTTGAAAATAAATTTATTTTCTTGAAATTTAATGAAGTAGCAGTTATATATGGATGCTTATATTGAAGTAGTTAATTTATTTTGTTTAATTTCTATTAGATTATATTCAATATTTAGTTTGGAAAAAATTATTTTTACTTGGATTTGAAGCATGAAGCAGGCGATAACTTAAATTGATACTTCTAATTAAATTATTTATTTATAATTGACTAATTGTGAAGTAGTACTTTTTAAACAAACAACTTTAAAAAATGAGATGGAATTCTTATTATAATATTTATATTTATAAAATTAATTTAATTATTACATCGTTATGATGTTACACTTGTCAAATTGATCGAACCTATAACTTGTAATATTGCTTGTTCTTTGTCCGATTCAATTTTTATGACACTGCTTTACACGCATAAATATTGAAATGAGGAACTTGTGAAGTCTAATTGAAACTTGCACCACAACGAAGCCTCTTGCTCCGGTGCCCTGGGTTGCGAAGAAATAGATGTCTATATGAGTACAATGACTAGAAAAGAATTCTAGTCCATATATCAGGAGTTTACTTGAGAAATTGAATTGCAGAAATATGTGTCTTTTTCCTCAAGTTACTTTTATTTTAGAATCTATTTTCATTCATTTTTATGATTTAAAAATAAATGACCAATTTTTTGTTATTTTCACCAAAATTTTGATTCATTTTAATTGAAAGATCATTTTTGAATAATTTATATATATATATATATTTTCCCAATAATATATATATTCGATGCATATGCTAAAACTTTTACAACATATAGTAAATAAAATAAATATTTATTGTTAGTATGGTATTGGTTTTTTAAATAACATGTGATATTTATTTAGTTTTTTAGTATAATGATAAAAAAATTATGAAAAGATGATAATTATAAATATGGAATGTGTGGGTTGTAAAAGGTAATTACTATATAAGTTGTAGTTATAAGCATTAAAAAAAAGAAGTGAAGGCATTTTAGAGATAGCACACGAGAACATACCAAAAAGTGGGTAGATACTTTATTAATAGTATATCATTTGGGAAGGTCCACAAGCTCCCATGTCCTATTCTTCTCGATGCTTGCAATTTCTTCATTCATGGCAATCTGCCAAACTTCTTCTTTTGTTACTTCATTGTACATTTGCAGTTCATAGGTAAAATATGCTACATCACATGATTCATATATTTCTTGTAGGATTCTTACCTTTTTGATTAGGCTTTCAAATTCTGGATATAATCCATCAGATGATTATGATGAGCTGGGGCTTGGATTGGAGCTTGAAATGGTGCTTTCGCTTGTGCTGACTGGTTATTTAGTTTTGAAGTAGCTACTGGGGTAGGCAAATAAATGACCTTTTTTTTCATATTTTCATTTTTCTTCCCAATTCCATGCATGCTTTTCATCAAAATAACATCTTGAGAGATAATGAGTTTGTTTGTCTTTGGATCTAATAGCCGATATCCCTTGGATTCATCAACTATAACTGATAAAGATTAGTTTTTCTCCTTTATTGTCAAACTTTTCTCTTTGTTGAGAAGGAATGCGCGAATGAGCAATACATCCAAAGACTTTGAGATGATTTACTTGTGACTTTCTTTGATACCATGCTTCATGTGGAGTTTCGATTGGAACTGCTTTAGTTGGTGATCAAGTTAGAATATAAACTATTGAATTTACTGCTTCTGCCTAGTAATTTTTTGGAAGTCCTTTGCCTGACATCGTGCTTTGTGCCATTTGCACAATTGTGCGATTCTTTCACTCAACAATACCATTTTCTTGAGGACCGTACCGAACTATTAGTTGTTGATGGATTCTTTTCTATTTGCAATAATTCAGGAAGGATTTTCCAATAAATTCACTTCACCGATTAGTTCTAAGAGTCTTTATTTTCCATAGCTTTGATTTTCCACACGTGCTTTGAATTTTAGAAATTTAAGAAATGCATATAGCTTTTGCTTTAGAATATATACCCATATCATTTTGGTGTAGTCATCAACAAATAGAAGAAAGTACCTGTTATTGTTCAGTAAAGTACCTGTTATTGTTCAGTAATGGCGTCTGGGTTGGTCTACATATATCAACATGTATTAACTCAAGAAGAGCTTTAGCTCTATATGATATCTTTGGAAATGGTAGACTATGCACTTTGCCAAAGATATATCCTTCACATGTCTTGTCTTGAGCTAGAACATTTGAAAGGCCAAGTATCGTATTTTTTTTTCCATAGATTCAAGCCTTTATAGCTCAAATGCCTATACCTTAGATGCCAAAGGTTGTAATCTTCATCTTTTGAGCTCTAAAGCGCCACTTTCTTATTCAATGGCAAATTAAGAGAAAAAACTGTATTAGAACTCATCTTAGTTCTAACCATCGTGAGATTCAACACACTTGTCATTATTGAACTCCCCTTTGTAATCTTTCTCTAACAACTGACCATTACTCAAAAAATTTTGTTCTAAATGGGGAACATCAAAAACATCTTTGATGATATTAATTTTACTTTGTTTTGTTTTGACCTCAATTTCTCTTAGTTTTTCCATTTCCCAATTTCACTTATGATGAATATAACTCATTGAGCTTCACTAACATTTTCTTATTTCCACACATTTGATTGCTGCAACTGCTATCCACATACCAAATATTCTCAAGTTGTAGTTAAGAATTCTGGCAAGAATAAAATATTTGATTAGCTTCTCTGAAGTTGGATTTATTTGGTTCTCTATCACCTTTATACTAACAATCTCTTTGGGAATGATTGCATTTTTACATTTCTTGCATTTTTAGTGTCATGACCACTTTTCTTGTAGATTCCATAATAGAAATTTGGATTTTGACTTGAATTTCTCTGATTAAAGTTACTCCTTCTTCCTCATCCTTGATCTTGCAAGTTTTGATATTTGCCACGAGCTCTACCTCTTGAACCTTTTTGCATAAGATAATTTTTTTGATTTTGTTGCTCTGAAATATTGGATTTTACCTAAAAGGTTTGCTCCAAGCTTTGGCTTGAAAATTTGCTTGTCCTTTTTTCAAGGGCTTCTATTGATTTGAGTTCATCTAAAGATAATTTTGACAAATCTTTGGATTCTTCAATTACAGCAACTATATGCTCAAACTTTGTTGTAAACTTCATAGCACTTTTTCTATGATCTTTTGATCTTCAATAGAATCACCATATCCTCTCATTTGATTAACTATGATAGAAACTCAAGAAAAGAATTCTTGCACACTTTCAGTCTCTTTCATTGCTTATAAAAATCCCACCATAAATTTGTTGGGTGTGAATATATAATTTGAGATAGAATTGATAAATAGGAGGATAAAATTTATATAAAATACGATATTGCAATGTTTTTCCAAAGCTATCGCAATAAAACTTTGGAATAATTTTGGCTACAAAATATTTTTCACTCTCATTTTTGTATCTAATCTCTCATGCATGCACTACCTTTTTCTCTCATATACAAGTATAATCAAGCATACACACATATATATAATGATACATAAATCATCTAATGAGGCTTCTTGGCGACAAAGAAATTATTTCCACTTAAGGAGATGTGGCAAGTTAATTGCCACATTTTCCATAAGCAATCATTTCTTGAATTGTAAGAACTCAACTTGCTACTACCGCTATTGACCATTTTGGAATATGCTTATCGCTTTTTCGTTCTTTTTATTTTTTGAATTACAAATTATTCTTAACAGGATTTGAGTTCATATGTAACATGGTTGGATCATGAGCAATGATGCAGGAAAAATAAATTAATAAAATAAAATAAAATAGAGATGATCCAATCCTTTTTTAATTAAATAGAAAAAAAAGTAAGATAAATTATTGTTTTTATTTTGAGAATATATGTACTATTTATAAAGCATGAATGCATTAAAATAATTACTGAGAATTACATTCAAAACTCTTGAGATGTCATGTAATTACACACACAAAAAAAGGGCAAAAGTTTTCATTGTTTTGAAAATTATATATGGCTCCCCAACATTTAAAATCCTAATGCAAGACATGCAAAAAAATAAGAAAAGTCAAAAATTAATGCACTTACTTTAAAGTTGGCAAAAAATTTGTGTGCTATCTGTTTGTTCGCATATGATATTCTCTTACCTATTGTCTATGCAGATTAAGATAAAATCATGGTCCGCAGCAGGAACAAGTCTCAAGGTCGGGCTCTGAGGGCTTAAGCTTGTCGATAAGCCGCTACAGCTACTCAATAAGAAAGTGCCATTGAGCAGGCAGTATCTGCAAGGTTGACATCTGACGTGTTGCCGCCCCCACAAATCAAGGCAATTCTTGAGACACCATCGACTCGTCGGAGGGCACTCGAGCCGAGTAGCTCCGTGGGCCGGGGCAAGAGGCAAATGGTTGACTTGGAGGAACTTACTCCTGAGAAGGCCGCTGGGGGCAAAGGGAAATAGAAACTTGTGATGGGCTAGGATCTCTTTGGGAAAGATAATGAGGGCCCAATGTTAAGGCTCCCTCGACTGTCCCCCCCAAGGTTCGCGATGGATCGAGACCAAGAAATAACTAATTTGATGTTGATTGTCGATGGGGGACCGATTGGCCCTGATGCCCTGAAGTGGATGACCTCTGGTCTCTTCCTAAACGACCAAAGCAAATTCATGAACCTGAGTAAGCTCGGGACCATGAAGGCCATGTCCTATTATTGCAATATGGTAAGTGCGAGGTCGATAAGGTTCGACCATCTTTTCCTGTTATAACTCTATTATCTTGCAACTAACATTGCTGCGTTTCAGATAGGACAGTTGGGCTACAACATGTATTGGCGGTCGGAGATGGCTCTTGCTGTGAAAGAGGAGCTCGAGGCTGGGGGAGAGCTGGAGATGATTAAGGTGCAGCTCGAGTCCTCTTAGCTGCAGGTCGAGTAGCTGAATAAGTGGGTGGCCGACCTCAAGAAGCAGCTTGAGGATAAAGATCAGCAGCTGGTGTAGGTTGTTGAGGCTCGCAGCCAAATGGACGATATAAATAAAAATTTGCACCTTGACCTGCAGGTGAGCTATCAATTCGATCGGGCGCAAGGTCGTGCGAAGGTGATCAGCCAGGCTAAAGAAGTATTCCTTTGGCATCTACCTACAGTACGGCGTGAGGCTGTTGAACAGTTCGTTGTTAGCACTGCATTCCAAGATGCGAGTCGCTAGCAACCATAGATGATGCCAAGGAGGCATATCAAATGGTTGTTAAGCAGCTGGAGCACATGGGATACTGCTTTCGAGCTAAGGATAGAAGCCAGATGAGCCTGCTATTGAATGATAAACTGAAGCCCTTTCCTGAGTCGATGGAAGGCAACCCTGTGCAGGCTACTGAGGAAGGACCAGCTGTCGACGCCGTTGATGCATCCCAGTTCGAGAAGGCGAAGAAGAAGGCTGAGATCGATGCTTGACTTGAGCAGATAAATGCTGAGTTTGCATTTGTGGAAGATCTTGTCACGGATCTAAAGGATGAACAGGTCGACCTTGCACAGTACGTGCTGTGGTTGACTAATTTCTTGGGCGATCTTTTGAAACCCTCAAACTCTCCTCGGGTAGTGTCTCCGTTGGTGTTGGCGGAACTTGAGCCCAAAGCTCATTGGGCTGAAAGTGGTCGAGGGGAGCCAAGCCAGCCCTAAAGACTGATCTAGACCAGCTGATTCCCTTTTTTTTTTTTTGGTACTTGTACGTATATACTTTGGACAAGTATAATCAATAAAAGATGCATCTTTTCTTTCATTCCTGCTCTGAGTGATGTTCAACTTCTTGTATAATAATGTGAAGAATACTTGGTTATCTGTTATACAGTAATGATGTTGGACGACTGTGTCATCGATTGCTTCACATTCTCTGTTGTCTATCTGTTAGACCCTTAATGCTTACTTACTTACAAAAATGGTATGGCATCCGTTCCAAGTATGGGATTGATAAAAGGCAGATAGTCGAGCAAACGCAGTGCGGAGCCGTGTAATTGTGGACTGTAGGGTCGACGATGGACATGGAGTGTAAGGAGCTATTTAGGGGGTAGCAAGGGGTTGCTTAGTTGTCAACTGCGTGGTTGACCAAAGACTTGGATGGCTAGAAGCCATTTAGATGGTAGCAAGGGGTGGCTTCGTCGTCGACTATGGGGTCGACTAAAAACTTGAATGGCTAGGAGCCATTTGGGTGGCAGTGAGGGGCTGCTTCATCGTCGACTAAGGGGTCGACTAAAGGCTTGGACGGTTGAGAGTCATTTGGGTGGCAGCAAGGGCTGCTTGGTCGTCGACTATAAAATTGGACGGCATGGAGCCGTTGAAGTGGCAGCAAGGGGCTGCTTATTTGTTAACTAGAAAGTTGGGTGGCAAGGAGACTTGTTCGGCGGGAGGCCATTGAGGTGGCAGCATGAGGCCGCTTAGTTGTCGACTACGGGGTCGACTAGAAACTACAAAGATAGATTAAGCAAATAAAATTACAATTTTATTCAGGCTAACAAGCTATAAAAATACACGCCATATAGATTTAAACAAAAAACTTCCTGAGATTGATGGCGTTCCATGGACGGGGAAGTTCCTCTTCTTGCATGTTAGCCAAGTGGTAGGCATTATGTTTTGCTACTTTGACAACAGAATATGGTCCTTCCCATTTTGGTTCGAGCTTGCCTACGTTCTTGGAAACCTCCATCTTTTTGAGAATAAGGTCTCCGACCTTGAAACAGTGCTCTTTGACCCTTCTATTATAAGTCTGGATCATCTTCGATCTGTAGCACTGTATTGTGTTATAGGCATTCTGACGACGCTCGTCGATGGTTTCCAAATCCAACTTTCTTTTTGATGTGTTCCTCAGTGGGTGATAGTGAATGATCCGAGCAGTATGTTGGATCAACTCTGAAGGTACAATGGCCTCCGACCTATAAACCAGACTGTAAAGGGTGTGATCGGTGACTATTTGGGGGGTTGTTCTATACGCCCACAGCATGCCGGGCAGGTTGTCCGCCCAGTTTGCTCTGGTATCCTCAATTTTGGCCTTTAACTAGTCGAGGACAGTCCTATTAGTAACCTTAGTTTGTCCGTTCGATTGGGGGTTGCCCACTGATGTGAAATATTGTGCGATCCCCAAGGCCTCGCACTATCCCCGCATGCTCTTACTCTGAAACTGAGTGCCATTATCTGAGATAAGAACCTTTGGTAGCCCAAAATGGCAAATGATATTTTTTCAGATGAAACTTTTTATAGCCGCATCGGTTATCTTAGGAATGGCTTCAGCCTCGACCCATTTAGTAAAATATTCGACCACTAAGATGATGAATTTTTGTTGCCTAGTTGACTTCGGCAGATAACCCACAATATCAATTCCCCATTGATCGAACGGCTAGAAAATCTCAACATTAACTATCGGTGCAGCTGGCTGGTGCTGAAGGTTTGAATGGACCTGGCAGGATACACACTTGCGCACAAACTCTACTGAATCTTTCCACAGTGTTGGTCAAAAGTATCCATACCTGATTATTTTATGAGCAAGAGATCTTCCTCCGGAATGGTTGCCACATATACCTGCATGGACCTCTTGCAATACTTTGAATGCCTTGACGTGATCCAAGCATCTTAAGGGGGCTCCATCAAGAGACCTTTTGTACAGTTGGCTATGCTCATTGAGGGCAAATTTGGAAGCCTGACCTCATAGGTGCTTAGCCTTATTCTTGTCGTCGGGGATAATGCCTTGGCTGAGATATAATTTTATTGGAATTTGCCAAGAAACAGGCGCCTCGTCGATGGACATTAAGGTATTTTCGCCAGAGAGGGCAATCGACAGTTTGTCTGTGACCAAAAAAGTGATTTTCCTGTCCCTTGTTCCTCTAATTGAGCTGGCAAACTTTGATAGGGCATTTACCCGTTTGTTCTCAGATTGAGGGACTTGGCTGAGAGTAAAGCTTTTGAACAATTGTTGTAACTTTTTTACCTCAGCCAGGTACCTAGCCATCGACTACTCTTGGGCCTCAAAATTTTCTTCGACCTCTTCTACCACTAACTGGGAGTCTGTGACCGTGACTAAGTGCTCGACTCCACGCTTGAGCGCCATTCTCATCCCTGCTAACAGGGCCTCATACTTCGCCTCATTGTTTGTGACTGTATAATCCAGTTTGATTGCAAAATCATATTCTTCCTCATCTGGGGAGCGAAGAGTGACCTCGATGCCTCCGCTTGATGTGGTTGATGAGCCGTCAACCTGCAAAGTCTAAACAATAGGGGCCACAGTATCCCAATCGGGTAAATTAATTTGGTCTGCAATGAAATCAGTGAGTACCTGTGCTTTGATAGCTGTTTGAGGTTGAAATTTGATGTCAAACTCTCCGAGCTCGATCGCTCACTTTGTCAACCTACCTAATGTATCGGGCTTCACTAAAACTTGCTTCAGCAGCTGGTTTGTTAGCACAATGATGGAGTGAAATTGGAAGTATGGTCTCAGCTTTCACGCAGCAATCACTAAGGCTAATGCAAATTTCTCAATCTCCAAATAATTGTGTTCTGGTCCTTGGAGTGACTTACTACAATAGTAGACCGGTCGATGATTGCCGTCCCGGGTCGATATCAGTATTGAGCTGATTGATGCCTCTGAGATTGCTAAATATATCTGAAGAACTTCTCCCAGCTTGGGTTTTGCCAACATTGGTACTGAGGTCAAATACTGTTTCAATTTGGTCAGCGCCTGATCGCACTGCTCCGTCCACTAAAAACTCGTCGTTCTGGCATTTTTGAGAATTTTGAAAAAAGGGAGGCTTTTGTCTGCTAACTTTGCAATGAATCTCCCTAAGGCCACAATTCTTCCGACCAGCCTCTGAACTTTTTGAACCGTTCTTGGAGGGTTGATGTCTAAGATTGCATGAATTTTCTACGGATTGGCCTCAATACCTCTCTGGCTGACCATGTAACCCAAGAATTTTTCTCCGCAAACTCTAAAAGTGCATTTGTTTGGGTTCAGCTTTAATCCAAACGCCCTCAAAATTTCAAATGTATAGCTGAGGTCGAGTAAGTAGTCTTGGGCTTTTTCTGTCTTGACTATCATGTCATCAACGTAGACTTCCTTTGATTTTCCGATCTCATCTTTGAACATGAAGTTCACTAATCTTTGATAAGTTGTCCTGGCATTCTTCAAACCAAACGGCATGACTAGAAAGCAATAGACACCATTAGGAACCACAAAAGATGTTTTATCTCTATCTTTGGGTGCTATGAATATTTGATGATAGCTTTGGAATGCATCCATCATACTCAACAACTCACATCCAACAGTTGAATCAACTAATAAATCTATCTGAGGTAGGGTGTAAGGGTCTTTAGGACATGCTTTATTCAAATCAGTAAAGTCATTACACATCCTCCACTGTTCCTCAGTTTTCGGGCCTAAGACAACATTACAAAGCTAAGAAGGGTATAGAATTTCTGCAATATAGCTTACGTCTAAGAGTTTTCTAACCTCCTCTTCGATGATCTATGCCCTCTTAGTGTTGAATGTCATTGTCTTCTGCCTGACTGGCTTGTATGAAGGGTAAGTGTTGAGGTGGTGCACTATGATATTCGGGTCGATCCTCTGCAGGTCGGAAGCTTTCCATGCAAAGATGTCGACATTTCTCCTCAAGAAGTTAACCATGAGACATTCTAGATGGGGCCTTAAGTCCATCCCAATATGGGTTATCTTATCAGGGTTGTCCCCTTCGAGCTCGATTATCATGAATTT
>JACGDI010005381.1:2151995-2193653 GCA_014898725.1 Jacaranda copaia
AAAAAAAAAAAAGTCTCATTGTTTTGAAGAGTATATATAGCTCGCTAATGTTTGAAATCCTAGTGCAAGACAGACAAAAAATGAGAAAAGTCCAAAAATTAATGCACTTACTTTCGAGTTGGCAAAAAGTAAAAAACAGATAAAAATGTACAATTACAATAATACCTTTAAATCAATTTGTAAAACTTTTATACTCATGAGGGTTTATTTGATGCATCTTTATTACCTTAAATTTTTTTAAAAGCTTAATTTATCACATAAGGCAATATGACACTAAAAAAACTCATCAAAATCAATGAAATTTTTCAATGGAACAACAGATTTCCAAAGGATTTTTGAAGGAATTTTTGCGTCATAAAAGGCATCATTGCAAATCATTTTCCTATGCTTTTCCAATAGAAAAATCCGCCAGACAAATTTCTGAAGGAATTTCAATGATTTTTAGACAGAATTTAGACTGTTGAAACCAATTCAAATTTCATCAATTTTTCTACTAGAATGTCTTGTCGAAAATTTCCATCAGATATTCATCTAATTTGTGATGAACTTTGCTATTTTTTTTTTAATTTTTTCCAATTAAATTGCAAGGAACTTACATTGGAACTTAATTTTTATTAAAAATTTATTGTGGATTTTTTATGAAAATTTCTCAAATTTTTGTTGGAATTTTTTGAAAATTATTTGATTACACTTGCAATCTATTGATATATCTAGTATATAAAATAATATATAAGTACAAAACAACAAAATTATGCATAAATGGAAACAATATATTAAAAAAAATGTAATCTTATAAATATAAATCTTAAATAATAATTCTTACTTACAAAAATTTGAAAAGTAAAGATCTTATCTAGTAGCCAACAACATCACCACATAAGTCGAAATAGTCATCATCGTCACTAAAAGTTTGTGGAGTTTAATATGGGTAACTAAAGAAGTTATAATATGAGATAAATTGGATTATCAAAAAAGCCAAAAAAAAAAACTTTGAGAAAGAGTGAAGAGATTCAGAAATTTATTGTGACTCAACAAGCCTAGTTTACTACTTAAGTGATAATACTTAGGATTTTTAACTTGCACTTTTATAAGAAACAAGAAAGCAAATACAAGATACAAAGTACCTAGCAACTGGAAGTTGCACTGCTACAATATTGACTAAAGAACAGCAATACACAAGCACTAACTCAACTGTTTGCAAGCTACTAAAGGCCTATAGAGTCTATTGTGAGTTGTCTATGCCTTTTGAGTTTATTCACTTAAATAGACTACTCAAGACAATATATTCCTTTAATACGCAAGCTTGTAGTTTGTTGTTTCCTTTTTCAAATTGACAGTTATACTTTCCTTCTTTTCTGATTCCAAAAATCACTTGCCATATGTTCCTATTTCATTTTAATATAGACAAGGAAACAAATTCCAAAAGGCAATTTGTCATGTTAAAGAAAATAAGAATGAAGATATTTGATTTGGTTATTATCAAAACATGTCTAGAGGAGGTCTTAATAATATCCCCCTTTTTGATGATGACCAAACAAATTTCTTCTTCCCCTGTTAATAGTAATAGTAGCTTAAAAGTAATTGCAAAGTATGAGCGCCTCCCCCTGTCAAGTGTGATCATGCAACTTAAAGCATAGCTACTTAGTTATGGCAAAAGAATATTTCTCCACCTGTCAACAGTAACTAAGAAATTATGCCTCCCCCTATCAAGTGTGATTATGCTACTCAAAGCATAACTACTTTCTTTATAACAAAAGAACTTAATGACAAACACAAGAAGTAAAGGATAATAACATCCACAATAAGAACATATGTAAACATAAGTGCATCCCATAGATAATAAGGGCTAGAATTAAAGATAGATTGTTGTTTCAGACAAAAACCAAAAGCACAAGAACGTGAGACTTCGCTAAGTAGTAATATGTAGAAAGTGTAGGCAAGTGTGCAAACGTCTTTCCTTTCATTATCAAAAAGCTAAACTAGTCAATAATAAGGAAAGGAAAGAAAAAAAATATTGGTAGGTTTTCTTTGGAAATTTTCATACCCCCGTTCATGCGGGAAAGGAAATAATGCCTTATTTGTTTTTTAGAAATAAAAATCTTTCCTAGGGTACAGGTTTGGTAAAAATATCAGCTAGTTGAATTGAAGTGGCCACATAATTTATACAAACGTTGCCATTTGCAAAGTGATCCCAAATAAAGTGGTGACGAATCTCTATGTGTTTGGTGCGAGAGTGATGAATTGGGTTTCAAGTTATGGTAATTGCACTAGTGTTGTCACAGTGAATGGGAACACATGAAAAAGTTAGGCCAAAATCACAAAGTGTTTGTTTCAACCATATTACCTGAGTGTCGCAACTCTCTAGTGCCATGCATCCAGCTTCTATAGTTGAGAGAGCCACTACATTTCAATTTTTTGTTTTTTCTACTCCAGCGGACAAGACAATCACCAAGAAGTTAACAAGTTCCAGTAGTGCTTTTTTGATCTTTACATCCTGCATAGTTAGCATCAAAGAAACCTACAAAGGAAAAAGAGTTTTATTGAGGATACCAGAGACCTAAGTTTTGAGATCCCTTTAAATATTAAAGAATTCACTTAACTACATTGAGATTCCTAGGGATTGGCTTGAATATGGTGCAAAATTTGGTGGCAAATAGTATGTCTAGTCGACTTGTAGTGAGATAACGTAAACTTCCAAATATGCCACGGTACATAGATTAAACAAAACCATTTTCAGATTGGTCAAGTCCCAATTTGGCATTTGATGCCGTAGGAATTGCAGATTCTTTACAATTTTCCATACCAAACTTTTGTAGTAATTCTCTAACATATTTTTCTTGACACACACAAAAAAATATTTCTTTTGGAAGTTTGTTTGATTTGTAAAATGAGAAAGAAATTAAATTGTCCCATAAGACTCATTTTAAATTCATTTTTCATGCATGAGATAAAGTCATTGCAAAGTTCAAATGTGGCTTCTCCAAAAATAATGTCATCTACATATATTTGTACTAACAAAAAGCCTTTTTGACTGTGCTTAGTGAACAAAGAGTTGTTGATTGAACCCATGCAAAAACCTTTAGAAACCAAAAAAGCATTCAGTTTTTCATACAAGGCTCTTGGAGCTTGTTTTAATCTATAAAGAGCTTTTGACAATTTGAAAACATGATTTGGGAAATTTGCATTTTTAAAACCTGGTGGTTGTTCTATGAAAACCTCTTCTTTTCTCCATTTATTCAGAAATGAACTCTTAACATCCATTTGAAATAAGGTAAAGTTTTCAAGAGATGTATATGTTAAAAGCATATGAATTGACTCGAGTCGTGCAACTGGTGCATAGGTCTCATCATAATTGATACCCTTTTGTTGAGAGTATTCCTTAGCATCAAGTCTAGCTTTATTTTTTATAACATTATCTTTCTTATCAAGTTTGTTGTGAAACACCCATTTGATTCCAACAGTGGGGTGATCAAGTGGTCTTTCTACTAAATTCCTAACTTTTCTTTGTCAAGCTGCTATAGCTCTTCCTTCATTGTACTTACCCAAAAGTCATCTTTTAAAATTTCTTTAATACTTCCAAGTTCTAAAAGAAAAAAGAACATAACATTAGTACCATTTGGTATTTCTTCTCTTACCTTAGATCTTGTAGTAATCTTTGCTTGAGGATCTCTAATTATGTTAATGATTGGACGACTGGATGCATGCTTGACTTTTCCAATTTTTTAGTCTTCGTTTTTAATAGAATTTCCAGTTATGGTACTTGTTACGAGTTCATTCCCTTCGGAGTCATTTTTAGTTTCTTTTTGTTGATGCACTGCTTCAATAATTTGGCCAATCCCTGCGGATATAATGCTCAAGGTTTCCTTGGCAATCAAAGGATTAGTTTTGTCAAATACAACATGAATAGTTTCTTGTACAACCCTTTTTCTTTTGTTATATACTCTATATGCTTTATTATGGACTGAATAGCCCACAAAAATGCCTTCATCAGATTTTGAATCAAGTATACCTCGAAAGTCTCTATCATTGAGGATGTGGTACTTGCATCCAAAGACACAAAAATAGGAAACTTTTGGAACTTTTCAATTCCATAGTTCAAGAGGTGTCTTCTTGATAAATGGTCTTAAGAACACTATTGGTGACATAACGAGATGTGTTCATTGCTTCCCCCCTCAAAAATTTGGAAGACTATATTCATTCAACATTAATCATTGCCATTTCCTAAAGTACCTTATTTTGATGAGGTGTTCTAGGAGCAAAAATGTCGTGAGTATAGCCAACTGCATAACAAAAATTTGCAAAGTCCATATTATTAACTTTCAGTCCGTGATCACTTCTTATAGATTTAATGGTATAACTTTTTCATTTGTATTTTTTTTTTGTAAGAGGAATAAAAGATTTTAATGCATCATTTTTGTGTGAGATAAAACAAACCCTAGCAAAATGAGGAAAATCATCTACAATTACAAAGATGTATTTACTACCTCCTAATGATTGAGTTCTCCTTGGACCAAAAATATCTAAATAAAGAAGCTCAAAGAGTTTGCAGGGTCCTACATCATTTATGGGTTTGAATGAAGTTTTTATTTGTTTTCCTTCTACACATGCAACGTATATTTTATTTTTGTTAGAACTTGAGTTAGGAATCCTGTTTACTTGATTCTTTTTAACAATATGATTTAGTAACCTCATGTTTGGATGCCCTAGATGTCTATGCCATATCCAACAAGGATCTTCAGAAGCAATGAGACAATCTACCTTTTGATTTGAGAGATCATTTAGATTGATGCAGTAAATGTTTCTATCTCTAATGGCGGTGAAAATGGTTTCATCATCTTTTGAAACTATGCAAAGAGAGGGCTTGAATTGTACCTATTATCCACCGTCACATAGCTGATTGATGCTTAGCAAATTGTGTTTTAGCCCTTCAACTGACATTCTCAATGGAAGTTTCAATGTTATTTCCTACAATTTCTTTTTTGATAATCCTACCTTTAGTGTTGTTTGTGAATAGTATATTTCCTCTATCGAATTCTTGTAGATTTGAGAAGAATGACCTATCTCATCTCATATGTCCGGAACCACCACTATTGAGATCCCATTTTTTATTTCATTTCTTCCTTGGTCCCTGCTTCACAAATATTGAGAATTTTTGGTACCCACATATTATTGGGTCTTAATTTGTTAGATTTTTTAACTCATACATATCTAGTTCCAATGTGCCCTTTTATTGAACATTTGTAAGATAAGTGGCTAGCATGATTACAAGAGTGGCAGACTTTGGAATTTCTAAACTCTCTATCATTTTGGGGCATTTTACCTTTGATTTTTCTTTTTAGTAAATAGTTTTCTTCTAGCAATTCTTTTATTTTTCCTTCTAATTCTTGATTTTTTTGAATTATTCTATTTCTTTCTTCATATCCTTTCTTAATAATATTGTTATAGACATGAACTATTTCTAATTTTTCATTAACAGTTTCTTACAGTTGATCTTTAGGAGAATTTATTTCAATTTTTATGCAATTAATTGAATATGACATTTAGCATGCATATTAAGGGAAGTGGTACTTTCGCAATCAAATTCAAAAATTTTAAAATCATTTGCAGAATTGAAAGTTACCTATTTGTCTGCCATTAAATAGTTATCCTTGATGTCAAATTGAGCAAAATTAGAATCATCTCCAGTAATTGTCATAGCTCTCAATTTGGAACTTCATTTAAGTTTGGGACTTCGTCTTAATTTTGAATAGTTTAATCTCTTGTGTCCTTTTTCATGACACTCATAGCATATGATTGCTTTGGCTTCTGATTTCATTGTTGTTTCTTTTGAAATTGGATCTTGGATCTATTCTAAATTTTCCTTTTGCATGAGTAAGTTGTCTCAATCATCTTGTGATCTTAGCTATTTCCTCATCTAGCATTTCTTCATCAAAATCTCCCAAATCCTCAATCTAGTCTCCATTTTCTGAACTAAAGACTATGTTTTTCTTGTTTTTACTTTCAGAGCTTTTTTCCTTACTTAGGAGTGTCATTTCATGCGAAGTCAAAGAACCAATAAGTTTGCCTATTGTCATTTTTTCAAAGTTCTTTACCTCATGGATGTCTGTAACTTTCGTATTCCACTCTTTAGGTAAGAAGTGTAATATTTTTTGACTTGCTCACTTTTAGATATGACTTTTTCCAAGGAAAATATTAGATTCCCGATTTCCACAAATTGAGCATATATTTGATTTATTGATTCACCTAGTTTAATTAAAAACATTTCAAATTGATGAGTAAGAAAAACAATTCTTTCTCCTTTTACCTGAGAGATTTCTTTATGGGTGATTTGCAAGATGTCCCGTGTTTCTTTTGCTAAAAAGCAAGTGCTGAGATAGTTGTATTCCTCTTTAACAAGGGCGTACGATAGAATATTCTTTGTTTTGGCATTCGTTGATAGAATTTTCTTATCTTCTATAGTAAGTTCTAGTCTGCCCTTTGGAGACATGTCTGAATTGGCTGGAATGAGAGGCCCATCAATAACAACACTCTAGATATCATAGTCTAGAGCTATGAAAAATTCTTGAATTCTATTTTTCCATGTGGAGTAGTTAGTTCCATCAAATAGAGGTGTACGGGTATAAGTTGCCTTCTACATATATATCAAAACTGAAAGTGGTCATTTTAAAAAAAGGAACTTGGCTCCGATGCCAATTGAAAGTTTATGGTGTTTAATATGGGTAGCTAAAGAAATTATAATATCAGATAAATAGGAATATCAAAATAGTTAAAAAACTTTAAGAAAAAGTAAAGAGACTAAAAAATTTATAGTGTTTTGGCAAGCCTAACACACTACCAAAGTGATAACACTTATGATTTTTAACCTGCCTTTTTTTAAGAAAGAGAAAAGCAAACAAAATATACAATGTTCCAAACAACTGGAACTTGCACTACTATAATGCTGACCAAAGAGCAGAAATACACAAGTGCTAACTCAACTATTTCCAAGATACTATTAGGCCTACAAAGTCTATTGTGAGTTATCTATGCCTTCTGAGTTTATTCACTTAAATAGATTATTCAAGACAATATATTTCTTTGATACGCAAGCTGAAGGTTTGTGTGGCACTAGGATCTAAATATTTTTTTAAAAAACAAAATAAACTAGCCCACACAACACCACAAGGATCTATACATGGATAGAATTTAGATTTATAAGAGAAAAATACTTGGGTGAAAGTAGAAAATTTGAAGAGCAAGAAAACTCTCTTCAACCGTCAAACAGGCTTTTCACTGGCCTAGCAGAATCACCACTAATGTTCCTATAGATGGATTCCTTAATTTTGGCTGAAATTTTTATTAAAACTCCTCAATCCTTTTAATATTCATTAGTCCAAATTTCATGCCAATCAGAACACCAAAGGTACTTCAAGAAGAAGTAAAACCTAGTTTCCAAAAACTGCTCTAATCAAGAGCAAGAGTAAGAGCAACCAAAATAGATTGCCTCTAATGTAAATGTCCACACACCAAATCCATGGCCTATTCTATATATAAAGGCTGCAAAATATATAGAGAATGAGGGGATAAAGGTTGGGAATATTGAGGTGGAAGGAGGAGGGAGAAGGAGACAGTGATGGGAGGCTAACTTCTTAGATTCCACTACACAATATTGTTGGGAGAAATCACACAAAATGTGTACACCTCACATACCATTTGGCCAGCTACTCTACCATATCCATATATAGGAGTGGTCACACACCTCCCATAAGGAGGTGATGCCAAGTGTCCCTTGCTTAGGTGGCCACTAACTTTGTTATTAGTGAATTTAATTGAAACACAAATTTCATCTAATGAAATATTTTGCAATTAAATTCTAATTCTTATTAAATGAACTCTTCACTTAATAATTCTCCCAAAAATTATCTCTCCAACTTAATTAAATTAAACACTTTAATTTAATTAACAATCGTTTGACTTAACTCTTAAGTCAAAACACTTAACATTTAAGCTAATCAAAATTAACTTAACCCTTAAATTAATTTTGACCAATTGATAGTCATGTGACATCAATTAATTAAAATTTAATTAATTGATCTTAATTTAACTCTTAAATTAATTTGATCAATTTAACAATTAAATTGATCAAGCCAAAATGACTACAATTTTGCCTCCTCCAAAAATTGGTCATGAATTTTCTAACTCTTAGAAAATTCTCATTCCTTCAATAAACCATGTCATTGGCTTTAGTGTGTGATCCATTAGGTTCATTCATTAGACATGGGCTCACAACATATTGTGACTTTTGGAATACCAAATATTCACTTTAGTTTAAACTTCTTTAAACTAAGTGACTCAATTCAATTAATCTCATTAATTGAAAAGTACCCAATCTCCATAGTTGATGTCCAACCTCAAGCCTATGGGGCCTAACTAATTGGTTGAAATGAATGCTCTTGAAGAACTATTCTAGCATTACGCGAACCATGCAAATATGGTTCTTTCGTCTCCTATCTCTTAAAAGAGGCCTAAGGAAATATATTTATCAGCTCCTTAATAGCCTCAATACTATGTTTATATTCTTAGTGTTCAATTCCCTTTGTGACCTCATCTTTGGAAATGCCTTCCCAAATTGTCACATCACCTTGCGCAAGAATTTCTTAGAATCAATCATTATAGATCATATAGGAGTTATACACGCCTTTCACAAAGACGAGGGATCATATTTCATCTTAGATCTCACAAACTTCCATACCAAGTACCTCATGCCCAATCTCAACCCAAAAGGCCTGCTAAGTGGTTAAGAAAGAAACAAAGCATGAGGACTGAACATAAGATTACCATGGACCCTCAGGTTAGAGGATTAATGATATATACTTGCATAAGTAGAAGAATTGGCCACTACTGACTTGTCACTATAGCTATCTAGTAGATTCTCCGATGGGTCTTCAGTGCCTTATTCTCTAACAAACACCCACCAACATACATCTATATCTTATATGGGATTGATCATGGAACAGAGTAACATCCAACCCTTAGATTTATGTATCGTTAGTGCAAGTCTATCCAAATTTTAGACGTTCTGTCTCTTAAGATCCAATAACATGAAAGATTTAGGATCACAACTGTGTAAGACTTATTCCATGATCACCACCTAGTATGTGACCAAGTCCCGTAGTCTTGTGTGATCTAGGGGCTTCATCCAAATGCAAGTGAAGTAAATAAAGAGCATAAGATGAAGATGGCCATAAAATGAATATCATCCAATCAAGATTATCTTATAAGGAAATAGTTTACAAGGCCAATCTAATTGGCTTGCAGGTTAGTATTCCAACACAAACTTGTAATCTACTATTACTTTTTTTGGTTTGACGGAAATACTTTCCTTCTTTTTTTATTCCAATAGTTACTTGCCATATGTTCTTGTTTCACTTTAAGATAGCAAGGAAACAAATCCTAAACAGTAACTTGCTAAGCTAAAGAAAATAAGAATGGAGATATTTGATTTGGTTATTATTGAAATATGTCTCAAAGAGGTCCTAACAATCACAATGGTAATCCTACTCGATGCCATGCTGATGATGATGCTAATTGCCTTACTATGGTGGAAGCTACTACGAGAGAAGAGGGGGCAGGAATGAGGCAGAGTACCTAGATAAAACATCCCTATGAATGTCTAGGTAAGCAATCATAACATGTATTGTGTCAAACTACTTATTAATCATGGTCTGCATATCATAAATATAGGTCTTCAAACAAGTTGTCACTAATGCACTGTGTGGCTCATCCTGAGGTATACCACTGTAGGAGGGTGATGGCTTATCACTTAGCCCATAAAATTATCCATTTTTGTTAGGGCCACCTAAATTTTGATTCCATAAGTTAGCTTGAAACTGCTAGATCTCTAGACTACTCCCAACATCTTTCGGCTAAGCATAGGTCTGCAAGTCTACTGGAAGCACTCTTGCCAAATAAAAATTAAATAATCAAATGCATTATAATGTAACTAAAATGAGTATATATCATATGTAATAAACTTATAAAGGCTCTCCTCATCTTCTTGTCTACCCTACTCTTATTGCCTCTCATTTGTGGTGGATACACACAAAATCTCCATACATACAAAATAAGAATTACATAAGTATGTTATATTTACAGAGGGAGAATTGCAAATAACCCTCTTGTGATAATCATAATAGGCAAAAAAAAACCTATCAAAATAAAAATACCAAAATACACCTTATGTTTTCCAAAATCTTGCACAAAGCCCTTCCAAAATGAGAAGTGAATCACACGTGTCATTGCTACAAGTTTTTAAGGTTTTTTATGTACAAAGAGACCATTATGCTCTCATCTACATCAATCATTGGATCCTTTCAGAAAATTAACAGTCAAATTGAATAATATACAATATTAATAAAAAATAAATATTTAATATTTTTTATTTATATTTATATACATACAAATATATTAATAAATATATATAAATTCATATAATATAATATATATTATATATATTATAATCCACCAACCTCACCTCCCTCCCTAACCAAATCCCTCTTCTCTCTTACGGCTACCATGGCAACTATAGGTATATAAAATAAATAATATATAATACATATAATATATACAATATATGTAAGTCCCATCACCTTTTTTGCCTCTGCCCCCATCCCTTACTCATATCTTTCCCTCATGGAAGCCAAATAGATATATAATATATAATACATAGCCTTACTATCCCTCAACCCATCAACCCTTGCCCCCATCCCCAAAACCATCATGCCTGCATAGCAATAAGACTACCATGGCATTAGTCGAATTCATATGTATATAAACTTATAAATCTCTTCTCTAAATCCTTAGCTATCCCCATCTTCATCTCCAAACATCCACATTCACATCTAGCCGGCAGTAGCCATGTTGATGGCGGCAAATGGTCGTCATGTATTTCTCCACCACACCACCATCCTAACTTACCTTAAAATCCTTGTGGTTATCATGGTCATGGTCATGTTGGGGCGAAGTGTAGAAGTAGGGTAGTAGATGAGAATCAGAGTGCAATGTATGACTACTTTCATTGACGATGGCAATGGCAAGAGCGACAAATAGGTAGGACAAGAGAAAAATAAGGAATAAAAAGAAAAGGAAAAAATGAAAAAAGAAAACGAAAAAAATTGATAATAAAAAATATTTAAATTTAATTGAAAATATATAAATATAAAGGTAATTTAGTCTTTTTACACCAAAATTAGGTTAAGTGGGTTGCAAACAATAAGCAGGGGGTAGTGTGCAAGATTTAGGAAAATATAAGGTGTATTTTGGTATTTTTATTTTGACAGAGGGTTTTTCGCCTATTTTAATTATCATAGGGGGGTTATTTGCAATTCTCCCTATATACAGAAGAAGATTTGGTAGAATCTCTCCTAAAATTGATCTTTACTCAAAATATAGAAGTTCAACAATCAAGTAAAGAATAACACATTATTTATCGAAAAAGGCATCAACCAATTAAGAATAACAAATGGAAATGGCACCAACCCTTCCCCATCAACCATGTCATGCAAACAATAGAACTATAAGTCAATTTAATGAACAATAAGAAAGGAGACTAAGTTCACTAAATACTAAAGGTTAGAAAACTTACTAAACCCTCGGGTGACCTAATGGCGATGCTCCTTTCGGTATGAAGGGATCCATAGGTCATAGAAGCCTATTCCTCTAGGCCTACATGGACTTCTTCTAAAAATGTTGGAATTGCTAGTGCCAGCATAAGGCATCCCTAGTATCTTCGACAATCCACTTATCCGTCTTCTGGGTATGTCCATACAAGTCACTCACTCGGTATTAGTATCGTAGGCCCTCTGCATATCACCTTCATATTGGGGTTCCAGACATATCTCTATGAAAGAAAGGAAATAAGTTAGTATACATTCAATACAAAGGCATACTTAATTTGAAAAAGTAAATATATTAATAACATGTACATATTTCTCATTCCCTAAACGTCAAGTTTTGAAGGGCATGGGGGATACCTGACCTATTCCTATAAGGCTCATATACCTTGCTCTTGATCACCCTCATTAAGAACTTGGAATCATCTAGTGAGGCCATGTACTTGCCTAAAGTTTTTAACATTAATATATAATTATTAAAACAAAAATATTTGTCTATTGAGATCATAATAAAATAACATTTATATAATCATTCCAACTCACCCAAAACATCCCTAAGGATACATATATGCTCTACCAGAACTATGGGATGCATGTATACTTAAGACGTATTATTTATGCCAAACTTCAATATCATATTAAGTCAGAAAATATTAGTTATGCCTAGATATGATGCCATATTTAAGTCAGAACATATTATTTAAGTTTGACTATGATACCATGCATAATAAATAATACATCTACTATTTAATGTTTTCAAAGTACCGTAAATATGCATGGGTGCAGTGTTTTTTTGCCTATCAGTTGAAGAACTTGAATTTCTATATATCTTCATGAATTCTAATCTCATATCCTGCTTGTTAGCTTGCAAACAATCACTTATTTGTAACTACATTTGGATAATATTTACATTTTTCATTTCCTACAAAACGTTTTCAACTGCTATTATAGCCTGATCTTCTTCCACGGAGATTTTAGTGATAGATTCCATAAGAACTATTATCTAATTTAATCAAAGCATGAGACACAAACTTTTTATGCTTCTTTTATTTTTATATTTTTGAACAAGTAGCTGGATAACAAATCTATGACAAAATAGAGAATAACATATCTCATGCATGCATACAAAAAAGTAAATTAAAAGATTATACATGGGCCACTTTTAGTATATGATTATTAAGACTAGCAAACCTAAATATTTTGATAGGTAGAGGGTCTATTGGAATGTTCAATGGCAGTCTCAATTTCGACCTACCATCTGAACAAGATGTCATCGAATTCTACAAAACCAATGGGATCAAGAATAAGAATCTACATCCCAAGTCAAGCAACTCTAATAGCCTTCCATGCTAGGATCTGACATAGAGCTCATTCTTAGTGTCCCCCAACAGTGACTTAGAATCCCTTCAATATGACGCAATGAATTGGGTTCAGACAACTGTCTAGCCATACCTTCCGATCACTAAAATTTATTTTACCACCACTGGAAATGAAGTAGACCCTAAAAACTAAGAAATATCTTGCATCATCCTCTTTGTTCTCCTTGCTATATGGAGCATTGATAATGCATTCTCAGCATTCAACCTATAAGACCAAATTAATATTTCAATAGCAATATTCCCATCACTCCTGGAGGACACTTATTTACTTGTCATGTTGGGTATTAATTTTGTCATCAACTTTGTGAGTTTGATTTGTGGATTTCTAATAAATTAAATCTCAAGCCTAAATTACTTTTGTTGTGCTCCAACAAATTAGTATCGAGAGCCGAGATTGATTAGATGTCAACCATAAAGTTTGAGGTAGAGAAGTTTGATGGGAAGAATAATTTTGAGCTATGGAATATGAAGGTCTATGCCCTCTTATGTCAACAAGGTTTATAGAAAGCATTACAAGGTAGAGATTCCTTGTAGAAAATGCTGACAGATAAAGAAAAGATGAGTTTATGGTAAAGGCTTATGGTACTCTAGTGTTATCAATGGCAGATAGCGTACTAAGAGAGGTCACCACGGAAAGTACGCTAGCGGAACTATGGTTAAAGCTAGAGAGTCTATATATGATGAAGTCCCTAACAAATTAACAGTATCTGAAATAGCGATTATACACATTGAAGATAAAGGAAGGTATATTTATTACTCAGCATATTGATTATTTCAATTAAGTAATTCTAGATCTCACTAGTATAGATGTTAAAATTAAAAATGAAGATCAAGCATTGATTCTCTTGTGTTCACTACCTAAATCTTTTGAGCACTTGGTCACTATATTGCAGTATGGATGAGATATGATTTCAATAGAGGATGTGAAAGCTTCATTAAATTCCAAACGAGTTGAGAAAACATGTCTTGGCAGTAAAAATGGTGAAAGTGGGAAAGGATTGATGACTAAGGGGAGACTAAGAGAAAGAGGAAGGAGTAGGGGTTGATTGAAGTCCCAAACCAAGCCTAGAAACTGCAATAAATATTTTAGGTACAGTGGAAAAGGGCACTGGAAATAGAATTATCTGGAATGAGAAAAGGCGAAAGATACAAGTGAAACTTTTGATCAGAAATAGGATGATGTCGCAGGAATTGTTGAGGATGAGTTTAATGGTGGGCTTGTTCTCAATGTTATCAAAAGCTTACTAAGCTCTGAGTGGATTTTGGATAGTGGCTGCTCTTACCACATGTGCTCACATAAAGATTGGTTTACCACTTATCAAAAATATAATGGTGGTAAAGTGCTTATGGGAAATAATGCTTCATGTAGGGTTGTAGGAATTAGCTTGGTGAGTATCAGAATGTATGATGACATAGTAAAAACCCTAACAGATGTGCGTCATGTTCCAAATCTAAAGAAAAATTTAATTTTGTTGGGTACATTGGATAAGAACAGTTGTAAGTATAGAGCTCGAGATGGAGTTCTGCGGGTTTCCAGAGATGCACTACTTATCATGAAGGGAGATAAAAGGAATGGTCTTTACATCTTACATGGCAGCACAGTTTCTAGTAGTGCAGCAATTTCTTCATCAATCAATGATACTATGAGATTGTGGCATATGCGGCTTGGGCATATGAGTGAGAGAAAGATGTCATAATTGAGCAAACGTGGTTTGCTTGGGGGAGAAAAAATTGGAGAGCTGGATTTCTACAAGCAGTGTGTTCTTGGCAAGCAACACAGCGTAAAATTTCCTAATGCAATTCTCAGGACCAAGGGTACCATGGATTAAATTTACTCAGATCTTTGGGGGCCTTCTTAGGTTCCTTCAAAGAGAGCTACTAGGTAGATGCTGACATTTATAGATGACTTCTCACGAAGAGTATGGGTGTACATATTGAAGCATAAGAATGAGGTGTTTGTTAACTTCAAGCAATGGAAAATATTAATTGAGAAGCAGATAGAAAAAAAATCAAGCGCTTGAGGATTGATAATGGATTAGAGTTTTGCAATAAGATATTTTAGGAATTCTGTGAGAACGAAGAAATTATGAGGCATCGCATAGTTGTACACACACCACAGTAGAATAGAGTTGCAAAATGGATGAACAGGACTATCTTGGAGAAAGCTAGATATATGCTCATTAACACTGGATTATCCAAGGATTTTTGGATAGAAGCAATCAATACTACTTGTTATTTGGTGAATAGGTCGCCATCAACCGCTTTGGATTGCAAGGATACCAGTGAAAGTTTGGTTCGGGTCTCCTACTGATTACTCAAATCTTAGAGCATTTAGGTGCCCAACCTATGCTCATGTTCGTGATGGAAAGCTTGAGCCAAAGGCCAGAAAGTGCATATTCTTAGGCTATGCGCATGGAGTAAAGTGTTATTATTTGTGGTGCAATGATGACAAAGGCTCCAGGATGATTATCAGCAATGATGTAACTTTTGATGAGTCTACGATGATGAAGAAGTTAGAGCAACCCAAAAGTAGTCAACAAGGCATTAAGGAAAATGAGGAGTTTGAACTTAACACTCCATAAGTTTCAAAAGGAAAATAGAAGGTGGTAAATGAAGCTGGTGAGGGCGCATTATCACGTAACCAATAGTAGAAAAATAATTCACTACAAAACTATCGTTTAGGTCACAATAGGGAGAAAAGGCAAATCAAACTACCACAGTGATTTGCATATTCAGAACTAATAGCTTATGCATTAAGTTTAGCCAAGGAGTTTATAAGAGATAATCCAATCTCATATAAAGAGGCAATTTTCAAGCCAAATTCTGATAGATATGTTGCAACTATGAGTGAAGAAATGGAGTTTGTAAACAAGAATAGCATATGGAAACTGGTTGATGTACCCAAAGGATAGTAGATTATAGGTTTCAAATGAATCTACAAGATGAAGGAAGGTATTCTCAGGGTTGAGGATGCTAGATACATGGCGCATTTGGTTGCTAAGGGTTTTACTCAAAAAGAGAGAGTTGACTTCCATGAGTTGCTCTCCCTAATGGTAAAACACAACTCTCCCCAATGTAGATTTCTACATGGTAAGTTAGAAGAACAAATCTACACGAGTCCACCAGAAGGATTCATTATTTTCGAGAAATAAAATCAAGCATGTCTTTTGAAGAAATCTTTATATAGCTTGAAGCAGTCTTCTAGACAGTGGTATAAAAGGTTTGATGCATTTATTACCAAGATAGGATACACTAAAAATAATTTTAATTGTTGTGTATATTATAAAAAATGTTGTGATAGCCTCCTAATATATTTGTTGTTGTATGTTGATGATATATTGATAGCCTCTAGAAACATATATGAGATTAATATTTTAAAAGCTCAGTTAAGTGTAGAATTTGAGATGAAAGATTTGGGTAGCTCAAAGAAGATATTGAGCATAAAGATCATCCGAGATAGACATGTTGGATTGTTGTACTTGTTTCAACAACATTACATTGAGAAAGTATTAGAGCATTTTGGGATGGATAAGTCCAAGCCAATAAGTACACCGCTTGCAGCTCATTTTAGGCTTTCATCAAATGATTCACCGATTATTGAGAAAGAGATAGAGCACATGTCTAATATGTCATATGCTAGTACATTGGGTAGCTTGAGGTATGCTATGGTGTGCACTAGGCCAGACATTTCACATGCAGTCAATGTTGTGAGCAAGTACATGTATAAGCCAGGAAAGACCTATTAGCAGGCTATGAAATGGATCATGAGGTATTTGAGAGGCTTTTTAGATAGATGTTTGAAGTATAGTCAATTGAATTCTACAGCTAGAATTATTGGCTATGTGGATATGGATTACACAGGAGATTTGGACAGTAGAAGGTCTATGACGAGATATGTGTTTTGTGTTTTGGGATATACGGTTAGTTGAAAGTAACATTGTAATCATCAATTGCATTGTCTACAACAAAAGCTGAGTACATGGCTTTGGTTAAAGGCGTAAAGGAAGGCATTTGGCTAAAGGAGCTGATTGAGGATATGGTTATGAACTTTGAGGTTACTTCAATATTTTGTGATAGTTAGAGCACTATACACTTGTCAAAGAATCAAGCCTTTCATGAGAGAACAAAGCACATTGACATGAGGTATCACTTTATCCGGGATATGGTGTCTCAAGGTGTTATTTTGCTTGATAAGGTTGGGACCAAGGATAATCCAGTAGACATGTTGACTAAGGCTATTCCAAAAATCAAATTCAAGCATTGCTTAGATTTGGTTAATGCTTGTAGACTTAGATGACAAGGCCTTTTCGAGGCAGAGACAAAGATGAAGGATAGTGAATTTCAAGTTAATGTGGAGAATTATTGATTTTGCCTTGAAATTTGGGCTAAATTAAAGACAATCAAAATAAAAATAGAGCAAAATGGAGTAAGGGGTTGAAAAAAACACGTGGTGAATAGTAACTCGAGCGCAATGAATAGTAACTTTGCGCTGGGGCACAAAAAAGTGCAAAGTTTCTGCCCAAATTTGTAGCAGTGATAGAATTCTTGTGCCAGGGTGCAACTCATGCACACCCCAGCATGCAACGCAAGCCCATGGGCCCAAAACTCTATTTTTGTGCATATTTAATCAGTTTTCTTTCAAGATTCATTACGAGAGACACATACATAAGGGCTTCTAACTTCTTTTAAGATAGTTTCTCGAGACAAAGTTTAGAATGAGGGTGTTAGGTATTCTCATGATATTTGTGGGATTCAAGTTTGTACTTACACTTTTATTTGAGATCAATAAATTCTTTTTCTTTGTCGGGTGAATTAGGCACATCGCCGAACCACGTTAAACTTGTTGTCAATTGTATTAAATTTCTTTACTACTATTTCAGAGTTGTGATTTTAGATCATTCCAAGTTACAACAAACTGGTATCAGAGCTTTTGGTTGGGGCTAGAAGTTGAGATTTAGTTTTTTGGGGATGGATAATATCAGTGGCAAATTACTTCACGGTTTAGAAATTTAATCGTAACAGGAATTTCACTCTTTGGTGAGGAAAGGTGGAGGATCTCCTAATTCAACAAGGCCTAGCAATAGCATTGAAGGGAAGGTAAAATCAGCCAACAAATATGAAAGATTTACAGTAGGAAGATTTGATAGTGTATTGAGAAAATGATTGAATTTTAGATTCCAGATGCATAATACATGTTTGCTCCATAATAGATTATTTGTGATTCACTTCAATCATGGAAGACAGATAATTTGTATGAGTGAAACAATACAAAAGAGTGGAGTGAATATCTCTTTGGTAGTTATGATAGGGGTTGTACAAGTTTTTTTCTTTTTTTTTTTTTTTTTTGCTTGAGTTTGGAAATATCAAATTCCAAGGTTACCTTATATTGGTAAAATTCTATCATAATTGAAGAAAAAAACTCTCGTGGAGGTATGCGAAATTTGCCGAACTACGTAAATCTATGTCTGTTTTATTTTTTTTATCTATTCAGTATTAATTTTGTCATCAATTTTGTGAGTGCGATTTGTTGATTCCTAATAAATTAAATATCATGCCTAAATTACTTTCACTGTGCTCCAACATGTCAAATTCCAAATTCAAAAAAATGCTTTCATTGACCTGATAATCAAACTCCTGGGTTAAACTAGAGCCCCACTTATCGTCAATATATACGTTTCTTTTTCTTACATTGGAAACCCTAAAAGTATTCCACTTTTTTACGCTTTATTTACTACTCTAGGATTAGTTGTCCAAGATGGTACATATGGATACTGGAATCTTTTCAATGCAACGGCTGATGGGATGTATTCAGCTACTAAAAAAGTTGGAGAGACTAACATTGAAATCGTAGTTTTAGAGAGTGGAACTCCATCGAATGGTGAACTTACAGGGACAATGGAGAATGCAAATACTCACTATCGGAATTAGATTAATCATGTGAATAGGGGGACCCCGAAGAGGCCGGAGAAAATGATAGAGACTGACTTGTTTGCCATGTTTGACGAAAACCAGAAGCTTGAAGCCCCGAGTGAGTAGCATTTTGGATTGTTTTATCCTAATAAGCCGCTAAAATAGCAACTAAGCTTCAATAATGCGCAAGATGTTGGAAGTTATATGTATTGGCCGTGGAGTTGATTTCATATGCAACATGGTTGGATCATGACCAATGGTGCAGGAAAAATAAAATAAAGTAAAATAGAGATGATACAATTCTTTTTTGACTAAAGAATAAAAAGTATGATAAATTACTGTTTCTATTTTGAGAATTTATGCACTATTTATAAAGCATGAATGTATTAAAATAATTACAAATTACATCAACTCTTGAAATTTGGCATGATCGTATAAAAAAATTCTCTTTATTTTGAAAATTATATATAGCTCCCTAGCAGTGTTTGAAATCCTAATATAAGATGGATAAAAAATGAGAAAAATTGAAAGACTAATACACTTACGTTAAACGTAGCCAAAAAAAATAAAGAATAGATAGAAATATGCAAAGCCATAAATACCCTTGAACCTATGATGGTTGATTTGATACATTTTTATCACCTTAAATTTTTAAAAATTTAAATTTATCACTTTAGATGATATGATTTTAATAATGTTAAGTTACACATTTTATAATGATAAGATTAAACATAATTAATATTTACACATTTATACATATGTGTCTATGCAATACTTAAAATATATTATATTTATATATATGTAAGATATATATTCAAATATATATGTATATGTGTATTTATATATATATATATATATATGGAATCACAATCTTAAGATTCTAAATATCTTTCAATGCTTTAAGGGTATTTTCATCCATAAAATATGGTCAGAAATGATAAAAGATGAAGTCAATTAACATAAGCACAATTTTGGATGGACTTAAATGGACTATATGCAATTTTCAAAAAATTGAGGATCTTTTTGTAATTTATGTCAAACCTTAGGCAAATTTGGATGTAATTCACCCAAATAATTATTTGATATGTCTTGGTAAATGTATGAATTGAATTCATCATATTTGAAGCATAAAAATGCCAAAAGAGTTATTATCATTTTTCATTTTTTTTTCATTCCCCAAGTATATGGCTGTTCCATCTCTATTTCTTTCTCCGTTAATATTGTATTTCTTATTTTTCTGACTTGACACTCTGCATTATCTTTTCAAATTTGTTATTTTATATAATGAATTCATTTAATTCTGCATTTAAATAATTGAAAAAAATATATCATCGCATATAAGTTAAATAAATATTTTTAGTTATTACAAAATTTGAAAATATTAAGCAAATATTTTTTTATTTATAGATGTACTTGTATACCAATGGTTCATTAAGGCTGAAAACCTAAATTTCACGCATATAAGTATGACGGTAAAGTTTTTAAACTAATTAACCACTAGACGTATTTGACACGTTTGAGCATGCTAGACCACTAGTATTTATAAAACCTTATTCTTTCATAAGGGTTTTTTTTTTAGTGAAATTTCAGCCATTTCATCCAATAATTAAGACCTTATTTGGCTATAATTTAAAATTGATAATTATTGATATAAAAATAAAATAAAATAAATTATATTTTTATTAAAAATGTGTAAAACAAAAATTAGCTTTGCATATGTAATTGATAATTACAAATATAAAATAAAAAATAAATATACATTATATTTTTGTTAAAAAATTGTGTGAAATGCATATGTTTTTGATATTTAATCCCCTACATCTTGGGAAAGGTGCATGTTATGATGATAAAAATAAGGGATAAAAACAGATTGCCATCTGAACTATGCGTGTTTTTACACTTTATTAACTAATTTTTTTTTTATAAAATTTTATTATCCATACTACACTTTTTTTCCCCATACCATATAGGAACAAATTCTAGTGGAATATTATAAAAAAACTTCTTCACATCAATATCATGAGCCTCATTTTTCAAGTATTATATTAAATCTTCTGATTCTATAGATACAATAATCATCTCCTTGGTGTAGCCTTGTTAAATTGCAACATACTACCAACTTTTTTCAATGTACATTTAGGTTTATATCTTGTGATGATTCAAGTTTAAATAGGTTATTTTTTAGTAAAGTGATAAAAAATACCTTTAAAAAAGACTCGACCACTCCTATAATGGAATACCATGAAATATTTGATCAAAATTGGCTCATGTATGGCAAGCTAAAAGAAAAAGTATAGTTCAGGTGTAAAATGTCATAAAAAAAGTTTAGTTAGTAAAGTGTAAAAACGTGCATAGTTCAGATGGCAAAGTATCATTATCTCTGAAAACGATGGCCAATTGTTAGGGGTCAATAAACCTTCATTTGTGTGAATAGATCCATCATAAGTTTGAGTCTCATAAAAGGTCATTGAAGAACAACTATAATTCTCTTATTAATTAAAAAAAATGTGAGAGAATAAATAAAGCTCAAAACATGTCCTCAATCTAAATTAAAGTTACCTATTAAGTTGTATAAAACTAAAATTACTAGTAATTATTAGTCAATTATGTCAATAATGATTGGTCTAAGAGGGAGTGAATTAGACCAAACATAATATTACTTTAACATTAGAGGAAATTGATGGCATATTTAAACTTGAAGTCCCAAACAAAATAAAATAGATTTGAAAAAGACAAAAAAAGTAAATGAGACATCGAAGTTATAGTGGTTCAGTAAGCCTACATCAACTAGTTATGTTCTTCACTTAGAATTTTTAATATGCAAATCTCACTAATAATTCCAAAGAGAATTAGTATAAATAAGTTAAATAAATATGAATAAGCAATTCAAATCAACTAAAACTACACTAAACAAACTAATACAGTAGAAGGGAAGGAATATTCAAAAGTCCTTAATAGAAAAGACTGCACGGCAAACAATAGTTCCAGCTAGAAGCAAATAACGCACCACTTTTTTTTCTCCGATAAGGTATTTCAAGAAAGCTAATTGTAAGGGCTGAATATTTTTGCAAGAAAATGCTTGTTCTTCGCAACTCTTCAGGATTAAATAATAATTCTTTGCTCATGCTGGATGTTCTAACAGTAATTTTTCATAAAGGGCTACAATGGTAACTTATCAAGTTTGGTGATTATTAATCAATCAAAAGAGATTTTTTAGCCTTCATTAGTGTCTTCAATGCATTCTTTCCTAATAACACAATGGGCTTAAAATGGAAACAAATCATGAATTGCTTAAATTAAGAAAATAAATATATTATTTCATCATCAAAACAATGATCCTAACAATTTTTCCCTTTTTGATGATGACAATTAATTGATTAAATGACTCCCCCTACTTTTTGTAGTTAATACAACAAGGAAACCTCCTAGAAAATAAAGTGATAAGTATGTCAACTTCCACTATAGTGATTAATTCATGGCTCCCCCTAAATGTATGAGTGTCTTTTGTTAAGATGGATAATGTGTTTTAAGAAAGACAATACAATTATCTATTATGGAGGGCCAATATTCTAAAATGACAAAAAGAATTGAAGTGATACAAAATGACAAGCATAGAGTGCTACATATGGAGTACCAATTAATCAAAATAAGAAGGACCAAAGTGCATATAGAATACCAAACTAGCAACATAAGATAAAAATAAGAAGTACCAAAGTTCATATATACCAACCTATCAAAATAAGAAGTCACAGAATATGTCACCATAATATTACATAGCCAAGAAGTACACAAAAGTGAGGTGGCATATCAAGACAAATATGATAGAAAAAGAAGCATCAATAAATCTTAATTCTGATTTTAAATTCAATCTCATCTACTCCCCTTTCATCATCAAAAAGAGGAACTAGATGAAGCATAATGATGATGGTGAATCTTGTGAACATCATATTAGACCTTGGACATCTTATGTTGGAGAGAACACAAATAATCTTCAAGATGCAAATTGAAGGGACATTTACTACTAAAAAAATTGCTATTGGCGAGGAATTTTAGAAAAATCCATTGCAAATTCCTAACCTCAAATACCTATTTGCGACAAATTTTGTGACAATCAAAATTCATTGGAAAAACCTTGCTCGCAGATTTTTGATATGTCTTGTTTTGCGACAAATTTGACAAAATTTGCAATGGTTTAGAGGTGTCACTTTTGCGACGTCTTTGCAAAAGAAAAGTCTATCACAAAATTGTGACAGATTTTTTAATTTTCTTTAAATATGTTTGCAACAGAAAATTTCCATTGCAAAATGTAATTTGTGACGATTTTTTCTGTCACAAAGTATTTTTTAATTTTTTTCAGTATTTTGCAATGGTCTTTTCATCATAAATGGAGATGATTGCAAATCTGTGATGGAAATTTATAGAAATTTTTAAAAAAATTCCACATTCTACATTGACCATGTTGAAAATCTGTATTCAACAAATACCATATACAAAAATTCAACAACACCACACATATGACATTAACCATGAAATGATAAAGTAATAATATCCCCATCATATCATAAAATAACATCAAAGAAACAAAACTTTTATAAATTTTACAACTTAAAGTTATCCAAATATAATTATAGAAGTGTCACTATCTTTATGAAATATATAAAATACGAATACCTAAAGTAATCAACCATCATCCACTTCATCTATATTTTTCCATGTCTATTTATTAGGGGATTTAAATGACAATGGTGTCGGAGGAACCTCTATTGGGAAAAATATGAGCTCGATGCCATGAAAAAGAGTTATAGAGGTAGATAATATGGCAAACTATGAGGAACTGATGGGGGTATGATAGTGGGGTATGCATATGCTGCTACATCAACATACATCGCATTTCCATCATCATCACATTTTTCATTGGGAACATTGTTTATTATCATGTTTAATTTTTCGTAAACTTACTCTATCATCTTGATATCACATTAGTTAAATAAAAATTCAATTTACTATAAACTATCCATTCTCACTTCAAAAATATTTAAAAAATATATATATTTTGGGAAAGTACATCTTTTTAGGGAGAAAAATATAGACCATCCAAGTTTTCCTCCTAGTTTCTACGGCAATTATTATTTTCAAAAAACATATTCAAGTATAGTCTCATTTCATATCAGAAATTATAATTAATTTTTCAACTTTTGAAAATGCTAGAAAAGATCTATTTGTTTGTATTTCCACTCTAATTTTCAATTTTCAACATTTTTAAAATGTAGAAAAGTAATAAATGATTGTTGTTAGAAATAAAACTTTATTTAGATTGTTTGTATGAAAATGTATAATATGGCATGTGGAGTTATCTTATAGAAGATTTCTACATGTGGGAAATAATTGATTTGTATCATCTAGATAATAAGTTTTATCATTTAGATTTTTCTTTCTAGATAAACAATATATTAGTTTTTATTTCAGATTTTATATTATCTTTTAGAGAGTTAGGTGTTATTTCATGTTTCTTTTAGGGAGTTGGGAGTCATAGGGATTAGAATGAATTTGTCATATTTCTTATCTTTTAGAGAGTTGAGATTATTTGAGAGGCCTACAAATAGGCTCACATATGTAGCTTGTCAAACGCAACTTAAGCAATACAATTCTTTAGTTTTCTCTCTATGAGAGATTTTTTCTCTGTTTTAAAGCTTGTTGTGAATAGGTTTTCTTTTTTATAAATTATGTGTGCAATAGCTTATTTTTATTTTCTTTTTTTCTTTCCTTCAGATCTTACCTTCTACATTAATTTTGCACAAGAGTAGGTTTGCTCTTTTTTTATAGCTAATGCAGGAGTAACTAATGGTTTGCAAAATAATTAAACAACTAATGGAGATCAAACATCCCCAACTCTCTAGGAAGAGATTCGTGGATTAAGAGAATTTCTTGATTATAGATTGGAGAAGATGAATTTGCATATATATTGTTTCAGCACAAATAGGAGGCTAAGGCCAAGGCATGAAGTTGGGGAATTTGCCCAAGTACCATGATTGGTTATACGTGATCCTATTTGTCAATACTATCAACATGCTAATATGAAAGATTTGAAAAGGGCAAAAGATGAAGATATCAATATACTCAATATGGGATAAGGAAATCAGCAAAGATCAAATCCAACACCTACTAGATATGAAGATTTTTTCCTAAAGGTAGATCTCCCAAACTTTCCTGGCAATTTAAATATTGAAGAATTTATGGATTAGCTTGCAGAAGTAGATATATTTAGTGATTTTTTGGAGGTTCCTAAGGAATCTAGAGTTAAATTATTAGCCTATAAGCTAAAGAGATCTGAATCTACTTGGTAGTAACATCTACAAGATACAAGGAGGCATAAAGATATGGAATGAGTTTAAACATAGTACCGAATAAACCAGTAATTGAAGGCTTGCCTTCTACCCTTTGATGATGAATAGTACCTATTCTTGCAATATCAACTATGTCATCAAGGACTTAGATCGGTGCAAAAATACACCATAGACTTCTTGTGGCTTGTTGAACAAAATAACCAAATGGAGTGGGACAATCAACAAATAGTGATATACATTAATAGTTTAAACCTACATTTCAAGAAAAGTCTTGCGTACAGTTGTCAGCAAATGTCTCAAAAGCATGAAACATGCTACTAAAAGTTGAGATGATGATACAAGAAAAGAAGATGGAATGCTTCAAGAGGAATCAACTTCAGTTAGTACCAGGAAGTATAGAACAAAATACATCAACATACAACTCGCAATGACAAATTGAAAAGACGACGTATGACGAAACAGCATATAAAAAATTGGAGATGACCAAGATTCAGATGCAGATACAGAAGAATCTATATGCTAAGCCAATTCCTAAAAAGTGCTACTGTTGTAATCAACCTAGTACAATTTTAGTGATTGTCCAAGAAGAAAGGGTATCAATATTGTAGAGCATGATGAATTTAAAAAATAGCTTGAAGATGTAGATAATGTAATATGCAGATATGATGGTAAAAAATAATGAGAAGATTCTAATGATGGCCAGACTTTTGTTATTCAAAAAATGATGCTGGCACTAAAGAAAGAAGATACAACCCAACACCACCAGCTTTTGTAAACCAATGCACCATTAATGGTAAAATTTCTAACCTAATTATTGAAGACAACAACCAAGAGAATATAATTGGGAAAAGTACTATTGAAACGCTACAACTACCCGGGGACAAAAATCCAAATCCTTATAGCATTGGGTAGGTCGAAGTTGTGGGAAACATCCAAGTGATAGAATGTTGCAAAGTTCCTTTCACATTTGAAAAGTATAAAGATGAAGAGTATTACGATGTGGTAAACATGGCCACTTGTCACTTAATATTCGATAGATCTTGGTAGTTTGATAAGAATGCTCATTATTTTGGAAGGAAGCTAAAAAATATGTACATGTTAAGGACAAATGGAGTAAAGATAACTTTGAGGCCACTAAATAAGACATCTAAAGCCAAAATTTCTAAGGTGGAAGATAAATCTTTTCTAACAATTGCTCACTTGGAGAAGGAGCTTGAGAACACCTATAGAGATACTCAAATAGTTCATTGCTCAATGGTAAAGGAAGTTTTAAGTGCCATAAAGGATCTGTCAAAGAAATAACTTCCTGAAGACCTACGTCGATTATTTGAAGAGTTAAAAAATTATTATTCCTGATGAGCTAGCAACGAAATTGTCACCAATGCAAGATGTTCAAATAAAGGTCAAGCAAAAACTTGAAGAAGCTAATACTAAGTATAAAGTAGCTACTGGTGAACATAGAAGCTTCTTAACTTTTAATGTAGGCAAGAAGTTATAATTTTTATTGAGAGAGAAAGGATATCCATTTCGTACTTACAGCAAGAAATATGCACCTCATCACATTTTCAATAAAATCAATGTGCCATAGGACATGCGGATATTCAAAACTTTTAACGTGGTTGATTTTACCTTATCATCCATTCAGTAAGCTTTTGTATGTAGAGGATATTGATGAATCGAGGACAAGTTATTTTCTTATGAGAGGGAGAATGATACAGAGATTAACAGATAATTTTGATTGAAGTATTTGGAGTTATTTTTTGGAAGATTTTCCAGTCATGGAAATACTTGATTTCTATCATCTAAATAATAAGTCTTATCTTTTGGATTTTTCTTTCTAGATAAATATTATATTATTTGTTATTCAAAATTTTAAATTATCTTTTAGTGAGTTAGGTGTTATTTTACTTTTAAGCAGTTAGAAGTCTTAAGGATAAGAATGAATTTGCCATATTCCTGTCTATTAGAGAATCAGGATTCTTTTAGAAGCCTATGAATAGGCTAACACATGTAGCTTGTCAGACACAATTTGAGCAATAAAATTCTTTAGTTTGCTCTCTACAAGAAAGGTTTTTACTTTGTTTTAATCCTTGTAGAGATTTTTTTTTATTCAAGTTATTCGTGCAATAGCTTGTTTTTCCTTTCTTTTTCTTATCCTTCAGATTTTATCCATTGCATCATGATAAATAAAATTCAATTTTTTTTATAAAATTTATTTTTATAAATTAATGTAATCTTATATATAGTACAAAAAAATTCATTTAATAATTATAAAATTTATTAGATAAACTATCAGTTTCAAAAACACTTAGTTAATTCGACTAAAGATTCATTTAGGAATTATCAAATAACATATTATTGGTTCACAAATAAATAGTATAGTTAATACTGTATTAATTAACCTTCATTAAATATTTTATTTATTCATTCAACAAATCGCTTCAGATATTTTAATTCGAGAGCATGTATTCTAATATATTAATTATTTATTTCTATTGTAGTAGTGTTTTATTTTTATATGTGTAAATAATTTCATCCAATAATACATCATATAATTAAGTTAATTTTAAAAAAGTATTTCAAATAAATTAACAATTAAATTATTTATGTATCATTTACTTATAATCATATACCAACCATTACATATATATATCTATGTACACAATCAATCATCTAACTATAAATACCACATTAATATATATTATATAAAAAATAATAATTTTTCAGGGTAAAACCAATAAAAAGATATTTGATTAAATATTTAAAGTAAATTTTGTCTCCCCTAAAACACTTCCAAACAAACAATTTCATCCAGAAACCATTTTCAACGTTTTCTTAAAATAAAAACAAACAATCAGCATATTTTCTAATTTTAACTCTCAAAATATATTCGCCAAAATTTTTTTCAGAAACATTCAAAATGCTAATGAACGGAGCAAACTCATTTCTAACTCATTTTTTTTAACTATTTTTTTAAGATTTAAAAATACTAAAAATGGAAAATGGAAATCAGAACATAACCAAACAGCCGCTTTTGCGATAGCAGAAAAACAAAAAGACTAATAGATTTTGAAATTTCATTAGTATTGACAAGTCATTCTCACATTTAATTATCATTCCGTTTCGCCCTTAACCTTGAACCAACTACTACGTCAAAACTTATAAACTTCCCCAGTGCACTAAAAAATATTGTTGAGATATCTACTGCCATCAAACCAAGGTTGTTGACACCAAGACAGTACAGGAATTCTCCGAGTACACCCCACCTCCTACTCCGGCGTTCAAACGAACACTTCATTTAGAAGTTTATTTTATTTATAAGCCATCAAATAAAGAAGTAAAATATTAAATATTTAATAATTTGATCAAATATGTGCCCGTGCAATACTTCTTTTTAAAAGCACACCATATAAAACATTTTTTCATAGGTCAGCGGCAATGAGATTTTAACTCACAACGTATTATTTACGCGTGACTTAGATACTATATTAAGTTTTTGTAAGTGAGTGACAATGAGGTTATTGCTCAATACGTATTATTTACACATAACTCTAATGTCATATTAAGTCAAAACGTATTATTTATGGCTAATCTAGCCTGACCAAATTTGTGTTAGTCCTATCCTCTAAGTTAGATGTACTAAATACAACACTCTCCAAATAGTTATTTATCAACATGTGACTTTGCAGTCATATCATAAAAATCTCTAGGAGTTATTTTGATAGCAATATGCTAGTCTTTGTGCTTGAGGTCTTGGACATACATAACTTGCTCATCCTGAGAAGCCAAAATGAAAGGATCATCTTCACCCATCAAGTAGTTGAAGTTAACACACATGCAATCTTTGTCTCCTTTGTTTCCTCTTCTTGATACCCAATCACACTTAAACAAGACAACTCTCTTGCCAAACAAATAATCCAACTCAATTATTTCAGTCAATACCCCGTAATATAAAATATCACCAGTTACAAGGTTGTTGTCACTTCTACTAGAAAAACTTTGAGTTTCTACATTCACAATAATTCCACTATTTTGAGTTTTTCACCTTTCTTCAATTTCCTTAGTGTGAAACCTAAATCCATTCATGAAAAACTTTTTATAGCTTGTGAAAAGTTTTTGAGGACCTCGAGCCAATATTTTTATATCTTCAAACAGCTCTTCACTTTTTGAGCAAAACATGTTAACATAAAATTTAGTCATAACAAGTTCATATATTGAATTATGATACATATAAAATCATATCAGTAAGTTTAGGTTGAGAAACGTACATAATGTTCAAACCATACCGGAAACTATTTATTGTGGATGATGTCTCTATCCCAATGACTTAAATTGGGATGCTACTCACAAATTAGTTTCAAGTGTTCTCTAAAAATAAAGTATGTTAATAATGACATTAAAAAGAATAAGTTATAAAATACTAAATAGCTACAAATCATTTTGCTTACTTTTTGTAAAGCTTAACAACTTGGCAGTTCCACAAAACATATCGATGTGCCTTAGCTCTCATAGTTTCATCCAATTAGTAGAACATTTTCTATAACACTGCCATCATCATTGTTGCAAGAAACTCAATTTAGCCTTGTATAGACATTCTCTATGTAATGAGAGATAAATGTTAGACATTCATTCACAACGTATGCTTCAACAATGCAGCCTTCCGGATGACTTATACTCCTCACGTATGACTTTAGTTTGAGAAGATACCCATTTTTGTACAATCACAAAAGATGAAAACATAGATGTGAGGGTGTAGTAATATATCAATCATCTTACCATTTCAAATCAATGCAATAGACTTAAAATATACCTTTCAATTGGATACATGTGCCGATATTGTACTAGACCTACAAGCCTTGCCTCTCTCAACAAATGAACTAGTAGGTGTACGACAATATATAAAAATTTTGGTGGAAAGATCAGCTCTAATTTACACAAGCTGATGGAAATCTCATGCTCTAGATGCACAAAATCCTATGGCTTCTTAACTTTAGAGTAGATCTCCCTAAAGAAATTGCTCAACTCAACCAAACAAGAGTATACATAAGGCCTCAAAATCCCTCTCATAGCTAGTGGGAGTAGTTGTTGTATTAAGATATGGCAATCATGGCTTTTTAGACCATATATTTTCTTATCTTTAATGTTGACACAGTTAGATATATTTGTAGCATAACCATCAGGTACATTGATGCTTCTCAAAAACTTGCAAAAAGTTGCTTTCTCTTTTCTCTTCAATGATAAGCATGCAGGAGGTAACACAATTTTGTTATTTGGGCCTTTCCTTGGATGAAGCTCAGGCTTCAAACCCATATATTGTAAATCTAAACGTGCATTCAACCCATTATTTGTTTTCCCCTCCAAATTCAACAATGTTCCAATGATGCTTTCACATACATTCTTCTCAATATACATAACATCAAGATTATGATGAACTAGGTTTTCTTTCCAATATTGCAACTCAAAGAATATGCTTTTCTTTTTCCAATTATACGGTAATTTTGGATTGACACTGGTTTTCCCAAATTCAACTTGAAAGCCATCTAGTATTTCCAATATCATAGAGCCATCCAAAGGTGTTGGTGTTGGTCTTTTTTTCTTTTTTACCATTAAATAAATCTTTATCATCACGAAAAGCATGTTTTTTGTCCAAAAATCATCTACAGCCCATATAACAGAATTTTTGCCCATGTTTAACCCATTCTGAACATGTTTCTTTGTGATAACATATACATCCATATTTTCCCTTCATGCTCCACCTAGAAACATATGTAAGTGTAGGAAGATCACTAATTGTCCAAAGTAATGATACATGCATCTGAAAAGTAGACTTCATTGAAATATCAAATATTTGAACCCCAGAGTCCCTTAACAACTTCAATTCATCTATCAAAGGTTCTAGGTACACATCAATATTATTACTTGGTGATCCAGGTTCAAGTATATTCATAGACAACATTAAGTTATCAGGATCCATGCATATCCAAGGAGGAAAGTTATATGCCATTAAAATAATAGGCCATACGCTATATGTAGTACTTATGGTTCTAAAAGGATTCATCCCATCACACACTAAACCAAGTCTAACATTTCGAGGCTCCATTGAGAATGTTAGATTCTTATGGTAAAAGGTCATCTAGGCTAGAGAATCAGCAGGATGCCTCATGTAACCATCTTTTATATGCTCTTCACTGTGCCATCTCATAAATAAAACAATTTTGGAAGACATAAATAATCTCTGTAATCTAGGTATTAGGGGAAAATATCGCAATACTTTGGCTGGAACCTTGGACTTTGTAATACATAAAGAATTTGCACTGCTCAAATCATGTTCTAGCTTCACATATCTAGATATATGGCATTTGGGACATTCTATCAACCCAACTAGCTAAAAGAATTATTGCTCCATCTACCAAGGCATTTGATGTGAAATAATCTAACTATGAATGAAAATTTCATGAAATTCTTACAACTAGAATGGGGTTCCTTTTTTGCAGCCTCAACCAAGCCATAAAATGCTACAACTTCCCCATGTGGCTCATCTTCAGATTCTACAAGAATGTTATTCTCACTTTGACATTGTGAATTTGAAAAAATAAACGCATCATGCAATAAGTTCTCCATATCAATCTCCATATTTGTGCTAGTAGTAGTTGGAATCTCATTGTTAGGTGTAGAAGAGGATTTGAGTTCTCCATGGAAAACTTAAATATTGTAGTTCTCTAGAAAACCAAAAACTATCAAATGCTGATATGTAACTTCTCAGGATACCGGCAATAGAAGTCTTCACTTTTTGCAAGGACAAACAATTTTTTCCTTAAAACTTGCTTTTTCAAATGCAAAGTCAAGAAACTTTTTCACTCCAACGTCATAAGCATCACTTTTCCTTGATTGTTTCATCCAATTCCTATCCATCTCTTGTCACTTTAGCTATATACCAACTCAATCTAATAAAAACATGCAAATCAACCCAATATGCTAGTGTAAGAACTTTTATCCAATATTTTACATTTTGGTAAAAGAGTTTCCACTTAAAAGAACAAACTATGCATTTAGGTAAACTAAATTTTACCAAAAATTTAGCATTTTTCATGAATTTCAACAAACATATAGAAAGTAGTTATAAAAACAATTCAATACTCCCACCAAATTCAAATGTTTGCTTACAAAATAATATCGACACTTAATTTATGAAAGATATTACTGAATTTCATATAGTTGAAACTAATTTTAAAGAAAATCCAAGTAGCATAACATAAAAAAGAGAGATCAAATGACAATTTCAATATGTTAGAGTAATTTATTTCACATAACTCCAAAATAACCCATAAATTTCATATTACATCAGCAAGCAATATTCTATTCAAGTATTTAATTACAAAAGCAATTCATAGTTTTTATAACACTTGCAACATGTTTTGTAGATATGAAAAGAAATACTATCAAACATCACCAAATACCAAAATGAAGAAGAAAAAAATAAGTTAATTTACATGAGAAGTGACAGGAAACAATTAAAAAAAAAGTTAGCTAAGATTATTATTGTTTTGAGCAAAAATATATTTTTCCGGTTTATGTGGATTCAACCCACAAATTTGGAGCAAAAATATGTGGATTCAACCCACAAATTTTAACACAAATTAGATTAATGAAAGAAGTAAATATCGATACTTGAAAATTTTGAAGAAGAAAACCTTTGCTATTTGTTGTTTGTCAAGTTTGCTAAAGGAGAAAAGATAGGAACTTTACACAAAGAAAACAAATGCAAGAGACAACTTGATGAGAAGTGGGTTTTACAGCCCACACACTTATCATCAATTAAAGTTGCTACTTTGCTTGTCTCCATCAATTAAAAGTAGTTTATTAATTTAAATATGTGACTAGGCATTAGGTGGCTTATTAATTTAATCAATAAATAATTAAAATATAATAATTTAGCCTACCTAATTAAAACATGATTAATTTAGTTAATATTTAAAAATTATATTAAATTGTCAATTTAATCAATACATTAATGACACCATATATAAGTTTATATATTTTTTATTTATTAATCGTACTTGTATTTTATCTATACGTAGTAATTTTTAAATGATACCATAACTAAATATGAGTGACATTTGCAAGAAAATACTAGTATCATTAATTAAGTGCCTATTGAAATGTAATTATGATGTCATGTCAAATTCCTCTATATAGTGGGATTGTATATATATTATAGTGATATTTTTTTATAACTATCACCGTATTATTTTATTGTGTGACTATATTGTAAAATGTCATTAAATTAGTGTAATTAAATATATTGTGGCATTTTCTACAAATGACACTATAACCTGATATAAGTGCCATTTTTAATAGCAATCAATGGCACTTAGATAAATGCCTTTAAAACCCATTTATGGTGGCATGTTCAATCAAATGCCACTATTTTATTTGACATTTATTAGTTAAACACCACAAAATATTACCTTTAATGTCATTTTGTAACAAATATCACCATAATAGTATTACATGTCATTGAGTTATAAAATGCCACCAAGGGAATGTCAATAGATATTTTATGAAATTTTTTTCAAATGACATTATAACTAATTATGAGTGGCATTTTAAGAAGAATAATCAGTGACACTAATTAAGTGCCTTTAAAATACATTTATGGTGGCATTTTCAATCAAATGTCACCATTTTACTTGTCATTCAATTATCAAATGTCACTAAATATTATTATACAGTGACACTTTTTTGTAATTGTCATCATATTATTTTTATGTGACATTTCATTATAAAATATCATTAAGTTAGTGCCACTAAAGACCATTTTTCTTGTAGTAGGGGAAGGGACGAGAAAGGGGTAGAGTACCCAAACAGAGCATCCCCATGCATGACCAACTAAGTAATCATGTCCTACATTGCTTCCAACTGCTCATTGATCATGGTTTGCATACCCTGAATATGGGTCTCCAAACAAGTTTTTGCTAATGCACTGTGTGGCTCCACCTGAGGAACACTACTGTAGGAGCGCAACGATTGATAGCTTAGCTTATAAACCTGCCCCTTCTTACTAAGGCCACCTACAATTTGATTTCATAAGTCAGCCTAAGACTATTGGACCTTGCACTGCTCCCAACATCTTTTGACAAAGCTTGGGTTTGCAACATCTACTGGAAGCACTTCTACAATATAAAAATTAAATAATTGAATGCATTATAATGTAACTAAAATGAGTATATGTCATATGTAACAAACTTATAATAGCTCTTCTCACCCTCTCATCTACCCACCTCTTATTAACCCGCCATCTTTGGTAGGTATGCACAAAATCTCCATTCATACAAAACAAGAATTACGTAAGTATATTATATATGCTGAAGAAGAATTGGAAAAATCTCCTCTACAATCGATCTTTACCCAAAAAAATAGAAGTTTGACAATCAAGTAAACAATAAAAAATTATCTATCGAAAAGGCATCAATCAATTAAGAATAACAAATGGAAACGACACCAACCCTTCCCCATCAACCATGTCATCCAAACAATATAAATATAAGTTAATTTAATAAACAATAAGAAAGCAGACTAAGTTTACTAAAGACTAAAGGTTAGAAGACTTACTAAACCCTCGGCATGTGTCCTAATGGAGATACTCTATCTAGTATGGAGAAATCATAGGTCATAGAAGCCTAATTCCTTTAGGCATACATGGACTTTTTCTTATAATCTTGGAATTGTCAGTGCCAGCATAAGACATCCCCAGTGTCCTCTCTAATCCATTCTTGCTTCTTGCCCGTCTCTGAGTATAGACATACATGTCACTTACTTGGTATTAGCATCGAAGGCCCTTTGCATATAGCCTTCATACTGGGGTTCCAAACATATCTCTATGAAAGAAAAGGAATAAGTTAGTATACATTCAATACAAAGACATACTTAATTTGTAAAACTAAATATATTAATAACATATACATACCTTCCATTTCTTCCTAAACATCAAATCTCAAAGGGCCTAGGGGATACCCGACTAGGTCTTATAGGGCTACTATACCTTGCTCTTTATCACCCTCATTTTTAACTTGGTGCCATCCAGCGATGGCATATACTTGCCTAAAGTTCTTAACATTAGTATATAATTATCAAAACAATAATATTTATCTATCAATAATGAAATACAATAATATTTATATAATCATTCCAACTCACCTGAAACATCCCTGGGGATACATGTATACTCTATGAGAACTATGGGATAGGAGCTCTGATCCCCCCACCCAAAGTTTAGCCCGCTAAGGAATCACATACTACTGCTACTAGGGAATGAGGGAATGGAGCAACATCAATGGCTAGGCGCCAAGTGGAGTGGTGGACGGCGAGGAAGTATTTGCATGTGATAAGAATGGTAGTTGGGACGAGTGCTATTATTGTGAGGGTGGGCATGGGGCACGGTATATGGATGACCTCATAGCAGTCAAGGAGGTTATAGTGATGATAATGAAGAGAACAAATGAGGAGTACTATGAAGATGTGTGGAGAAAACATGAGGTAGGCATAAATTAGTGACCCAACGTCATGATAGGAGATATGTCTGAGAGGCCAGGGAAATACCCCTGCCTCAGTCAGAACCTCAACCTCAATCAATGGCAAGGATCGAATACCTGACTGGACAGCCATTTGTAAAGCAAAAAACAAACTGTACATATGGACAATAATATCATTATGACAAATTAATTAACTACATATGTGAAATGCATAAAAAAAGTTAGTAACTAAACTTAATAAAACAAATATTAGTTTTGATAGAAGTTTTGATAAAATATATCATTCATCAGATAAATTTCTTCAGTCTGTTTATCTATATGGATTAGTTGATGTAATAAAAGAGCAGTAATAATGGTCAATTAATGTTCCAATCATAAATTTATTTATCACTTACATCAACATAGCCTAGTAGACAAAAAGACTAAAGTCTTTATGTGAAGAATGATAGAAGTTTTGAATAAAAATTTTTGGTTCCATCCGATTAGTAATCAATTTTAATCATTTTGGTTTCACTTAGTCTATTTTCAACTATCGGAGTTGTTGAAGACATTTAAGGATGAACCAATTATTTATTGATTGACACTAATAATTTTTTATTTGAATTATGAGTTATTAAGATTATTCAGATTTTATTATTCACAGTATATGAGTTATTCAAATTCAGATGATTGCATTATGTTATGCGGATAATAGGAGTTACTCAAAACTTTTGTGTTATTGGAATTATGAGTGATTCATTGAATATTGACACTTAAGGATACACTAATAAGTAGGTTATATAGTATGTTTGCCAGTAGACATCGTCTTAGATAGTTGAACATTATACACCTTGACTCTAAGTTTTCTTCTCTCTCATCTCTTCTTTTCTATCTTCTCTACTCTTTTCTATGTTCCATTTGTTCTCTGTGTTTTTTTCACTTCTATTCTCATCCTCTCTTACTATTTCTTCTTTTGGTTTTTGTTACGACACCATTCTAAAATGTTTTTGTCTCTTATCTTCTATCATCTATCTCTATCTTCTCTTCTTTTCTTCTCTCGCAGTATCTTATTTTGGTTTTGTTTTCTGTTCTTTGCTCAAAACTATACTTTTGCATGAGCAATTGAGCATTATTCATTTTCATGCCTTTGATTTCCATTCTAGTGATTGAATCTAAGTTGTTTTTCGAGGCATTTAAGTCATCTAACATAGAGCAATCCAAAATTTAAAAAAAAATTGGATATAGGTTTCCTTCAACATTGAGCAATCCATAATTTTAAAAAACCAAAAAATAATCCAAAAAATCAGTAAACACAAGTAATTTTATTCACAATAAAGTTACTACTCTAACAAACTAGCATGCTTAGTTGTATACTAAGAATTTGGAGCATAACTAACAGATTTTTAAATGAACACAATATATTATATGATTTTCACCTGAAGATCATGTCATATAATACTAATGAGCAAGGAATCCAATTAATGTGAATGTGTTATCATCATGTTTAATTGGTAATAAAACAACCATAACATATTTAAGGAAACCTAAAGTTTTTGTTGATTGAGGATCTAACTCTACAAGTTGCATATCAAAGTATTAGAATCAAGATGAAAAATTGCTTCTGGTCCTTATTCTAATGATGAAATGTAAAAATATATACTAACATAATTAAAACAATTACATAGTAACTCAAATTCTTCATAATTAAAATTTTTGCATATTAACATCCCTAAAATTCAGTATAAAATATTTTATTTGCAAACAAGTGGAAATATTATACATAAAAATTTTTACAGTGTGATAATTTTTACATATGTTCTAATATGCATAAAACCAAATAGAAAATCTCATATATTAACACTAACATTACTAAAATTCAATATATAACATATAAACAATTTAATTGGATAAAATACATAAAAAGAAAAAAGAATTAACATACAAATTGGCTAGAGAAGATATCTAGCAATGACGAGGAAGGCCTAGCAACAATGATAGCAAAAAAGCAGCGGTAGTGACTAAGGCATGGCAATAGTGGCAAGGCGCAGGTTTGATACATGGCGGCGAGAATTTGCAGCTACGATTGGAATGGGAAGGAAAGGCGTGGTTTCAGACTTGATACAACCCAAAGTCATCATTCAATTTGGTTTTTACAACCAAAATATTATTCTAAGGGTCTACAAGAAGATCAAAAAATAAGAGATTTTATCAAAAATTATGTACAAAAGAAGGTGATGGCAGAAATGGATAGGCAATAGCAAGATGTGATAGAGAGTGGGGAAGGAAGAAAATGATGCAACAAAAATGGGGAAGAAATGGTGGGTGTGGGGTCTAATTTCATTAAGTTTTCACATGAAATTATCCAAAAAAATCACTGGAAAATTAACTTGTTTTTTGAATAAATCAAATTTCCATTAGAAATTCCATCAAACATGAATTTTTGTCGAATTGTTTAGGCAATTGTCATTGCATATGTTTGCCTCAAGTTTTTACTCCCGCCAAATTCCCTCTAAATTTTCTGACACCTTTCCATTTGATTTTTGCCAAACCTTTTACCCCACAAAATTCCATCAAAAATTGTTCAAAAACTTTCAAGGGACACATTTCATTGGAAAAGACAAGTTTTTTAAGTGTGAATTTAATAATTTTAAGTTATATATTTTATAATGATAAAATAGTTGTGGCGCCCCAACCAAGGGTGATTTCTAACCTAAGGTGCCACCAATCCAAATTTAAAAAATAATTCAAAAGAAAACTACGGGAACTAAAATTTAACAAAACCCAAAGATCATTTAAGGTGCACAATATATACATATCAAGGTCTTTAGAGAAAACTTAATCATTCACATAACATTCCCAAGTCTAAGCGTCTCGATTAAGTGTAACCTATATATACAAACATAACACCTAATCTATTACAAAACATATCTTTCCTCGAGCACGCCTCGAGCTCTTAACCTTCATTCAATCCCATCGAGGAAGAGAATAAAAGATAACAAAAAGCGAATAAGTCCTAAGGACTTAGTGAGGGGAAAATATGACAATCGAACAAAGAAAAACTATTAGAGGTGTAGCAATTGATAAGCAGATTTAACAACAAGCCAGACTTCACAAAATGAAGCAATGATGTAACATAGCACAAATGAAACCAATTTAACAAGTTGTTGACAACTTCATCATTATTACTCCTAGAATAGAACATATACGATAACAAACAGTAACACGGAGTACAAATATAACATGACAAATTTTTCTTTCTATTCCGTTACCCAAGCACTAAGCTCAGCCCATTAACCCAAGCATTCATCTCAATCCACAAGCACTCGGCTCGGTCCATTAACTCAAGTATTCAGCTTGGTACCCAAGCACTCGGCTCAATCCATTAACCCAAGCATTCAGCTCGGTACCCAAACACTCGACTTGGTAGACATGAGGCATGGCTAGCCGCATGCCAAATCTCGCCACTTACTAGATAACTACCTCCAGTCATCCACAAGTTAAGATCTTAAGTAAGTACTAGCTAAGAGACCAGCCATCGTCAGCCCATACCACTTGATTATTTTTTTGAACCTAGTCTCGAGCCCAACCCATCCCAAGGCGTCCCATTGGGCACTTACCACCCAACAGCATCATCAAGGTAACTTAACATTATGCCAATAAATAATATATATTTCAAATAACTAACCAAGAAATATATCTATGAAACCAAATGTAATAGTACAACCTATAAACTTTAGCCGGCAAGGCCATATAAGTAGTATATACAGCAATTTAGCTAAGAGTACAAATGAAATTAATCGACAAGACCAAAACATCAACACATATAAGGAAAGCCACCAAGGTTGTGGGGTATACGTGACAGATAACAGATAATACAATATGAGTTCTAGGCACCAGAAGGAATACAATTCAATTCAAAAAATGAACACAGGGAATACATGCATCAAAAATCATTCACTTCCTAGAAGAAAGATAGGTTTAACCCTCACCTTAAAACTTCACAGAGATGTTATCACGTCTTACGATCTAAAAGACCCTAGCTCCTCATCACCTATTTCAAAAGAACATATCTAATGTCAAAAATACTTGCATCACTTTCTTTAAACAACAATTAATCCAATTATACCTTATATCAGTTGTTTTATAATTAGTACAATATTTTTGGGGCCTGATTCCAGAAATATTATAAAGGTAACTTGCTAGTTATGCTAATGACGCTATAGTATTAACATGCGACTTATTTTTTCTGTCAATAATCATTTTCTATGTCAATATTTTCTAATTTAACAATCTAAGTCCTAAATTAACATTCTAGTCGAAATGCAAGAATTAACTTAGATTCTTGTTGATATTTAGTCCTTGCAACATTACACAAAGGTTGGACATATAATTACACCAATTAATCTAGTTAACGATAAATCTAATCTTTGATAACTCAACCCTATACATCATTATACGTCGCTTTCAAGCAAGAAGACTCGCGGAAAGAGACCAGAATGCTAGCTACAACTAGAGAAGAAAGTCTTGTCCCGACCCACCTTAAGGGAATTATACATACCGATATTTTAAATAAGTATAGTATACATAAGGCTAGTATAAGGCATGATAAAATAGTAAAAGGTACATTATAAAATAACAAACAAAAAAATGATACATAAATTATATCAAAGGATGTATTCTTCTATTAACTATATTTCTTATTGGGAACAAGTTCCTTTCCTCATCTTTTGAGGGACACTACACTAAAAAGGAATGCAACAATCGCAAGCACTAGATTTCATAAAACTTCAAAACTTCAGGTAAAGCAGAAAGAATCAAAGCGAAAAGGACTGGAGAAAATACTTTGAAAACTTTCAAAGAGGATTGCCCACAGGATGGATTTTTAATCACCTAACTTAACTTAATTAACAATAATTATGTTCTAATTACCAATATGGGCCCACTAGTACCTATACACAACTTATATGCCGACATTTCTATTAGACATCCTAAATTTTATCCCAATCATTCTAATCCATAATTACAATTCAGTTAAATTAACTTAAACTAACATTAGTAATCAACTTAACATTTTAACTAAACTAAATCAGAAGACATTTAACCGTTTAAATAGAATTTTACCTATAATCACGATCTTAATGTTCTAAGCCCATAAATTTCTAAATTTATATCACCCTTACGAATTTTACATGTTTTCCTAATAATAATCCATCTTTATATCATCACACAATTTAGATTTCTCAATTATATCAATTAACTTAATTTATTGATCATTAATTTCTAGGTAATGATCTAAATCCACATATCACTTTATATTAAAATCTCATACAATCATTTTGGTCCATGATCATAATTTACGATCCAATTAACTTATATTTACATTAGAATTTAGGCCATCAACTTAATCAGATTAAATAGGGAATCAAATTATTTGATTAATCGATGTTTTAGTTGAGGCCAATTCTTCACGCGATAGCTGCCCACATGTACTCAGATCGCTAATCGTGATGAAACTAGTGGTTAGTCGCTAGAGTGCCACCACCACTCCATCATGTGTCGCCATTGAAATTATGTCATGACACCACCAATTTGTGTGCCTTCTCAAGCTAATGACCCCTCTATTAATTTTCAACTTTGCCACTGATCACCGCCCAATTGGTCGAAAGATGAAGCTGGCCTCCTCAACACTGCCGTGGATCGCCTTGCTCGATTCTCCTCCACCAGTGGTCCATTTCTACAATTGAAGTTATTAATACACTTCTCAAGCTGAGCCCATCAATTTCCACCGCCTGGCATTCATCAACAACCGTCGTGATATGGGATAGCCCAACAGGCCCAATAGGCCCTTTTACAAATCAGACAG
>JACGDI010005381.1:2193753-2234156 GCA_014898725.1 Jacaranda copaia
GTTACAAGTAGCGTACTAATTGTCTTGAATTTATCCATGCTAAAATGTTCAAGTACTTTCTCGACATAATTTTTTTGAGATAAGTATAACAATTCTGTGTGTATATCCCAGATGATCTCTATGTCCAAAATCTTCTTTGTACTACCCAAATTCTTCACTCAACTGAGCTTTTAAAATATTGATCTCATATATGTTTCTAGAGGCAATCAATATATCATTAACGTACAACAACAAATATACGAGAAGGCTATCACTACATTTTTTATGATATACACAACAATCATAAATGATTCTAGTATATCCTATCTTGGTAATAAAAGTATCAAACCTCTTATACAACTACTTGGGAGACTACTTCAAGCCATATATAGACCTTTTCAAAAGACATGCCTTATTTTCTTTCCCAGAAACAATGAATCCCTCTGGTTAGCTCATGTAAATTTGTTCCTCCAACTCACTATGCAAAAATGTTATTTTCACATCCATCTACTCAAGCTCCATATCAAACAGAGCCACCATGGCTAGTAGAACATGAATGAAAATATGTTTTATAACTGAGGAAAACACCTCAAGAAAGTCAACTCCCTCTCTCTAAGTAAAACTCTTAGCAACCAATCACACCTTATATCTATCATCTTCAACCAAGGGAATCCTTTCCTTTTCTTGTAAATCCATTTGCAACCTATAATCTTCTGCCCTTTAGGTACATCAACCAATTCCCATATGCCATTTTTGTATGAAGAATCCATCTTTTCACTCATAACTGCTACCCATTTATCAAAATCTAGGCGAGAAATAGCATCCTTGTACGTAACTAGATCATCACCCACAAACTCCTGGGCTAAACTCAAAGCACAAGCAAATCGCTGTAATGGTTTGATCTACCTCCTCTTTCTATCACGAGCCAAATGATAGTCCTATAGTGAATCATTTTCTTGCTCTTAATTAGGTAATAATGTGCTCTCACCAACTCTATCTACCACCTTCTATTTTTCTTTTGAAACTTGTGAAGTATCAAATTCAAACTCCACCTTCTTCTTAACGCCTGTTGACTACTTTCACCCCACACCACATTCTTCATCATAACAGACACATCAAATGTCATATCCCTACTGCTAATCACTTTTGAGCCTTTTTCATTATTACACCACAAACGATAACCTTTGACTCCATATGCATAGCCAAGGAATATGCACTTCCCAACCCTCGGCTTAAGCTCCCCATTGTAGACATGAGCATGAGCTAGACATCCAAATACTCTTAGATTTGAGTAATCAGCTGGAGACCCGGACCAAATTTTGCATCAATGTTATGCAGTCCAAAGCAATTGATGGTGACCTATTTACCAAATAGCAAGCAGTATTAATCGCTTCTGCCCAAAAATTCTTAGATAATCTTGCGTTAAAGAGCATACATCTAACTCTCTCCAAAATAGTCATGTTCATCCTTTCTACAACTCTATTCTGCTATAGTGTATGGACAATTATGCAATACCTTACAATTCCTTCCTTATCGTAGAATTCTTGAAATTCCTTGTTGCAAAACTCATATCCATTGCTAGTTCTCAAACATTTGATCCCCTTTCCTATCTATTTCTCAATCAAAGTTTTTCATTGCTTAAGGTTGACAAACACCTCATCCTTATACTACAACATGTATACCCATTCTCTTCGTGAGAAATCATCAATGAATATCAGCATGTACCTAGAACTTTCCTTTAAAGGAACTTGAGAAAGCCTCCAAAGATCTGAGCTAATGCAATCCAAGGTGCCCTTAGTCCTATGAATTGATATGCTAAATTTCACCATCTATTACTTACTAAGAACACACTGCTCGAAGAAATCCAGCTCTCCAATCTTCTCTCCACAAAGCAAACCTTATTTGCTCAATTCTAATATCCTCTTTTCACTCATATGCCCAAACTGCATATGCCACAGTCTCGTAGTACCATTAACTGATGAAGAAACTGTGTAGTACAAAATATTATGCTGCCTTGCAATATGTAAAGGCCATTCCTTTTATCTCCCTTTATGATTAGCAACGCACATTTAGAAACTTGCAGAACTCCATCTCGAGCTCTATACTTACAGTCATTCTTGTCCAAAGTACCCAACAAAATTAGGTTTTTCTTCAAATCAAGAACATGATGAACATCTGTTAGGGCCCTCACTATACCGCCATGCATTTTGATACTAAGTCAATTCCTACAACATCTTCTTGTGGGCACATGTGGTAGGAACAGCTACTCTCTAAAATCCACTCTAAACTGAGTATACTCTTAGTAACGTTGAGAACAAACCCGCCATCAGACTCATCCTTAACAATTCTTATGACATCACCCCATTTCTGATCAAAAGTTTTAGTTGCATCCTTCATCTTTCCTCATTTTGGATAATTTCATTCCCAGTACCCCTTTTCACCACACCTAAAACATTTACCGCCCATCTAGGCTTAGTTTAGGATTTTGGTCAGCCTCTACTTCTTCCCCTTTCTCTCAGTCTCCCCTTCCTACCAATCCTTCCCTACTGTTACTATTGTTACTACCTAAAACATGTTTTTTCAATTCATTGGAATTCAATGAGGCCTTCACATCCTCCATTAAAATCGTATCTCTCCCATACAACAAAGCAGTGACCAAGTACTCAAAGGATTTAGGGAAAGAATATAAGAGAATTAAAGCTTGATCCTCATCAACTATTTGTACATATATGCTAACAAGATCCAGAATCACCTTATTGAAATAATCAAGATGCTAAGTAATAGATGTACCTTCCTTCATCCGTAATGTGTATAATCACTGATTCAAATACAACCTATTTGTGAGGGACTTCGTCATATAGAGACTCTCTAGCTTTAACCACAATCCCGCTGACATACTTTCCATAGTGACTTCTCTCAATATGTTATCTGCCAATGATAACACCTGAATATTGTAAGCTTTCGCCATAAACTTATCCTTCTTCTCATCTGACATCATCTCTGGCAAGAAATCTCTGCCCTTTAATGCTCTTTGTAAACCTTGTTGACATAAGATGGTGTGAACCTTTATCTTCCACAGCCCAAAGTTGTTCTTCCCATCAAACTTCTCTACCTCATGCTTTATGGATGACATCCGATCAATCCTAGCTCTAATACCATTTTGTTATAACCCAAATCGATCAAACAGTAACTTTGGAAATAATAGTAAAGTAATTTGATGAAAGTGGCAAGAATGTGGTTTGGCGATGTGTCTAATTCACTAAACAAATAAAAAAAAATTATTGATTTCAAATCAAGGTGACAAATATAACACCCTCATTCTAAACCCCATCTCAAGAAACTATGTCAAAAGTACTGTAGAATCTGTTGTCTAGGGTTCGTCCCTCTTTGTCTTGGAAGAAAATGAGGTATAAATACCTAAAGAAAATCAAACTTAGGCCCATGGGCCTCCATGCTATGTCGAGGCACACATGACTTTTGCCCTAGCAAGGGAAACAGCTGCTTAGCAGGAAAAAAACTATTGTGCCACGGGCATCTTGGCAGAAAAGTCCATGCCAAGATGCACAAAACTCACACCATAGCACAATCTTGGAGACTGTCGTGCGCCACCAGGGCTCACAGTTCCGATTTACTCTGCGCCCGAGCACACATCACGTATCTTGTTGCTTATGTCTGTGCTTGGGCACTGCTACCTCGTGCCCCGACACGCAGCATTTTGCCAAGGTGTGCTCCAAAATCCTATTTCAACCACTCCACTCCATTTCTTCTATTTCTCATTATATAGAGCTCAAATTTTAAGGTAAAATCAACATATTTAAATAATTTAGTTCATTGAACTTTTTTTGAATTTTTTACTAATTTTTCTGGTAATCTTAATTTGTCCACGTGAAATATGTTCTAAATACACACAATGACTAACTAGATATTGTTACGTGCATAGTTGTTTCCGGAGAAATATTATCAATAAACTCCAAAATGTTTTTGTCTTCCAAGTCGTCACCTTGAACGAGCCAACATCTGATTTTGTTAGGAATACAACATTTGATGCATAGTGGCACCAGTTAATCATATATTAGGGATTTCCCCCAAGGAAAAAGGACTGGAAATTATTTTTTTCTAGAATAAATATGAAAAGCATAAAACCATCAAAGGTGCTTATTAATTATTTGTACATTTAATTTGTTATATTATGGACATTGACTACATACAAGGGTATTTGTAATTAATCCTCATTTTATTTTATACTGAACAAAAATATTATGGACATTGATTACATTAAAGAGCATATAGAATTAATCCTCATTTTGTTTTATACCCAATTTTAATATATTAAAAAAAAAGAAAAAAGAAAAAAGAAAAGCAACCCACTAAGGGCCCACTCCTTTTCATTTTCAAATCTCATTTTTATTCTTAACACTATCTAAAAATTAAAAACTATCAACTTCTACACATTTTCATTGGAAACACCGTCTATTATGTCCAGTGACTTATAGTCCAATAGCATCAAATCTTCCTTATTATGTAGGAGGTCTCATATTCAACCTGAATCAACATCTTTGTGTACACCTTATGTATGCCATCTCCAAGAAAAAAGGGTCTATTATCATTTTTATTTTTTCTTAAATTTCCTCTATCATCTTATTATCACATCAATTAAATTCAAATTTAATTTGCATAAACTACCCATTATCACTTTAAAATAATTAAAATATACATATATTTTGAAAAAGTACGTCTTTCTAGACAATATATATGTAAACCACCTAAATTTTCATCGTCATTTCTAATTATTATTTTCAAACAAAATATTCAAATATAATCTCATTTCATATTGAAAAAATATAACTAATTTTTCAACTTTTGAAAATTATGGACAAAAATCCATTTGGTTGTATTTCCATTCTAATATTCAATTATCAGCAATTTTAAAATATGGAAAAGTAGTAATTGATTAGACATAAAACTATATTTGGATTATTTGTTTCAACATGTTAAATATGGCATTTATATAGATGAAATTTTTCAATTTTATATCTTTTTACGCATTAGTATTTTTATTATTCTAGAATAATAGGTACTTTATTTTAAATTTAATTTGAATTTGATTGATGTGATAACATACCATAAATTAAGTTTAAGAAAAACTGAAAATAGAAATAAATGATATTTCTAATGAGAATGAGTAGAGATACACAGTTTTTTAGCTTTTAAATAATGTGAGATGCTGAAAATGTCTCAGAAATCCCAAAAAAAATAAGGCCCTATTTACTTTATTAGATGGAACAAGAAAAAATTTGTGTGATCAAACTAGATAGTTAAATAAATATCATATATACTTCATACGATTATTTAAATGGTGTGTTAGATAATGTTAGTCATCATATGTGCATTTTAATATAACTATTGTATCTATAATATATATTTTAACCTTTGTACCTAGGAGTGTAGATAGATACTTAAAAAATCAAATACGCTCCATTCGTATTCATATTTGATTAACTCACACAATATCCATATTCAACAAATATTCAAATAATGATATCCATATTTACATATGGTGGGTATTAAGCGAAGTTGAGGATATCCATATTTAATTGCAATTAAACTCAAGAATATAGTTGGCTATCCTGTTTCTTTCTTTCTTCTTGTTGATACCAACAAGACCCAATCAAATAAAGTCAGATGATGTCTGCTAAATAGTGGTAATAGGATTCTTGATTTCAATGTGAGTCATTAATAAATTTGGTTTTTCATAATTGATCAAATTGTTAATTTTACCAACAAAGTTAACATATAAATGAAACAAAAATATTGAATGTATTCAAGTTAAATTCAAGTAAAACAATTGAATAATTTAATCTAACTTTTTTTTTAATAAATGGTAGTTGCAATTGGATGATAAGTTGCTTCCATGCCGGGCTAATATTATAATATTGACTTTCATCATAAACTTGTGAGGTATTAGATTGTAAGAATAGCAACCAATAGAATACTCTAAAATAAACATGGCCAAACAGTGATCCCCTTGATTCAGTAATCACAAGACAAAAACACCAGGATAAATCCTACTTTAATCCGCGACATGAGGGACTGCCACTGAAACCGATTCCAAGGCAGCAAAAACCAATACCTCTTTAGTTCCCTATCTGATTGGACTCATTTTTATATGCAATACCAAATCCTAGTTTATTGTATGAAACATATTATCCCATCTTTATGCATCCAACAAGACAGATTTTGAAGGGCAAAACTGAGGCACATGATGCAGAATGATATGCGATTATTTAAAGAGAAAAACATCCCCCAAAACAGAAGGACAAGCAGAACCCATTAAACAAAAGGCCAAACACATAGGTATAAATGGGTGCAAGGCAAAGAGGCTGTGGGTGAAAGGAGTTTATTCCGGTACCCTGATACCCATTCAACTGGTGTCAGCACCCATGTGCCCAAGTGGACCTCCCCACCTTAAAGAAAATGAGACAAAAGGGTCCCCTAAAGCAGCCTTTAATGATGGTAGCATAACACAACACCCTTTTCTTTAACTCACCCCTTTTCTTTTGGGTGCTTTCTTTGTGCTATAATTCAACTGATGATACAAAGGGTACACAGTATCAAGAGCAATAGAGCTGAAAAGAGAGGCAAGGATTCCTACTTTAGCCCTCCAATTCAAATCCACCATTTGCTGCATCATCCATGTGGTTATGTTTCTGTTCAAGCATTTTGAATCTTCTATTTCAATCTGTGTTTCGTCTCTTATTTTACTTCACAAATATATACCAAGTGCATACACAACCAGGTGTTCTTTAAGAAAATATTAAATACACTCAGCATGAATGGGTGAAGTTAGCATTTAATAATGAAACACCAATTGAAACAGAAGATCTAAACTATTATTCAAGCCCTGCGACTCTCCTGTGGTGCAGGCTGCAGCTTACGCATGCTAAGATTTCCCTTAGAGAATTTGAGAGCTTTTGGTTTCTTTTTTTCTAGTTTCCATGATAAATAATTGATAGATTGATAATAAGCATGAAGAAAGTATGAAAGAAGAAATGAGAGGTAAACTTTTCAGTGTTATGATGGAGTAACTACTAGCCTTCGTTTGATATATGCTATTGTTCTTTGTGGTCCAGCACACAACTAAAAGAGAGGGTACAAAATAAACTAGAGACCCCACTCCCATAAATCAGTTCACCTGTCCTTTACCCATGCATTATGTACTGTTGTAAGTAGTATGGTGTTCATGACAATAATAATCTTGAGGAGATCTTCCTTACATGTCTTTTTCATTTAGTCGGTATGGTTTCGCTGCACACAGCTAGAGGACATTTTTCCTTGTATATGCTAATCAAACTTTCTGCATGGCCAAATACAAAGAGGCAAAAATCAAAACAAAGAATTGATCAAATTATAGAATAAAAGTGTTTTAAGAGTTGGTACCCTTACCAAGCTAAGCTAGTCCCTGCTTGCCAACCATGATCAGCTATAACACCTACATTTCAATGGCTTCGAGCCCAGAAGAAAAACAGAAGTGATTAATGTTTCCAATTCAAAATTCTTTAAGCAGTGACGTAGCACAGTTAGTATACCTTTGCCCTTTTAGCGTAACATAGGAAGCCATGCTGAGGGGAGAACTGCTAGGTCGCACAGGGGGGGTTGTTAGAGGATGTATTGGTTAGAGGTATACTATTGTCAGTTTCAGCCAAAGCATCGGAGAAAACAGATTGATGTTCCGCAGCTAATTTTGTTGGAGAAGCAAAAAGGTTATCAGGTAGGATGTGCTCCAAACTGTTTTCATGCCATAGACAATCAGGAGATAGAAAATTAGAGAAACAATAGAACTTACTATCTATTATTATATACATTCTCAACAAGTATATTCCTAAACTATGGAAAAACTTCCAATACCTTTCAGGGAGATAAGAGTTGTCATCATTTACATGCTGGTGCTTATTGCCACTAACAATGCTGTTGTTAGACGAAGATTCAGTTCTTTCCAATGGCAAATTATCATTGTCAGCTGCAACAGCTGGAGATTTAGTTGTTTCCCAGCCATCATCACACTCTGCAGTGACGAAGAATGAGTTTAAAACAGAAAATCTTCCTGGATGAACTCAGATATAAACACACATCAATTATGCATGCGAATTTAGTGGGTTAACCTTGCAAAACATCTTGATCAGAAGAAGTAGCAACACTCTGACTCATAATCAACTGAGACTGTTTTGGAGAGGAAATTAGGACGCCAGCAGGTAGGCTTGCCAGAAAACGTTGATTTGAGTCCATTAGTTGTAAACTAATCATCCTTCGACCTTGAAGTTCTATGGCACGTTGTAATTCCACCTCGTCCTCCAATTTTCTTCTGAGCATCAGCTCTTCTGCATTGTTTAACATTCTAGGCCCTGCAGGAAAAAGAAAACGAGATTCAGCCAATACACTTATCTACTAACTAGTAAATAAATAGCCAGACATGTATGCTTACCAACAGGAAGATCAACAAGTTCTCTAGAATCAATCCCAGAGGGGCTTAAAGAAGCAGAATACTCCCCCCTCTCCAAGTGTTGATGTTGTTGCTGCAACTGTTTCCTATAAATGATTAAATTAACAAAGGAACATCATTAGCAGGAGAAAATTTGACAACAATAACAATTAGAGAGAATCCATAGTGAAAATAGTACTTGTCAGGGATTTTTCCTTTCTCCTTGTAGGGTTTGACGAGCACACGAGAATCACAAACAAAATGAGGGTTCCCTTTTGACAAAATGAGTCTTACAGTCTCCGGATAGACAAATGTAACAAACCCAAACATCCGCTTCTGCTGATACGGAATCCGAACATCTTGCACTGGGCCAAACATACTTCAAACCAGGAAAGAAGATGCATCATCAGTACACATTTTTCAAGAATCAAAATTTGCAATTTCCTACCATTTACCTGAAGTAACTGGAAACATCTTCTTCCTTGAATGTACTATCAGCTGGAAACGTTAAGTAAATTTGCCGTGAGCTTGAACTCGAACCAGCACCCAGTCCCATTGGTGAAAAATCATTCCTGTTCGGACCACAGATATTAAATTTTTGCAATTTATTACCTACCATGCAGCATCAGTCTTTCTAATAAATGCAACCCATTAAAATATGATATCACATATAACTATTTCCAAGTTCCAACCCAACACCGCTATATGCTTAGCAAATAGCCATAATTGACTTTAAATATCAATCTGCATGGATAATTACTTCAATTCTAAATTGTTTAGAACATCAAGCTATCTAAGTTCTGGAACATAATGTACCAAGAAAAGGAAATGAGACCACAGTAAATTTAAATTGAAATAGAAATAGGAAAACATCGCCAAAAGAAACAAACCATGCTCAAATCAGGATAACTCAAAAGCCCAATTCAACTTATACAACAAAAAGGTCACAACTTCTAAAAACAGAAATTCTTCATAAAAAGTAAAGAACGCAAATTCCCAAAAGAATTACCTCCAGTTGTCATTCAGAAAGTTCATGCACTTGTTGTAAGGAAAAGGATGTTGACCTCCGGCAGCCATGAATGCAAACCGCTGCTGCTGCTGCTGCTGCTGCTGTTGCTGAAGGGCCTTCATTCTCAAAAACTCATCAAACCCTGAAGCAGCCGCGCTTTGAGAGCCTGCCTCAAAAGTTTCACCACCACCAATATCACTGTGGAAGAACTTGCAAGAATTACCATTCTTGCAAAACCCTCTCGAGAAATACATGCAAGGCTTCCATCCAAAGCCACTACTGCCACCCCCTTCTTCAAGATTAGCCAGAAATGCAGCATCATTTACGGAAGAACTTCGCCGGTGAAATGGGTGGGGGTGAGAGGATGGAATGATGTTAGCATCCTCACCATAAGGAAAAATCAGAGAGTCGCTCCTCCCACTTGGACTTGTAATTGGATCCACCATTGAGACGTCACCAAAATCATTACCCCCATAAAAATGTAAACTTGACGACTCCAAACCATTATTGCTACTATTGTTGGCACCAGTACTAGAGGAACCATTCAGTACCGCAGCATAAGAAATGGGCCTGGGACTACTAATTGGAAATGCGGCGCCAGGGGATGAGGGGTTGCTCAAATGAAACCCATTATTCGATGCCAAAATTCTTGGCGATGTTTGAAGAAAAGGGTAGTTTGGCCTGGGATTTACGAGAGAAGTCGAAGGATTTGAAGGGCTAGTCGACGAGAGCCCCAAACATGCCTTTGCTTGGTTGATGTAAGACAACAAAAGGGCCTCAGGGCTAAAAGCTAACCTTATCATCTCCTTCTCCCCTTGGTCTTGTATCAGTATATAGCCCATGATTTTTGAAGCGTTCTCCGGATCCAAACTTTGGATCCTCGACATCACCATTTTGGTAGCCTCGTACCTATCCATGGTGGTGGTTTTCCTTTCTCTTTACTTCTCTAGTATCTGTGTGTGCCTTTTGACGAGAGGTAAAATCCCATATGACTCCTATGCCGAGAGGGCTCTCTCTCTCTCTCCCCCTCCCACGAGAAAAAATGAGAGAAAAGCCGGGAGGGTAAGGTTTTAAGTAGTTTGTAAAAGACCAAAATCCTTTTTAGAGAGTGATTCTTGGAGGGGTGTGTTTAATTTTGGAGAATCATTAGGATGATATCCCTAAGATTTAACCGATGTTTTATAAAAGGTAATGATGGGTTGGTGCTGATATTTTGGTAATCATTACATAAATATATATCTTACAAGAAGCTATAAGGCTATGTGAATGCGTACAGAGAGAAACAGAAGGGAATATTAATTGCTAAATAAATCCTTAAAACATGCAAAGAATTTGGTTTCTTTTTCATTTATTTCCTTTTTATTCATTTATAGGGGCATTTTCTTTTTGCTCTCTCTCTCAGAAGGGTGGCGGAACTTGGGGCTGGCGGAGGTGGAGGAAGGGGAAGGTGCAAAACATAGGTGGGTGGTTTGCTGGTTCTTAAAACCTGCACCCACAACTTTTTGGTTGCAGCCTTGGGAGTAAAAATTCTCTGTTATTTGCTTTTTCTCTTCTCTCTGCACAACTTTCTTTGTCTCTCTTCATTTATTTCTCTCTCTTTTATAGTGTTGGGGTTGTCTTTATCCAACTGGACAAGAACTACGGAAAAGACCGAGCCCAAGAGTGCTGCCTTTTCTGAAAACACTCGTGAATCTCGTTTTGACTCTGAAAACAAGTGGACATATCTCAACTAAAAATGTTTACAATCTTATATGAAAATGCCTTCAAATTAGTTTACAAGCCTTGTTTGAGTTTTCTCGACGCTGCATTCAGATGGAACTCCCTTTCTCTGAAAGTTTTTTGGGGCCTCTTTCCGCCAGCCAACGGAATATTCTTAAATATTCCGGCGGCCAACCAACCGAAGTGTTTCAAAATTTATATATATAATAAGCACTAAAATTATAAAAAGTTGAAAGTTAAAGTAACATATATAATTGAGGAACTAAACTTACAGATTTGATAACGCTTCCGATGCATTAGATGGAGCACTTTATTTTGACTCAATGAGGTTCAAATAACGAAGGGGTTTCTGAATATGAGTGACTCTCTTAATAACTTATATTTTCCCTCTCTATTATCTCTAGTACTATCTCACTCTACTTACAGCTTATTAAACCAAAGATAATCATTAATTTTTAAATAATCTATGCAAATGTAAACTTATTTTCAACTTATTTTACTAACTACTTTTTCAAATTTTAAAAATAATGAAAATAAAACCAAAGTGGCGCTAAGCAAAACCGTTAATAATCCCAAAATATCTTGATTTATTACAAGTACAAATTCACAAGACTTTTTAACTTAAATGATAGTGTAAACTTAATTTATCAAACACGATTTTAATTATTCAACAGCGGAGTACTGGGATAAATTCATAAATGAGAGAGTAGAGAACAAAAGATACAAAACATACAAGTTCAAATAAAAATTTCATAATTTACAAATTCCAAAAACATGTTTTTTCATAGAAATTGAGAGTAACATTATTTCATGTTATCAAATTCATATTAACGTCAAAACTTTCAACAATATATTTCTCAATGTCAAAATCTTTAACAATATCTATAAGAATAATAATCAAATATATGTTTGATTATTCAATATTTGACCATAAATTTTATTCTTCTGATAAGTTCTACTTATTTTTAATTTAAGATACAATACATATATTTTATAATGCATATAAATAAACATGCAATATATTATAAAATTAAAGAATGAAGATGATAATATGTATTATTCTAAGTGAAAATAAAAAGAATTATCAACAAACCACATGTTGAAGATATAAAATTCAAACCTTTTGTAAAAAATATTAACTTACTTTTGTCTTCGTATTTCAATATCGTTCAAGTTAGAAAATGGAGATTTTGATTGTTTTATAAGTCTTGTAAATGATTTTATTTGGCTAGACCTTGTAAGGTACTTTTAAAGAAATAAAACAAACATATTCTGATAAGCATAACATAAGTATTTTCATTTAATTATTTGATTGTTGGAGTTAGATTTGACTATTAGATGAAAAATGCGTCGATGTGTAGGTGTTTCTGGCATATTAGGCTGATGTTGATGTTGGTGGAGAGTCAGAGTCATTTTGATTGACTCCCGTTTGACATGTTTTTGTAATTTAGAAGCATATGCTTGCTTTTGCTTTCTTGTGATGTTTTTCAACCCAATTGTTGCGTTTTGTTTGGGCACAAACTTTGCCGTTTTGTTGGTTGATTGATTTATTATTTGATTGGAGTGTCTCTATGAAGTATGAAGCTATGTTTGAGTGCGAAAATACTGTCAACAAAATTATCCTAAGAAACACTTATTTCTTCCCATTTTCGTGACTCTGTTTTGATTAAGGTGATAATTTTAATGTTTGAATTGGAAAAATAAAAAAATTATCCTAAGAAATAGTTCTTTCTTCCCCTTTTTTTGGAATTTAATCGAGATAAATGAAAATTCTCCTCCTAACACCTCTCTTACTTTGATGTAAATTGTGTTTTTGTTGTTTTGACTTCTTGGAGATAAACATTATTTACATTTGCATGGGTCGAACTACCCTGTCATAATTATTTAATAGAGCGGCATGATTTGATTGACCCTCCATGATTTGATTAGTATTAATTTATTTAATCATAAGGCATAAATTGAATTACCAAAACAGTATAATTTATTTGTAAGAGATTATTTAATTGCCTTACATGTCTTAACCTCATATATGATAAGTTGAGTGGTTCGTAGTCTAGTAGCATAAGTTTATTGCATAATGTGGGAGGTCAGAAGTTCAAATCCTAATACACTCTTAATGTGTGCAAGTGTTTTGATATTAAAAATAAAAAATCTCATGCATGACAATATTCAATTTGTCCATTAATTGAAGTTTTTATTTAATTTGAAAATTTTCAAAGTGTAAATAAAACATTAATGAATTAAGTAATAAATTTTTCATGTCTACAGTTATTTTCAATTTATACCAGACAAAATATAGGTATGACTAGCTCTCATAGAATTTCACATTTATAAATAAATCAACAATCATGACACTAAAAATTGTAATAAAAAATCCATCCCACTCACATAGTGTCTGACAATAAGAATACAAAACAAAACAAACTTGGACTAATTTCCAAAATCATATTAAATATAAAAGCACAAGGGGAATGTTTAGTTATGTTTATAGTTTGGTACGTTCTCAGAAAATAAATTCTAGAAGTGAGATTAGAGAATATGGTAGTAGGATTGGAGAATACGATATATTTTTATTTATATTTTTAGGGAAAGGTACAAAGTATTTTGGGTAATATTTTTATATGTTTAATTATGTTTTGGAGGGCTATTTTTTATTATTGATGTTAAATCAATTTTTTTTATCTAGTATATTGAGAGAAATTTAAATTAAATATTATTTGAGGTATAAATGTATAATATGATATATATATATATAATAAATAATATGTATGTATATGTCATGAGGAAAATGAATAAAAAAATGTAAGGAGTTTTTTGATAAAAAAAATTGTCGTTTTGATAGATATTTTGGGTAGTTAGTATTTACCATTTTGAAAGCAAAAACAGTGTAATACTTGAAAATATTTAGGAGGAATTCCATCCGCTCCGCCCCACAAAAATATCTTTCTTCTAAAATATTTTCAATCGTCATCAGATTTTTATTGTCAACCCACACATGTTTTCAAAAACATCTTGTTATCCTACTCACTCTACATATATTTATGTCCATCAACTATCAACATAACACGACATTTTAGTAAACTTTGGAACTTTCGCAATTTCAAATACGGCTATCCTATTACTATTACCTTCACTCTGTCAGTAATTAACTATGCATATCATTATATTGCGAATATAAATTCTTTGATAATTGTAGTGAATCAATCGAATCTACTAATAATTCATAATTAAGGACCAGTAAAATACCCACAATTATAATAAACATAAACAAAAGTTCAAACTCAAAAGTGGGACAATTTCCCCACTTCAAAACTTTACCACTTCTTAGAATTGGGGGTTGGAAATAGGGCCCTGTTTGGTTTCTCCCACGTTTTTGCACGGCGTTAATGGACAACGAGAAAAATTAAAAAATATTAAAAAATTATAGAAAGGTATATAACTAAAAGTTTATATATATATATATATTGTGTTAAGTATTGCATTCGACTAAGATCATCTATTAATAACATATACTAAGTAAAGATTTATCAAGGTGAAAAACTCTAATTTGATTGATATTTTGGTTAAACTATAATAATAGATTCATTTTTTTTATAATAATTATGGTACAAATTGAATATTTCATAGTGATAAAATACTCTTATAATTACATACAAAAGAATTTTATATTGATTGTCCCTATAAGAGCAAATTTATTTGTCTACAAAATTAAAATTATAAAACAAGAAAAATTATACAAATAAAATGAAATTGAAACTTATCAATCACTTGTGGATTCAATCTCTAATCAAATAATCTAATTCTTTCTTTTCAAATATGATCTCGAATTTAATGAGCTCCGTAAAGAACACCTTAAATATCATAGATCTCCTTAAATTTCATTTGAAGAAAAATAACTCCAATCCAAAGGCTTCCTACCTTAATCTCGAATCAAACGTCAAAATATATAAGCTCCGCAAAGAACACTTTGAACGTTGTGAATCTCTTTAAATTTGATTTGAAGAAAAATTGCACCAATCCTAAGGCTTTGTACCTCAATCTTGAATCAAATGCCAAAATATATGAGCTCCGCAAAGAATACCTTGAACATTATGAATCTCCTTAAATTTAATTGAGAGAATTGCTAAACTCCTTTAAAGCTCTTCTCACTTGCTGGAATTTGTGTTATATGTTGAATGATTTTTGATCACTCCCTTTATATAGATGCTTGATGGAAGACTTCCAAATTGACTTAAACTTCTTTGATAATTATCTCTTTGTAAGATAATATCAAATATCTTCGATTTGATTGGTCCATAGACATAGACACTTTATCTTCAATCCTTATTAATATTTGACTTGAGTATCAAATAAATACTAAAGTATAAATTAAAATTAACTGTTTATTTTTTGAAATTAAATTTAATAAATTTCAAGATAAATAGAAAATTTTGAATTAATAATTAGCATATTATTTTACATGTACCACTTCTCTATTGGCCAGAAATTGATATGTTTACAAAAGTCCCTAGTTCAAGCTTGGCAAAAGATGTACCACTTATCCACGAAAGAGGCAAGACTTGACGTATTTGAGAAGTTTTCAATTTCTCTCAATTTTTTCACATATGTTTGCGACTAGAACATCCTCTTTGCATTCTTCGAGCTATGGTGCCAATCAAAGGGTCAAGTCATAATTTAGTTTAAAGTAAATATCTTTTTTATGGGTGTGTTGTACATAGTTTATCCTCATGCTGACCAAAAGTAATATGCAGTTTACGCTTGTGCATCAAGGAGTATATTTAACTTGAATAGATATTTTATACTCGTATCAAGGAATCCACTTAAATTTGGTTGACAATTTACACTCATGTCAAGGACTTTACTTACATTTGATTTAATAGACAGTTTACGCTCTTATCAAAAAGTACATAAGGAGAATTTGAATATTTAGATAGCTTGTGATTGTACCTAGGAATCTTATTAAAAGTTTAAGCTCATATTAATGAGAATATGGGGAAACTTTAAATATTTAGATAGTTTATACTCGTATTTATGAGCCTTATTGACAGTTTAAACTCTTATCAAGGAGTAAATAGAAAGACTTTGAATATTTGGATAGTTTATGCAATACCCCAAGTCTTTATATAAATTATTATAAAATAGATATGATATTGGATGGCAGAAATTATGGAGAAAAATTATTTGACGTTGATTTTTCGCTAATATTATTAGGTTGCTTTTCTCCTAGAATTTGAGCACACAAATTTATTTTGGGACTCGATCAATATTTAAGGGATTTTAATAGAAAGTAAATATGGGATATAAATTAAATTCTTTCTTTTGGAGTTGTTAAGAATCCTATTTTAGGTACTCATTTTGGTTTTATTTGCAATTCCAAGGATATAGATTTTAGACTTTTAGAATTGGTTGATGATGATTAAAGATATAGAATTTATTAGGTCAATTATTTAATGAAACTTTATTTATTGAGTTTTATATTAATAGTCAAGTTTGTTGCTCTATGGATATCAATTTTGGAGTTAAAAATTATTCTTTCATTCAAGGTTATTTGACTTGGGCTATAATTATATGAATCACATGTGAATAAACATCTGAGGTAGACAAATTACGCTTAGAAGATTGGTTTCTTTTGGGAATTGGCAATATGACATAGGCCTTTATTATATTTTTATAATGAAAGAACTATTAATATTTGGTCCATATCTTGTTAGAGGCATTACACCTAATCTATTTAGTTTATTTTAAGAAATAATTAAGCCCATAATTTGTGTAGAAAATAAGCCCACAAATTATTATGATGGAATTACTAGGTCCATGATTATCAAGTTAAAGATGACAAAAAACTTATTTTTATGGAATTTTTAGAGTTATAGACAAGTGGATAATTCTAGAAGTCTTCATTTTAAAACTCAATTTGGATAGTTTTTACCCCCATAAGATGTCTAGTCATGTTGGTCAGCTAAAATCATATAAATATAGGTGATATAAAATCCTAAAACCATATTTTTTGTATCTCTACAGCTTCATGCGAAAATTCATTATAAATATTCCATATTATATAATTATTAAAATATAGTAATAGTTAGCTAAAGTTTAGAATTATTAAATTATTAAATTATTTAGAATTTTGGATATTTAGTCATGAGCTTGAAAATCTCAGTAACTATCTAATCCTGATAAGTTGAAGATTTTAGGATATTTAGTAACTACTTAATCCTGATAAGGTTAGGATTTTTGAATTTTCTCCACGGCTTTGAGTTATTATTATCTAGGATTGTGATCTGATCAAATCAAAAAAGTTAGGATTAGAGTGATCTTATTATCTCAATAGGATATGAATTCTCATCTATCTAGAATACCTAGCCTAGTAGTATAAATACCTATACAGTAGTAAATGAAGATGCCATACGTAGAGATAAGAAAATACCAATTTTTCTATTTTAAAATCAACAGAAAATTTCATTCTAGGTACTAACATCCTATATTTTTTGTTGTAGAATTAGTGGAGAACGTTTAAGTTGTAGATCAAATTTCAGCAAATCTGTGGGTTTTAAGATTTTGGTGTTAGTAAATCTCTATTCTTTTTCTATTGAAAATATTTCTGCACTAATGATTTATGCATCAAAAATAAATGACATGTTTTTTTTATTAAGCTTTTAGATGTAAAGGTATTTATTGTAGAATTTTCTATCTACAAATATTTAACTATTTATAGATTTTTCTGCATGCATAAAACTTATTTTTTTAGGATTTGAACATGCAAAAATAAATTATTTTGAATCTTGCCTAAAACATAGTGTTCTCTTTACATAAAAAGAATTTATGCTCTGAATAATTGAGAAATTGTTAATAAGAACAAGTTTTGTAATTGTGCTATGGGGTTACAATAGCAAAAGATTTCTGAAGCCACTTAACGACATTGTAGTTAAGATTTCTAAAGCTCTTTAACATCATTGTAGTTAAGATTTTTAAAGCCAATTAATGGCGTCGTAGTTAAGATTTTTGAAGCCACTTAACGGCATTGGAGTTAAGATTTTGAAGCCTCTTAACGGCATTGTAGTTAAGAATTTTGAAGCCACCTAACGGCTTCGTAGTCAAGATCTTGGCCAAGATAACCAATTAGAATCTCAATAGTTCATGAGCATGTTTAAATCAATGAATTGAAAGTTTCTAATAAGTTATGTAACTTTTTGTTCTGAATTATTTTGAAAAGATATGTTATTAACTCTAAGAACATAATTCTTGAATATTTTTACATTAATTGTTATATTGTTGCAAAGTGAATAATATTTTTTTGTTTTTAATGATTTTTCATGATATTTATACTTGCTCAAGTCCAGTTGAAAGAGAAATGAGATTTATTTACTAGGCTAAGTATTGCTCATAAGTTATTAATCCATCTTTTTGCAGAAAACTTAGTTTAGGACAAGGACGATGACCAGCTTTGGGGATGATGATAAGAGATTTGAATTTTAGAATAGATTATTTAATGTTTAAGATTCCTAGTTAGTTATTCAAAAAAAATTTCTTTGAGATCTCAGTTACTCAAGTTTGATTATTAAGACAAGTGTGTAGAGCTTTCTTTTATTGTGATTATTTATTTTGGAATTTGTTTAATAAAATTTGTAGGAATTCAGCAAGCTCTGTTGGATCTAAGGCTTAGTGTCTCTAAGTCTTTAGGCTTAGGGGCACTGTCGTGTTATGTTTCGAATTTGGGACACAACAATTTATGCTCGTATAGAGGAGCTATATTGACATTTTAAGCTCTTATCAAGGAGCACATATGAAGACTTTGAATATTTAGGTAGTTTATGCTCATATCTAGGAGCCTTAGACAACTTAAACTCTTATCAAGGAGCACATGAGGAGACTTTAAATATTTAAATAGTTTGAGCTTGTATCTAGGAGCATTTGGAATTTGAGACATGAGCTTTGGACTTGAAACTTGAAGATTTGAGTCTTTGATTTAAAAGCTTGAAGACTTGAAGACTTGAGTCATGAATTTAGAGATTTGCGAACTTGAATTTTGAATTTGAAAACTTCGAAACTTAAGCCTTGACTTGAATACCTGGAGACTTGAGTCATGGATTTGGAGATTTGAAGACTTGAGACTTTTAGATAGTTTATACTCTTATATGAGAGCATTATTAATAGTTTAGGCTCTTATCAAGGAGCATTTGTAATTTAAAGGTGAAAATTAATTGCCCCCAATGTTTCCATCATCAGTAGCATTACTTGAATCTTCTTGTTCATCAAAATTCATGCTCATTTCAATATTATGTGCATGAGTTGCCAAATTTTTAAAGATTTTTGGTTTAATTCCATGAAGTATGTAGCAAAGACTCCAATGCATTCTTTGGATACACATTTTAATGGTTGAAATCTCTGACAATTGACCTTTACATTAAGACTTAAATTTCTCTAGTGATTTATGTAGTCAATCACATGTTCTTCTTTCCACTAACGAGAGTTGATGAGTTCAATCATGTTGATTGTCCTTCATATGCTGTAGAAAAAATTGAAGGACCTTTGTTCCAGTTGCCCCCAACTTTTAGTGGAGTTTGCCTCCAAGTCAACATACCAATCAAAAACATTATCCTTTAATGATTGAACAAACTGCTTGACTCGATGATCTCTATATGTTTCAGCATTATTACAAGTCTCAATGAAATAAGCCATGTGCTACTTTGAGTTGCCCTTGCCATCAAATTGTTGAAACTTTGGGGGCTGGTAACCAATTAGCATTTCCAAACTGTCAATCCTTTGAGTATATGGCTTGGAGTAAGTCATAGACAACTTAAAACTTATATCAATCTTGGCTTTGATAGTCTCCATGATAAACTCCTTCAATGGGTTAATGGGAACTAGTCCATTAGTGGGAACTTATAGTTCTTTATTTACAATATTATCATTTTCGACTAGCTGCTTCCTTGTGAATGTTTCACCTTTATTCGGAACCTCAATTTCTCCACCATGTAGCTAATCAAGATTGTCCACTTTCATCAATTTGAAGATTTGAAAGTCTTGCTCTTGGGTAAGCTTTATGGGCCCTTTAATAGCCCTCGTCAAATTTGTAATTTGTTCCTCCAAAGTTGTTTCACTTGTCACTATCACTGTTGCCATGCTTGAGGACTTTGACGTTGAGTAGGGAATGGATAGTGTGGACTTTTCCTTTGAGTTTCCACTATCTTTATTCATATCTATAAAATACGACAACACCTTTTCCATAGCAAGCATAGGAGACACCTCTGAATATGATTGCAACTTCTTATACATACTTCTTATGATAACGTCAACATCTCTTGCTACAACATTTGAGAAATTTGAGGTAGTAATTTTCAATACTACAATCTTATTGGCGGCTATGATACTTCAATTTTGATTAAAGAAATAGATGAGAGGTAGAGATTGTCCCACCAAGTGCAAATTTCTTTGTCTACAATAAATAAAATTACAAGATAAGAAAAATTGTAAAAATAAAATAAAATTAAAATCAATCAACTGTGGATTCAATCCCTGATCTAATCATTTGATTCTTCTCTTTCAAATATAATCTTGAATTTAATGTTGTGAATCTCCTTAAATTTGATTTGAAGAAAAATAACGCCCATCCAAAGCTTCGCATCTTAATCTTGAATTAAACACCAAAATATATAAACTCCACAAAGAACGCTTTGAACATCGTGGATTTTCTTAAATTTGATTTGAAGAAAAATAATGCCAATCTGAGGGCTTCGTACCTTAATTTTGAATCAAACGCCAAAATATATGAGCTCTACGAAGAACGCCTCGAACGTCATGAATCTTCTTGAATTTTATTAAGAAAATTACTAGACTCCTTCAAAGCTCCTCTCACTTGCTGAATGAGTTTTGATTACCCCCTTTATATAAATACTTGATAAAAAACTTTCAGATTGACTTGAACTTTTTTTATAGTTATCTATTTGATATGATATTATCAAATATCAAATATTTTTGATTTGACTGGTCCATAAACATAAATACTTTATCTTTGATATTTATCAATATTTGATTTGAGTATAAAATAAATATTAAATTATTAATTAGAATTAATTGTTTATCTTTTAGGATTAGATATAATAAATTCTAAAATAAATAAAAAATTTTGAATTAATAATTAACATATTATTTTACATGTGTCACTTTTCAACTGACCAAAAATTGATATACCTATAGTCACTTCTCTATTTCTTTTACTCATAAAAAAAAGACGACAAATCATGCAATTATAAAAATGCAGAGTACACATACACAAGCATAAAACGGTGCAAGTTAGGAATTTTAAGAGATTCTAAAATTCTAATCTCCAACAATGGTAGATATACGATGAATTTTATATAAATTTACTATAAATATTTAAGATTGCCCCACAAATTCAAATTCATGACCTTTCAGACTTAATTATGGGAAGGGCGGTCTTGAATTACTCAAACATAAATGGATCCCTGTAAAGTTTTTCTTATCTCCAAAAGAAAAAAATTACTCAAACATCCGGGTAAAACACGAGTTTTTATTATGTCTTTCAATTTTCCCAAGAATGTCTTTAAGTTCCCACGCCACAGATTAAATTACACCATTTCCAAACTCCCTCCACCCTTTGATCCACAAAATGCGCACACATTACACATACATAAAGATAGAGGGATTGCTTTTAGCAGCAATGGTGCTTTAGATGCCACTTTTTTGAAGAGACGACCCACGGGGACAGAAGGCAGGCAAAAATATATTAAATTAAATTGTTGTGCTTCCAATTGGTAATTCCAGGATTGAGGTTTCCAGTTCTTCAATTACTTTGCGGGCCTTAACCCGATGGAAAAGAACTCATATGCCCAACCAAATTACTTGGCCCAATGATTTTAAGTCTAATACGACGCTTGGCTAAATTTATTTAAAGAATTTTATAAGCTCCTATATTATATAAAATATTTTTGCAACTATATGATAACAAATCTTATTTTTAAAAATAAGTAATTAAAATATTTGAATAAAATAAGATCTTAGAACTTGTGAGATGTTAGTAATAATAATTTTATAATTAACATGGTTAAAACTAAAAGAATTTGTTAAGATATTGAAAATAAGTTATGTTGGGATCTCTATATTTTTTATAAAAAATCTTATAAGTTCCTAAAATCTTATTTTAAAATCTTATAAATCCCCTTTTTAAGAAAAAAATTTACTAAATATTTTATAACCTTTTATAAATTTTTAAACATCTTGTAACTGTTTTAAAGAGTTTACAAGGTCACCTAAACATCCTCTTAAAAAGGTTGTAAGCATTTGATTCTCACAATCCAAATACTTACAAGCTTAATCTAGCCTTTGATGCTGCATTATTGCTGAGTTGGCACGTGGGCTTTCATCATCTTGGACAAATTTTTTCTTACTAAGTACTATACAAAACTTCACTATATTTATGCATAATGTTTGATTTGATTATTTGAAAGTTCATAAAAGTATGAATATAATAAATATTTCAAATTTTGTCACAACAATTTTTAAACAAGAGAGAATTTATATTGAAAAACAGCATAATGTATAAATAAAGAGACATAGAGACGTGGGGACATTTTTTAAGGAATTAGACAAGAAAACTTCATAATTTTTCCAAAAGGGATGCTCCATTACAAAAGAAATTATTCATATTAATATATACTATTGATAGAGTTTATCTCTTTTGGTGTGTTTTTATATTATCTTCTAAAAATACCTTTATTTTCTTTTTTAAATCATCATATCTATATAGTAGAACCACCATCCCATTCCTACATTCAAGACCTTATTTGAGGGCAACACGAACTCTCTACCTCTCTACGGCAATTCCAAGGGTGATTCGCCAGCCACTATGGCTAAAAAACCACTAGACCCGGCGGCTAAGCCACCGCCACACCACGGAAGACCTTTTTCGAAGTTGTCACTTCATCGACTATTGATCTTTTCCAAGATTGTCCATGTTCGTTGAAGAGAACCTTTGAAGAGTTTTGGACAAACAGGATCGTATTGTGACATGAAGGCAATAAGATTCTCGAATAAAGTCAACTCCTAATTTTGATCCAGGGATGGAATCACCCATTACACTGATTTGGATTCAGTTTCTAACCGCCTAATTTATGTCCCATGAATAAGCAATTTTTGCAATTGCATGATTTATTGGAAAACCTTTTAAGGCTGATGAACTTACAGCAGATAGAAAAAGGCCAGGTGTTGCACATGTTAATGTTGAGATTGATTTAACTGCTAAGCAAGACATAAAAATTTGGAGTGGAAAAGGTTCATCGACGAGGCTGCAGAAGGTTGTGCATGAGAATTGTCCAGAATACTCTTCTATTTGCCGGCACATCAGGCATGTTGCAGAAATTTATTATGAAAACCTTAATAGAAAGTAATAAGCTAAAGTTTTTGTTCAAGTTCTTCAAGAGGAACTTGAGAGATAAATTGAATGCTCAAAGAAAAAAGACAACTAAGGATGGTGTTCCAAAAAATAATATTCAGAGGGGAAAATGTATGGATCCAGAAACAATTCAAGAAACACAGATGGGAAACCCTAACCTCAGAGATAAAGGGGAAGCATTATAGAGAATCTTACTCCCACAAGGCTTAATACAAAATCAGTAAGGCGAAAAGTGGTGAACAAAGTTACACAAGATCGTGCAAAAACCCATCTATGTGATGGAAATTGAGTCTATGGAAAATATTGTGTCTCCAGACAATAAAGTATGGCACAGGTTGGAAATAATCAATTAATAGAGAATGATAATCTTGATGTTGAAGTAGAGCAGGAAAATGAGAACGAAAACCCTTCTCATGAGGTGCGAAAATTAGGGAATCAAGAAGATCATTTTCATAATTCTAAGTAGATAAATATAATAAGTGCAGAGAGTAAAGAAGGATATGTGTTTCATCCAAATTCTGGTTCTTCTACTAATAGAAAAAGTCCACATGCATTTCCAAGTAGGCAAAGGATTACACATTTGACTCAAGTAGTTTGAATGAAGAAGATCGATAAGAAAGAGTGTTTGAGGAAAAAAAAGCACCACAAAGAAGAATAACATTTGATGGAGAGGAACTTCAAGCTAACTTGATAGTTGAGGAGAGAAAACAATATACTGTTGCTCATAGAGTTCAAACAAAAAGTTGTTCGAGGCCTACTTTAGATTTGCACTTTCAGTATTAATTATAAATAATATGAATATCATGATATGAAATATTGGACTAAAAATCCCATGACTCAAAATTATCTTCACAAATTAAGAAAGAAAAAGAAGTTGAAGATGCTAGTTGTCTTGGAAGCGATGGTAGCTTTGAACTCAAACTTTATGATTAGAAGATTTGGATTTGATGGAATGTATTCTGACAAATCTAGTAAGATTTGGATCTTTTATGATAAGGATTTTCAAGTGGAAATATTAGTTGGTTATATTCAGTTTCCACATGTCAAAGTATCTAGTCCTTTGCTTTATTTATGCAAAGTGTACAAGGACATAGAGATGTGAATTATGGGGACAGTTTAAGAGCTGTGGCTACTTCAGAACCATGGATTGTGGGGCAGTTTTTAATATAGTTTTCAAATGTGTTAGAAAAAAGATGAAGTGCTGCAACAAAAAATTGGTCTATGGCAAACTTCAGAGATATGATCCAAGCTGTGGTTTGGTGGTTGTTGGATTTATTGAACAGCAATTCACTTGGACAAATACGCAACTATGGCAAAGGTTAGATAAGGTGTTAGTATTTGTAGGATGGAATGAGCTTTTCACCAATACTAAGGTTTATCATTTGATCAGATATCATTCAGATTACTCTCCTCCATTTATTGTGTCCGAAAATAAAGAGTTGAGAGGGCCTTTAGCATTGTATTTTCTAAATATATGGTATAAGCATCATGATTTTTATGACATGACTAAATAGAATTTGGATATGCTTCTATTGGAAATGGGTATGGTTAGATTACAACAAAAATTGTATTGTCTTAAAATACACCTTAAGTGGTGGAACAAGAATGTTTTTGGGAACATTTTTTCAGGTTAAACATGTAGAAAACGAAGTGCAATTTTGGGAATATAAATTTGATCAAAATCATTCATAGAATAATCTGATTAATCTGAATAAAAGTAATGTTGTTCTTACTAGGGCTGTTGTAATGGAACATGATTGTTAAAAGCAAAAAGCAGCAATTAGATAGGCTTTAGAAGGTGAAAGAAACCCCCCAAATTCTTTCATTCAATTAGTTAGAAGGAAAAGAACTATAGCTTTCATACATTAGATTAAAGAGGGGACCAAGTACGTACCAAACAGAAGGAAATAAAGCTTTTAGCTGCTAAATTTTAGGAGAAACTATTGAGTAACAAGAACAATGGTCAAGAACCAGATGATTTTGATCATATTGCATGACCTAATGGATTTTCATCAGATTTTTATTAGGTTTATTGGGATATTGTTGGGAAATTACAATTTTGGTCCCTCAACTATGCTCATTTTGATTTCAATCCATTTTGTTGTGAGGTTAGCACATTTGGTTCATTATTCATTGATTTTTCACATATCGAGTCCAATTTTTCATACATTTGGTCCTTTGGGATAAAAATTTCTCAATTAAGCCTACAATTTGCCTAGCCAACTCTAATTAGGCTCAAGATTTGGGCATTTCTCGCCATTTGTCACCAAACCACATCATTCACCCTATATGATGCCACGTCACTGTCACCCACAATAAGATCTAGCTGTTGCCATAGTAGCAGAGGCAGCTGCCCTATTGCTGAATGTTTGTGGGCGAGGGGGTGGAGCGAGTGAAAGGGGGAGGGAAAAGTGAGATATTTGTGTAGGGGAGAGAAGGTGTGAGGTGAGGAAGAGGGCCATGGATAGCCACTTCACAATGGTTGCCATGGCTGTGGATTTGTTGGGGAAAAGGATGTATGGAAAGGAGGGTGTGAGGCAAGTAAGGGGGCATGAGGCATTGTGATCTAGGGATGGCAATTTACACCCAATCCGCTTATACCCATTTTGATATGATCCGATCGAGGCAGGTAGAAAACCCAATCTACAACGGGGCGAGCCATGTTCATTCTCTAATAACTGTGGAGTAGGGCGGGTTCGAGTTTAGTACAAAACTCGCCCCGAAGTATTTATATATATATTTATATGTAACTTAGTTTTTTGATAAGAAATACATACCAAACCAATAAATAGTTTCTTATAAGAAATATATATACTAGACCAATAAACTAAACCTTAAACATATATTGTTGGTAGCCTATAGCCCTTATTTTCCTTTACCCACCCAATCCTCACAGTGCCGTCCCAACAATCGTGGCTCCCAACTCACAACTGAAGAGTAGATTCAAATTTCAAATCAACCACACGTTCTTTTGAAAGCCTACTTCTTTACATTCCCTTAATTGATTTAAATTTTCATTTAAATTTCATATTCAACCCATACTTATCGAGTTGATTTTTTGCAGGGTTTGTGTTTTCTTTTCTTTGCTCGATTCACCCATTTTTGGTCCCCTAGTTGTGCGACTCTTCTAAACTCAGAGGTCAACCTTTGCTCTCTTGTGCATTTTTATATATATTATATAATATATATATATATATATGTATTTTTTTTTATGTTGGATAAACAAGCCAGCTATTCTAACCACACCAGAAAAGGAATCTAAGATTGTTCGAATCTTTAATTGTTATTACTACAAGATTAACATAGGAAAAGTTTGGTTTAATTTATTTCTTGTGTAGAATATATCTCAATGTTATTACTCAGATCTCTATGTGATTGCACATTAAATCTGAATCCAAGAAAAAAAAAATCTCATTCTACATTTTTGCATTTTGATGTTACCTTAGAAAATATCAAACTAGTTTCTTACCAAAATCACTTTCATCAGAGAAAGAATCTTTTATAAGTGGTTGTTATTATATTTGCAAACTAGGTTAATAAGTTATTATATATATTACACAATTAAAGAGGTTTTGGCTAAGGATAAGGATTGAGTTAAATTAGTCAAAATTAAAATTTTGAATGTTCAGATTCTTTGAGTGGCTATCCATTCAAATTTGATTCTTGATACTTTTTTAATGTTTACTGTGGGATGATTTTTGCATTTGCATTTTTGCATGTCCTTTTGAATTATATTCTTGATACTTTGTTCATATTTACTATGGGAAGTTTTGACTCTTTTGGTGTGTATATAATCTGATAAAATGTGTATTTCTTGTTGTAATGTGCTTTCTTTTGTATATGGGCGTATTATGTAGATGTAAAATTTTTCTTCAAGACTTTTAATGGAAGATGATGCATTTGTACCAACTCCTGAAGATAGCACCATGCCACCTCCTACAAAACATCTCGATAATATTAATCTAGGAGTGGAATCTAACTCAATTCAAGAGAGTCATGAGGAAAAATCTACTCCAGCACCATCAGAAGGAGATGGAGGACACGAAGAAGATGACAATAAATCTAGATTAAGAAGTGCTTTTAGGAAACATTTCTAAAGATTTAAAGTAGATGGTGAATGGAAGGCAAAATGTTTTCACTATGGCAATATGTTAAGAGCAAATCCAAGGAATGAGACACAAACTTTGAAGAATCATGTTCTGTTCTATTGTAGTAGAAAAAGACAAGTGAGCTCAAAGCAACAACTATTCCTGATTGCTTTAGTAAGCAAGGGAAAGTTACGGATTTTGGTTCATTTGATCAAGAGACTTCAAGAAATGATATGGCAAAGATGATAATTTTGCATGAATATCCACTCAGTATAGTGGATCATATTGGAATGAAGAGATTTGTTTCTCATCTGTAACCTAATTTTAAATGCCCAACTTGCAATACAATCAAGAAAGACATTTTACAAGTTTATGAGAATGAAAAACTCAATGCAATGAAGATTTTGGGCCAACTTGGAGATAGAGTGGCAATTACCACTAACATGTGGACTTCTGATCAAAGGAAAGGATACATGGTTGTCATGGCACACTATATTGATAATTCATGGAAATTGCAAAACCGCATTTTGAGGTCATTTAAATATTTAATTTATATATTCCTTTTAATTGATAGCTTTACTTATGTTCCCAATCCACACATAAGTGAGGTGTTTAGCGATACATTGATGACGATTTTGTTGGAGTGGAATATAGATAGAAAATTATCTACTATTACATTAGATAATTGTTCTACTAATGATGCTATGATCGATGATTTGTTGGGACGTTTAGATAGTGCATATTTGTTGTTAGGGGGTAAATTACTACATATGCATTGTTATGCTCACATCTTAAATTTGATTGTGAAAGATGGTTTAGACATTGTTAAGGAATCAATTGAGAAGATTCATAACAGTATGTCATATTAGTGTGCAACACCTAAAAGGTTTGAAACATTTTTCAATTAGTGTAGCAAAACTAGAATTCTATTTTGCAAAAAAATGGTCTTGGATTGTCCAACTAGGTGGAACTCAACTTATTTGATGTTGGAAACTGCTTGGATGTACAGAGATATCTTTCCTCGTTTGAGACAAAAGGAATCTCAATAAAAAATGTGTGCCAAGTACTTCAGAATGGGAATTGGCTAAAGAAATTGGTGATAAGTTAAAGGTTTTTTATGAAATGACTCAATTATTTTCTAGGACTCAATATCCAACTGCAAATATGTATTTTAATAAAGTTTATGACATTAAGTTGGCATTAATGAGTGGCTCACTTCTCCTACTTCTTTGATTCAAGATATGGCATTTAATATGTTGTCAAAGTTTGAAAATTATTGGGATAATATTCATCATACCATGAGTGTTGTTGTTGTCTTAGATCCTAGATATAAGATGGATTTGCTCGAGCTTTACTATGTCAGGTGATCACTCAAAGGAAATTGATAAAGTTCAACAAATTTGTTATGAACTAATCAATGAATACCCAGAAAAAGGTTCCCCAAGTTCAATTGCATGTGAGCCTTCCACCCAAGGGGATGCTATTATATGTGGAGATAAGTTGTCTGCTTTTGATTTGTTTGTTAAGACAAAGAAACGAGCAAGGAGTTCATTTAGGACAAAGTTTGATCTTTTTCTAGAGAAAGATATTCTACCGCGAGCTCCTATTTTTGATCTTTTAGTTTGGTGGAAGATTAATAGAGTTAAGTATCTAATGCTTCAAAAAATTGCCAGAGACATATTTGCTATTCATGTGTCTACCGTTGCTTCTAAATCCGCTTTTAGCATAGGGGGTCGCTTGATTGGTACTCATCATAGCAAATTGAAAGAAGGTACAATAGAAGCTATAATGTGTTCTCAAAATTGATTGTGAGCTTTAGAAAAAGGTAATGTTTCATGTTACATTAATTTTGTTTCATTTAAATATCATTTTGATTATTACATTAATCATTATATTTTGTTTTCTAGATGCTTAACCAATCACTCTGGATGATTATGTTACAATCAACAATGAGGTGAAGGAAAATGACATAGAGTTACCTGAGTAATGAAGAGTTATTTTTTTTTATCAAGTGTTGAATTTGTTTAATTGCAGTCTATTATGTTGGATTTGATGGTATTATTGTTAATGTCTTGTATTTAAAATTACTATTTGATTTTCTACTAGTATGTAGACTATGTATCTTTAACCTTTTTTTTATTGTTTTAACTAAATTGTTTTGCTGGAATTTCCAAATGCCATGCTCAGATTTTGGATGTTACAAATGATCAAAAATAAGTTATTTCTTGTGAATAGTTTGAGGAGGTTCTATTTGATTGCCATTGTAGAACAACTTGTAATTGGTCTAGATGTTTTGTTAATAGATCCTTGGGCAAAAGCTCGACCTAGTGTGGCACCTTGTGTTGCTGGAATATTTGTCTTAGAAATATATTGTTGTGGCTCTAGTGATATGTTTTGATGATTTTGCTGTGGCTTTGTTATTTTTGTTGCTGCTAGTCAATGAAAATACTGCTACTTTGCAATGTCTGCCTTGTGAATTTGCTGCTGAAAATTAGTGAAAGATATTGCTACTCCAATGATTATGTCTAGGCCTCTGATGTTGGGTTTATTTTGATAAAAATGGGATCAATTTGCATTGAAATCTAACAGCATTTTGTTGGCTTTGAGTGTTTGCTAGTTAATTTGAAATTTTCTAATTAACATTACCTTGTGAATTTGCTATTGAAAATTAGTGAAATGCATTGCTACTTCAATTATTATGTCTAGGCCTTTGATGCTGGGTTTATTTTGATGAAAATGGGATCAATTTGCATTAACCCAGAGGGTTAATTAGGAACGGATAGGATTAGGTAGGGTTTAGGTTGTGCATTTACTTTGCGGGTAGGGTTCAAGTTTTCACTTTTAAAACTCGCAGGGTGTGTAGAGGCAAGTAGGAGTGCTATAAAATTGTTGTAGGGTGGGTTGGGGTTGAGCCAAAATCCGCCTCGTTGCCATCTCTATTGTGATCCAATGGGGGGAAAGGATGAATGGGATGATAATTTTTAGTTTTTTTTCTAACTTATTAAATTTAATTATTTAAATAAATTATTTATATATAATAGTATTAAATAAATTATTTTAAATAATATTTATTATTTAATGTTATTGAATATGTATTTCAATTTTCTTATGTTTAAATTGTTTGCTTATTTTATTTTTAATTAATAAATAATTATATTTAATTAAATTAAATTACTTTAAATATATTATTATTCTAAAATTATTAAACATATTTCCAATTAATAAATATATTTAGTACTAAATATTATTAAATACATTTATTTATATAAATAAGTTATTTTAGATATGTAATGTTATTAAACAAAGTATTTGGAATTGTTTATTATTTAACATCATTAAATAGGCGAAATTATTTTAGATTTTTTATTATATTTAATTATTGATTATTTTATTTATTTATAAATAAATAATTCATTAGCTTTGAATAAATTATTTTAGATGTATTTATTATTCACATTATTAAATATATAATTCAAAAAATATTAAAATTAGATTTTTTTTTTAAAAAATATTGCTTGTGTTTTAGTGCCTTTTTCATTTTAAAATTTTTTAATTTTTAATTTTATTGATTTTTCTTTTATTTTTTCCCAATATTTTTTAATTTTTTATTTTGAGTGATGCGGCAGCAAACATGGAAGGTGATGTGGCTCTAGGTGACAAATGGAAAAAAAAAACCCAAATTCTTAGCTCAATTGAAGCTAACTAGACATTAAATGGGCTCAATAAAAGAATTTTCAACCCAATAGACCAAATGTACGAAAAATTGTACTTAATGTATGAAAAATTATTGAATAATGGACAAAATGTGCTAACCCCACAACAAAATGGACTGAAATCAAAACAAAAAATAGTTGAGGGACTGAAATTATATTTTAACCGGATATTGTTAATCTTGATTTTGAAGAACCCGTGAAAGATTTATTCCGAGGTAATGCAATGCGTAGAAGCTTTAGATGTACCTCAATTGTTTTAATTCCCAAAGGAAATGACGTTAATACTTATCAAGCTTTAGGCCTATTAGTTCATGTAATGTCACAAATAAAATCATGTCCAGGTTGCTTTATAGGAGACTTTCTTCTTATGCCATCTCTTATATCACCTGCAAAAAGTAGCTTTATAGCTAGAAGAAATATTACAGATAATATTCTTCTTGCACATCAATTGGTTCACTCTCTTAATCATAAAGGAAAAGGTGGTAAGGTGATCTTTAAATTGGATATGACCAAAGCCAATTGGGTGGTAAGGTGATCTTTAAATTTAGCAAGGGTTCTAAACCCCAACTAATACCTTTAGCAGGGGTTACCCAAACCCGCACAGTTATATATCCTGCTAATTTCTAGTGGGGGTTTTTGATCAACTACCATTACAACCCCTATAAATAATTAAGTGAATTTATGGAGGTGGTTTTTTTTTATTTAGCAACAGTTAAGAAACCCTTGCTAGTATTAAAATGTATTATTTCATATAATTTTAGTGGTGGCTTCAGACCCCCTATTATTTAAACGTATTATTTCATATAATTTTAGCGGGAGTTCCAAATCCCCATTATTATTAAAAAAAAATTACTTCACATATTTTTTTGGGGGGTTTTTTAACCCCAGATATTATTATTTTTTGTAATTTTAGTGATGGCTTGAAACCTCTGCTATTATTATAATGTAATAATTTTTAGAATTTTTGATATCCCTATATGCTATTTCATATGCTTGCCAATAGAACTTCATACTCGAAATTCAACACAATCAATTGATTCTAAAATCAATCTATTAAAATTGAGTCTGAAAAATTTCAGCATTTTCAAAACATCAACATTCTCAAAATATCAACATTTTCAAAAATGTCAACATCAAAATCCACAAATACTAAACTATTCAACTTAGTTTCACATGTCAATAGGGATTGCAAATGAGTAGCTAGTGAGAATCTTCATTCTGATCTTAATTACTAGCACTTGAAGATCTTCCCACTAGAGAAGTAAAAGGTTTGTGTTGACTACCTACGTCATTTGATTGTGCATGTGGGAAGAAAAATAAGCATTTTATATGGTCAAAGTAGCAATATTTAAGCTATAACTAGTTATGCTAAAATGTGAACAAAAAACTAAACAAATACCAGTGGAGGAGGTAGATCAAAAATAGGAGCGAGCTCATCGAGAATCTTTCCTTCTTTAATCAAAATGTTGTCTTTAACTACATTTATAGTGTTTTTCAGCTAGTGCTCTAATTGAACCAACCTATCCATGTTTTTCGAATTATTAGATTCACCATTTGATGAAAAGCCACTTAAACCACGCAGTCAGAGGCTTGTATTTCCAAAAGAAGATGTGGATGTCACTCCCAAACCCATACATCGAACTCGACTAGAGTGCTCCTTTCCCAAGGTCTTGGCAATTGCATCATTAAGGGAAATAACAAAATTGGCTGCAAGATCATCATTCATTTCTTTCTCAATTTGCTCCTACAAAATCAAAAGGGTTGTTCTTTGCATTTAACTAGTGAAATGATAAAGTTTAAATTACTTTAATATCATTCTGCTAAGCTTGTTATAATTGTAATCATGTTTATTACATACATAAATATCCACTTTTATCCAGGTGAATCCGTCTTTTAAAATAAGTAAATTAAATAAATAAAACTTACTCCTTGTTCTCTCACCATGTCATTCACCTGTGATCCATCCCTATGCTTATGAGTTGCAATGAATAAATAACCACGACCCATGAGATGTCCACATTCAATTGCCTAAAGTTTTCAAACACAACACAATAAATAAACTTACTTCATATATATTTGTGTAATTTTGGAAAAAAATTTGAAAAAGTAACAAAATTGTTATAACTACCATCTCATGCCTTCTTCTTGCATTAGACTTTGATCCTCCAGTGTGTGACACTATTTGCTTCTTTCTATTCTCAACATTCTTCTTATAAAGTGCTTATAAATATTACAGGTACAACATTAAATATACTAATCAATATCACATAACACTAATATACTTGCAATTTGACCTATGTCTCTAATTTTAAACAATAATCAACATAAGTGGTCCATTGATCTCATCCAATACCCTTAGGAACATTGCTTATTAGCACATCTCTACTCTTTGTAAAATCATAAAATTCATTCCAAATCCTAAGTCTACTTCCAACCCATTTGTTTCCAATAGATTGTAAAACATATCGTCTAACAATGCTCTTAGTTGTCTCAAAACAAAATCGAGGGTTCAAAAAAATAATTTTTCCATTTTTATGAAATTATCCATCTACATACTAAATTACCAACATTTTGTAAAATAACTATTAGTAATACAATTATTATACCTTAATTGCATTACTCCAATAATGGTCATGATAGGACTTCGACATAGCTATCCACTCCTTGAAGTTGATTGGGAACATTGAAGAATCAGTAGCTAGATTTCCACAAAATCCTACAAGAAGGCTCTGTTCCTCTCCATATGGAACATTTAAATCATCAATTGGGCCACTATTTGCAGTCCACTTGGTAAGTGAAAGACATATCTTACTTTCATCTTGATGGTTTTAGTAGTTCCTTGTGAATTTGAAATGATGATATAAATAAGAATTACCACAATGAAAATTTAAAGTTACATGTAATTGTATTGGCATATAGTTACTAGAGTTGAGAAAAAGAAAGTAACTATTAATGAGATAAAAAGTCAATAAACCTATTATTCGTACTATCTAAAATAACTTTGACTCATGTCCAATATGATTGTGCACTGATGAATTTGAAGTTTATGTTGCAAGCTGAGTAGTAGGTGGAGGAGAATATAGAGTTTCATCTGTGTTTGTATCTAAAGACAAAGGATGTTTTGGTGCCTGTAGTGGAGTTGATGGTGTAGGACAATGAGGTGGAGCTACTGGCGAAAGAACATGTAGTTGAGCTTGTGTTGAAGATGATCATAGAGGAGTTGATCTTGTTCCAAACTATTTTGATGCTTATGATATGTGATCATGTGGTTGATTTAAAGCTAGAGCTTGTGCTAATTTGTGTGTATTTTTAAAACACTTAGCCTTTGGCATTGCTGCATATGAAAAACAAAGAACATATTGAACATGAGAATACAACATAAGTAATTGTTGGAAATAAGCTTTAAAATTTCTTCAATTTATTTTATTTCCTCCAAATCATTTTATCATGTGTCTTAATATGATAACCAAAGTGCCTATTTATTTTATTCATTTCATATTTATGGCATCAATATCATTTTATTAATATATTTGACCATTTTATTTTATCATTATTATGCCTAATTATAATTGGATTTATGGTGGGTTTATGGTGCTTTTAGTGGCCCATTAATCCTTGCTGAATGGTCAAACTATTTACTATTGTATAAAGGGGTCATAATCTTTCTTTTGTGCATAGAGTTTGTGAGTTTTAGATAATTTTATTTCATACACTCTCTCAAGACTTCTGAATTTTTGGTAACATAACTATGGATTCGTTCCTTGTCTCCTCGTGATTGTGCACATAGGATGAAATACCATTGTGAGCATTGGGTTTTATCTTAAAATCATTATCAGTCATTAGTACCTGCACGAAGGGAGGCAATCATGGCTTTAGAACAGCAACACATGTTGTGACTCTCCATTGATCCAACTTATATTCTTCATTCTTTTATATGGTTTGATTTATCACTTTCTTAACTATTACTTTATAAAATTATGATTACGTGGATTATTTTTACTTTATTTTATATTTCAACATAAATCATACAAATATCCACAACAATAATCACATACACACAATTAGTATTTGCTTTATCCCTAAAAGATTATCCTCTTAATTTTTTCCCAAAGAAAAAATTTGTTGTGCATTAGTAGTAGAATCACATGCACACAATTTGTTGTGCAATAGTAGTAGAATGACAGATTCTCTGCTTTGTGATAATTGTAACTGTAGCTTAAAATTAATTAGAAAATGAGGGATTCTAACTCTCTTTCTAAATATTCCATTAGAATGATGAGTAAATTTTGCATTTAAGATACATATGCACTTTTGGGGCAAACACAAATGAGAGGTAGCAATTAAAGACATGTAAATGGGGTGTATATATGCTTATTCAAACACAAAATGAAAAGCCAAAAACCAATAAGGTTGAGAGGCCATTAAATTCCACATTCGAACTTCAAAACTGAGAGCCACGGGTTAGAGAAGCATTTAAAAATTGAAGTGTAGTGAATTTGAGTAAACAAACTGAGGGTGCACATGCATAAGAATATAGATTGGTGGGTAAACGTATGGCTAGGATAGAAACAAACATTCCTTACTCCCTAGCAAACAACTGGGAATTAAAGTAGGCAGTAAGCAGTACTGAGTCGACATACATCTAGTCGGCACCACATTTACCCCTTATGGTAAAATTTTATATAAATGCATATATCATAGAAAAAAGGGGATTCATTTTTAAAAGAGTACCACTCATACCTTCAATCTTTAGGATCTCAATCTCATAAAGCTTCGCAAAATCTTGCAACAATTGTGATAACCTATGGGTCAACCCATTGATATCGTACAAGATTTTATTTGTTTATCTATTTATTTATTTCCTACATATGAATTTCTTTAACAACAAAAAAATCAATTCAAAAGATTATCATGCACAACATTTTCTCTAAGAATGTAATGAAGACAAATACAAAGTTTAGATAGTTAAAGAAGAAAGCTAGCAACTATTGTATGCACTTGTAGATCGAATATGGGATGGGTTGTTTAATAAACTATACTCAGAAGTATTCTCAGTGAGTTGCCCAACATAATATGTGTGTGTGTGTGTATTATTTAGTGAGGATTTAGGAGAAATCATTGTCATATGGGATTTATTAGTTTTTGTTGTTACATATATATAATTATAGGTGGCATCGCTTCAAGCAGAGCTATTAATGGTGCAAACTCAGCTGATAAACAACAAAATTGATATGGAAAATGCACTTTAGAACTCACCACAATACCAACAGCAACAACAACAACACATTGCTTATTCCAACAATACTACTTCTTCAGTTTCAAACAATAATAATATAATTAGCAATGTGCATAGTTCCAGCCCCAACTTTTGGAGAAACTAACACTACTTTTGAGCCCAATATCAATGTTCCTCATCTCTCCACCCACCCCGATCATCAACAAGATCATGATCAAGACGAATAAGAGCAAGAAAACTATGATCCTATTGCATTTGCTAATCACATTTTCCGTTGATCATATGTATCACATCATCATCAATATATATTCTCTAAGCAATTAATAAACTATGTGTCTTTTAATGACTCACTTTTGTCCATGATTTTGTAAACAAAGATACCCGAGTTAAACATACTACAAAATAAAGCTAATGAATAGACAAAAATGTTATCAAATATTTTAAAACCAAACAACACTAAAATCATCCATTCAAAAGCTCGTATGCTAATGCTCCTATAACAAGTGCAACTATACTAGATATAAAACTCAAGACAATTTCTTAACAAAAATAGAAAGAGAGGAAATGCCTAAAAAAATTGTCTATTGATGTCACCTTAAACTCAGATTTGTTCAAACTATTTCCTTAAAAGTGTCCACAATCTTTAGAAGATATCACCTGCATAAAAAATAAATAAATATGAAAAATAACCAATAACATAATGTAATCCATATGTATAAATATGTACTCATAGACAAAAAGAGACAGAAAGAAAGAGACTCTTACCATGTATTATAATAAAATTAACTCAATTTTAACCTAGAACCTATATGCAAAAAGCAACTAAAACAACTAAAGAAAAACCAAAGAAAAACTAATATTAATTCGACACTTGATTGACTATATCAATGTCACTATTAGTATCTACCCTAACTTCATCACCATCTTCATCTGCTCTTGCTAATCGAATGTTTTCATGATCAGTGTCAAATAACTATTGAAGATCTTATTGTTGGTATGGTTCATTTTCATATATGCCCTCTTTATGATCATCACCTATGTCACATAGATCTCTTGGTTTAAGATGTGCAACAACATTCCAACCTTCATTAGCTTCACCTTCTACATATTACACCAATTGTGATTGTGAAACTTCAATATAAGGATTATGGTCTTCACATTGACTTGTATGAATCAATCTAGAAAAATTTATAGAATTAAAGTTCCAAGGATCCCTTCTAAACCCTCTTTCTCGAGTAGTGTTAGCCTATTGGCACTTGAAGAGGGTAACCATGAAATGACCATGATAATTAAGCTCAATGATATCCTCTAACTGTCCATAATAAGGCAATTATGCTTGCCTTACATTTCCATCTACACTACTTGAAACACATGATGTGTTAGAAGTTAGGAATACTCCACTATTTGGAGTTTTCAATCCATGCTCTCAAGCTAAAGTCTGAAATTTAAACCCGTTAATATTATATGCCATGAATCTTCTTACATTAGTAATTGGACCTTGTGCTATAAACTTAATATCAACTAGAATTGAGTTTGTTATGTCTGGATTCATAATCTAAAATGAAAGATTATTTCATGTCATTATCGAAAAATTCATAAACAATTCAGAGTAAAGAAAGAATTAATTATTACTTGTTATTGACCCTCTTTGGGAACTAATCAACAAACTCTTTATTAACTCTCTTTTCTCTCTGTGGCTAAAGGAGTTCAACATCTCGATCTTCTCTTTATGTACTCTCTAAATTCCCTGTATAAAATAAACATGTTAATACTTATGTGTATGCTAGCTTATATAAATTTACTATACATCACATAAAATTTAATCTAAATACTCACAAAATAAATCGTTGCACTGCTTGATAGCTTAGCAACACATATCAATGAGCTTGTAATTTTTCCAAAGGAGTTAAAGTAAACCTTAAGACAGACCCTACTGGTTTACCAGTTTGAGAAAGCAATGAAGACACTTCACATGTCATTAATGTATCATTTAGTTCATCATTAACACCTCTTGGTCTATTTACCCGTGTCTCAGTCTCCTTAAAATACCGTGAGCAAAACGTAAAGGCTTCTTTAGCTAGATAACCTTCAGCTATTGACCCTTCTGGATGTGCCCAATTGCGAATCAAGGACTTTAAGTAACCTAAGTACCTACGTAAATATTAGTAAAGAATTAATGAAGTTATAAGTTTTTAAAAGATCAAGTAAAAATGAATTAAAAAAATTATTTTACTTTCAATAGGATATATCCATTGGTAATGCACCGGACCTCCAAGTTTTACCTCATCAACTAAATGAATTGTTAAGTGCACCATTATTGTAAAAAATGATGGAAGAAATAGCATCTCTAAATGGCACAAAGTGAGAGAAATTTGATCTTGGAGCTCTTTAAGGTCTAAGAGGCTCAGACATTTTTCACAAATTTGTTTAAAGAATGAACAAAATTATATCAATACTACAGCCACATTGTTTGGCAACACATTACGGATGGCCATAGGTAATCGTTGCTCCATAATAATATGGCAATCATGGCTTTTCAAGCCAAAGATCCTTTTATGCTCCAAATCAACACAGTGGGAGATGTTGCTTGAGTAGCTATCCGATAATTTAACATTCTTTAAAGTATTGAGAAATTGTTCTTTCTTGGAATTTGGAATTGTGAAGGATGCTAGTGGACATTTCTTATTCTCTTCTGGCCAAAGATCACGCCTTGTACACATAGCTTTTAGATCTTTACAATTATCATTTGTCTTCTTTTTCTTATTTAGAAGAGTGCATATGATATTGTCGCATACATTCTTTTCAATATACATAACATCTAAACTATGATGCAACAAGTTAAACTCCTAATAAGGAAGTTTGAAAAATATACTCTTCTTTCTTCACTATTGAACTTCTTTCTATTTGATGTTTTTTCTCCTAGATTTTTTCCTCTTACATCATTTTTCTCTGTCACTAACTTTAGGTGTAGATCCAAAAGCAACATTAATATTCTCCACTTGTTCAAAATTTCACTACTTGATAATTTGATTGGTGGATTTCTTTCCTCTGTATTACGATTGAAACGCACCTAATTCGATCTAAATTCGGACTTTTTCCCAAAAAATGTAGATGGCCCATAAAGCACCACTTCCTACTAAAAGAGAGTCAACAAGGCTCAGTATCAAAGTTATAAATAGGGCAAGCAAGGCTAGTATGTGTATTCCAACCCAACACGATGCCAAGACTAAGAAAGTCAATAATTGTCCACAAATGAGCTGCTCACATCTTAAATTTTTCATTCATTGAGAAGTCAAATGTTTCCACTCTTTCATTCCATAACTCAACCAACTCTTTGATAAGAGGTTGTAAGGACACATCTTTGTTATTCCTAGGCATTCGTGGACCTTGAATAATCATTGAAGGCATAAAGGATGACTGTTTCTTACACATCCAATAAGGAAGGTTGCATGGAATCAAAACCACAAGCCAAATGTTATAGTTAGTTCTCATTGTTTCAAAAGGATTGAAACCATCAATAGCTAGACCAAGATGAACATTTTGAGGATCATAAGCAAAATCAAGGTGCATTCTATCAAAACTTTTCCAAGCCTCACCATCTCTTGGATGTCTAATCAATTCATCTTTATTATTCTCTAAAGCATGCCATCTCATTCCCTTAGCAGTTTTAGAACACATAAATAATGGCAAAATTGTAATTTTTGTCCTATAATTATGCCTCAAATGGTTTTTGGTCCTATAAATTACATAATATCAATTATAGTCCTATAA
>JACGDI010005381.1:2234256-2276496 GCA_014898725.1 Jacaranda copaia
AAATTTAATTAAATTATTTTAAATATGTGAGTTAAAATAATATTGTTATGGCAACTTAGGGGAATGTTTGGTTATGTTTTTTGCATGATTTTATTATGTGTTTTGAAAAAATAAATTATTGGAGAATGCGAAAATTGTATTGAGAAATGTAATTGATTTTTGGTTATGTTTTGGGGAACAGATAAAATTGATTCTGAAAATTTTTGATATATTTGTGCATATTTTAGAGGAGATATTTTTTTTACTATAACTGTCAAATTAATGCTTTTTTATTAAATTTTTGGGGTGAAAATGAAACTAAGTGATTTTTTTCATATTAGAATAATAATAAAATATATATGGTATATAATATATGTATGTATATATTAAAAAATGGGCAAGTTTTGAGGACAATGAAAGATAATAGAGGATATTTTAGAGAAAAAAAATTGTGTTTTGAAGGAAAAATGATGATGTGTAACGTATATAGATGTGTACATATAAATAAATTCTATAATATTTGAAATTAGAAAAAAAACACAAAAAGGCATGTGTATTATCAACTAAGCAAGAAAAAGATAAAAAATGCCTACTTGGCAGTCCAACATGACAAAAATAATAAACTGCCACATGCCCAAACGCTACATCAACTTTTTGGTCGACTTTCGCCGGCTTCGGTGAAAAAAGGACTAAAATGACAATTTTTTGATACTCATAGGACTATAATTGATATTATGTAATTTATAAGACCAAAAACCATTTGAGGTAAAGTTATAGGATGAAAATTGTAATTTTACCTGCCAACTAATGCCACAAATCCCATGTCAGCATTTATTTTGTTACCAACGAGGCAAAACCAAGAAATGTCCACACGTCCAATGTGCCACGTCACATTTTCCAACAAGTTTCACCGACTCTGGTGAAAAAAGGACAAAAAATGACAAATATTTAATAATTATAGGACTAGAATTGATATTATGTAATTTATAGGACTAAAAATCAAATAAGGTAAAGTTACATGATGAAAATTACAATTTTGCCCATAAATAATCTTTGCAGCCTTGGTTTCAATGGAAAATATTACAACATCTTTGCGAGTTTCTTCCTCTTCTTTTTATGACATGTTGAAACATTATTTCTACTCTCATGGCTATTTGATTTCCATCTAGAGATATGACACCTCTTGCATTCTTCCGTTTTAGCATCTTTTCCCCAATATAGCATACAATTATTTGGACATACATGTATCTGAATATAGCCCAAACCAAGTTTGTTAATAACTTTCTTGGCATCATAGAAAGAGTTTGGAATTTTCACATCCTCAAATACATCTTTCAACAACTCTAATATCATAGTCATTACCTTGTCACTCAATTTGCACAAGCACTTTATGTGATATAATTTACCAAAAATTTTAACTTTGAGTGTTTCTTGCACCCTTAATATAACTCTTCATTTCCATCTTTAAGTAACTCATAAAAGTTTCCACAATCTTTATTAGACTCATCATTTACAGCTTCATATCCACCAGTTGGTTGTTGTGATGTGCTAGACTCATTGACATGCTATCTCGAAAATCCAAATGCTTCGTTGATCATCATTTCCATAGGATTATTGGGATGCACAGCCTCTTGCACAATATTTATGTCTCTAGGAGACTATTATACACTTTTTTCACCATGAAAAGTCCAAACTTCATAAGTTATTGGAAAAGGCTTGCAAATCAAGTAGTCATGTACTACATCTCTTCTCAGCCATTTCATAAAGCCACATTTTGGACAAAGACATTTAATTGCATCTTGAACACCAGAATTTCAAATGCAAAGTCGAAGAACTTGTCTAACCCATTCAAGTACTCAATTGTATTGTGCGGCTTTGCAATCAAAAACTTATTAATCAACATTATAAAGACTCTAAGTTTACAAAACATAAAGTTTAAGAAAAATACAAATAACATGTATTATATAAACTAATAAAATAAAACTATCATTTATAAACAAACACAAATACTTACCAATGATCAACAATATTTATTGGAAGAAGTATGGACGTGGTCCACCATTTTGTTCTTGTTTTTTTCCTAATTTTGGCAAGAAAAGGTAGAATATACGTCTTATTTTTCCAATACTAATTAGAATAAAAAAAAAAAAGCTGCTTTTAGTTTTACAAGAATAATAGAAGAATTGTGGGCCTAAAAATATATACATGTTAAATTAGCTCAATAGACTAGTTCAACATTATATCAATTTATAAACCAATTACCATAAAATTATATAATTCATTGGAATTTCAATAAAAAGAAAAAAGAAAAAAAATGCGTACTTGGTATTAAATTTTTACAACATTAATTTTTTAAACAACCTCATAAAAGTTTGTTAGCAATCATGTACTATAGTGGACTAAAAATATTTTCCTTTCGCAAATATATGCAAGAACTTCTCCTTTCCATGTACTATGTTCCATTTATTACATTTTTCAATATACTTGTTTTAACTAGAAAAAGCCAAAAGAAAAAAGGAGAAAAGCCCTCTCATTTTAGACTAAATAGAGATTTATTAATATATTGGAATTAAAAAGTCCAGATATAACTAGTGCAGTGGATTTGAATTTGCATGGCTTTCCACTCACCAAAATAACTTCAAATTTAAAAAATTAGAATAAATTAAGTATATCAAATCTAAAAAAATAAATATGCAATAGTTTAATTTGTGTGGAGAATTCTAAGTGACTATAAATTTCAAAAATCTTAGTAAAGCAAACTAAATCGTTTCAATATTCAAGTAGTTTGGGATCATCTTTCTTCTAAATTCAAATTCTTTAATCCAAAAATAGAATAAAGAACCAAAGGACACACACACAAAAACAGCCCTACACATGTGCAAAATTATGTATTCTACAAATGGCTACATCCTTATGATTATGCTTGAAACCAGTTGGAAACATAGAGCTAACTGAATTGAAAGAACTCTTATAATTTCATAGGGTCAAATTATCCTAAAGTAAGGCATCATCCAGCTTGCATCCAGTATAATGCAAAATTCATTCCTAAAACCATTAAATCTTAACTAAAAGACTCGGATAATAACAATCCCAGAAAATGACCAAAACTACTTGACAATCTGTATAGTGCAACACCCTATGTGCATTGGTGTTGCTTTTGTCTTTGGTTGAAAACTGTGAAGGCTTTTGCAACTCATAATAATAATAATAATAATAACTAAAGATTAAGAAAAATAATGAATTGAGAAATTCATGCAGTACAGAGAAGTACACCATGTGTTTATAAGTACACATGCCTTATATCCTCATACAACTTAGATAGTATATTTGTACTACTGTAACACAATAATAAAGAAAATGAAAATCACAATGGCATAAGGTTGACTAGTGCAAAATGGCTCTTTCAAGATCCTAGTTAAGTTTAACACTTCCAAATCTCAAACGATCTAATGATGAGCTCCATAGACAGTGGATTTTATTCAAAGTTCAGATATAAAAAAAGTTCATTTGCATACCAGAAAGATGCCAATTCCAACCCTCCCCCCTCCCGCCCACCAAAAAAAAAAGGATAAAGACTGCTAGAACTACAAAAAATCAAGGCTCAAAGACATAATAATCTGTCAATGAATCCTAATACCCTGTTGTTCATCTCATTTGTTTGCATCAAATATTGATGTAGAGAGAGCACCTATAAGTGAGTATAGCTCATACCAATTGATTTACGGCTTTTGTGTCCTCTGATTAAGATAATTGATAGGCAGAAACATCATTATATTCTATGAAGAAAAGATGAAGCGTGAAGTTTTCTTATTGTCCTCATCTGACAATACGGTAGGCAAAAACATCATCCTATTGTTAGATAAGGACAATTATTTCTTCAACACCAGCATTTTCTTTGACGCATAAACATCATTTTTGCAGCAAAATCAAGTTAATTTAACACCTAATGCTAACGTAACATGCTTTCTTAAACACAATTAAACACAACTCTCCATTAAATACAACTCATTGCAACGCATAAATCGGAGATGATAAGCAAAAAATTTCACATACCCAAAACAAGAGAGGTGATAAGGAGGAAGAGGCCCACTCTGTTCGAGTCTTTTCTCTCTATAAAAGACTTCTGTATTTGAGATTTTTATTTAGAAGAAACAAGGAAAATTGAAAAGGAATAGAGATAGCAACAGAGAAGAGTGCGAGAGATGAAAGAGCAAGAGAGATCCTAAAATTATGGTGCGACCACAAGAGTGAGAGAGCGAGAGAGACAGAGAGGAGAAAATGGGAAGTTTGGCTGAAATTAAAAAGAAAAAAAGTAATTCTGATTTTAATAAAAATTTTAATAGATATTAAATTTAGCAGGGGTCTAAACCCTGCCCAATTATAGTATGATATTTTATTAAAAATATAATAAAAATTTTTAAATTTTGAATCTAATTGTTTAGCAGTTTAAACCGCTACTACATCACAAAACTCCTATTATTTATTATTAATTTGTGGTGATTGTTAGACCCCGCAAGATAAAAGAATTAATGGGGTTCATAGTAGCCCCACTAATATATTTATATTTTGTAGTATATATGATAGAGTGCAATAGCAATTTTTATATCAAATGCTTTCAGAGATAGGGTTTTCATATACATGCATTTCTTTGATTAAATCATGCATTGAAAACTGTTGGTTTTATGTGTTAATAAATGGTACAAATGCAAGTTTTTTTAAATCCTCCAACGGTTTGAGGTAAGAAGATCCTTATCTCTAGCTCTTTTCATCATTGCAGTAGAATGGCTTTCCAGAAATCTTGATAAACGTTACTTAGATATGCCTTCTCTCAAATATGAGCCTAAATATAATATCTCTATCTCTCTTTTAGCTTATGCAAATGATATCATCATATTTTCCAGAATGATTGGGGAACATATATCTAAGTTAATGGATATTCTCAGGTAGTATGAAAGGGTATCAGGACAATTGATAAACAGCCAGAAAAGTGCCTTCGTAGTAAGCAAAAATGCAGTAGCTTACGTCAGAGATATCTTCGAAGAATAACCCCTCTTACATATCTAGGTGCTCCTTTATATGTTGATCACAAAAAGGAGATTTTGTTTACGGCATCACTTGATAAGATGAAGTCCATGCCAATTAGGCTGGGAAAGGCCAGTTTTATCGTATGGAAGTAGGCTTATTCTCATTAAAAGTGTCTTAAACTTTATGCCTGTTTATCTTATGCAAGTATGGAAGCCTCCAAAGCCATCTATATATCATCTGGACAAAATTATGAAAAAAAAATTTAGGAGAGATTATGGCAATCCCAAGAAGAGACACTACGCAACGTGGTCGGAGCTTTGTTGTCCATGTGTTGAAGGTGGTTTAGGAACTAGGGATCTTCATGATGTAGTGGAGTCCTTCTCATAGAAAATTTGGTAGAATTTTAGACCTGAAAAATCATTATGGTTTCAGTTTATGAAGGATAAATATGTAAAAGGTTTCTACCCTAGAGATGCATGCAAGACGCACCAATAAGGATTCTCCTGTTTGTAAACGTATATGCATGGTTAGATCTTAGCTTGAGCCTCACTTATGCTGAGGTTTAGGAGTGTGGAAAGCTTTCTTTTAGCATGTCAGTGGTTAGGTGACAAGCCACTTAGTCAGATTATTCATAGATAGATTTATACATATGAGAGTGTGACTAAATATTGGAAGGAAGGAGAACGGAATACTTAGAAACTTGTGTAAGTTTTACTGTCAGAACTCTATTCCTTTCGATGTTGGAAAGGATGATACAGTGATATGCAAATTATCAAATACAAGAGTTTTTTCTTTAAAATCGGCTTGGAATAATCTTAGGAAATCTAACCCAGTATCTCAGTTATATATGTCAGTGTTTATATAGAGATTACTCCATAACTGGATTCCAGTTGATGCAAGAATGTAGAAAAAAAGGCATACAATTAGCTTCTAAACATGTTAGCCATTTGTGGAGAAACAGAGGCGGTGCAGCATTTATTTTTACATGGGGAGATGACTGTGCATGTTCGAAAAATTTTTGCAACCCTTTTATAGCTTACACTTCCAAAAACTAACATATTTACTATGGTTCAATATTGGATTTCTTCAGCAGGAACACAAGTTAAAGGGCATATTAGAATGCTGATCCCCATTTTAATTCTCTGGCATGGGTGGGAGGTGAGAAATGATTGCAAACACGGAAACAAACCATTCATGCCCAGCAAAATTACTTGGAGGGTTCTTTTTTCCATTCATATGATTTACAGTAGCAACAGATTTAAACTTAAACATTGGAAAGGGGACGCACAATTTAGGAGACAGGTTGAATGTAAATTTCTGTAGCAAAAGAAAGAAAAGATAACTTGGGTGAGATTATCCATGGTTTAAATTAAATACGGATGGCGCAACAAAAGCAAATGCTGATGTAGCAAGAGCAAGTGGATTATTACTTAGAGATCTAAATGGTGAAGTGTAATTTGCTTTCTATACCTTTTGGGAGAACAAAGTAACATGTACACTGAATTGTATGCGGTCCAAAGGGGTCTTCAATTATGTGCAAGCAAGGGCTTTCAGTTTGTTCTGTTAGAATTGGATGCAGATGCAGTTATTCAACTTACTCAATCGTATTCTACAGGATCTTGGCATCTTTATCATTTCTTGAGCAGCGTTAGGATGCTTTTAACAGGCTTAACAGTCTACATTTCTCGTATCTTTGGATAAGGGAACCAACCAGCAGATCTCTTAGCCAATTTTGCGTGTAATTCTCAACAATCAGCGGATCTAGAGCCTTCTCAACTTCATGGCAAAATTTTAGGGTCTATTAAACTAGACAAGTGGAGTTTTCCTTCTTTTAGATTTAAGGCTTTCTCATAGATGATTGTTGAGTAGATATTAGTACTTAGCTTCTGTTTTTTTTTTTTTTTGGTTTCTTGGAACTCTTTATTTATTTATTTTTTTCTTTCCAATTAATAAATAAGTAAGGATCTGTCTAACCCCTTCACGACACTTGCAGTGTTTAAAAAAAAAAATTTCATTACTACACTCACCACAACCACATAATAGTCCCATGAAGGTTATGCATGGGTACACGTTTTCTTTTTTGTACAGTTCTTTTTTATTTTCCTAACTTATTCCTCAAGGTATAATTTCAATCATCTAAATTATTTTTAATTTTTATCTATACTATTTTTTAGAACTATATGAATGACTTTGTCACTAGTATTAATTGTTTATTTTTTTAATTATTGTAACAATTATTTTCAAACAATTTAGATTTTGAAACTACATCATCATAATTCGATTAGTTTTCACTTTTATTAAATGCACATACATCGAGTGTGCACTAATTGCTACTATTAATAAAGCTTCAACTTTCTTTTGATGTGTTTTTAAGTGTTTCAAATGAAGTGCTCTGATTTTTGTTTAATTTCACAATTATATAAACTAACTACTATTTACAAAACAAATGATTAACCTAGTACTAGAACTTATAGTCTCATACAATAATTTCATGTTTCTGTAATTTTTTCTATATTTTTAAAACTTTGGATGCCGGTATGTTCTCATCCGTTCATATGATTCTAGTACTCTTACTACTTTATTTTAATATGATATTTATTCTATTAAATTAGTGGTACGTATTTTTAGTTGATAAGTACAATTTGGAGACTATTTAGCTAAACTTATTCAAAAGGTTTTATAAACTCTCGCATGTTATTAGATATTTTGGGAGCTTATAAAATGTTAGATACTTTTTTAAAAATAAATTCTTAAAGTATTTGAATAAATTAAAATCTTGAAACTTACAAAATGTTAGTAATGACAATTTTGTAATCAATATGATTATAATTAAGAATGCTTGATAAGATTTTAAAAATATGTTAAAAACTCCTTGCTTCTTTAAAAGAAAACTTATATGCTCCTCAAAACATACCTTATAAAATATTTTGAGAAGCTTATAAACTCATTCCAACATCCTCTTAATAATTATTTTCTAGATGCAAACACATCAAATTGGCGTCCACCGCTACAATGAGTAAGACTGAACGACTATTTGTAGAAAAATACATGTGTATACAAAATTATAAATGAAACACTCTGAATTTTGAGATACTAAATAAAATATAATATAATATAAAATCAATAAGTTTAACTAGATTAAATTTGGATTAGATTTAACCAAAGTCTAGAATTAAATATTACGATCAAAGGATTTAATTAGAAATAAGAGACAAACTTGATTGTTTAACATTATAAATTTAGGGGTGTCAATGTGAGGGAATTAAAGGTTTGAGGACTCTAGAATAATCAAATTTGGATCTAATTACCCAAAAACATAAATGTTAGGGGCCAATGTGAAAGAATTAAAAGTTGAAGGGCTTAATTGAGACTTAGGGAGTAAAGTGTAAGGTGGTCAAAAGATTTGGGGTAAGATTTCAGTCGGTCAAGAACTTTTGGGGCCAAAATGAAAAGGTTGCAAAATGTAGTTATATATATAGAAAAAAGGACAAAAATTATTCAAATTTTCAAGGTCGATCCAAACCTTACCTTAGTAGCAAATGGCTAGAAATTAACCATAAAACCAGAAACTAACATCGTGGAAATCTTCCTCTAGCTGAAACAAACCGAACCATACCAAACTGGACTCAAAAACATCAGCGAAACTAACTAGAAAAAGGAAGACAACGGCAAAGTATGGTGGAGGTGACGATTTTGCCATTTCAGCGGTAGAGAATGGTAAGGCGTTGCTGGGTTTTAGTTGCAAAAGCATGGATAGTCTGGTGGTGTTGTTAATTTGGAATTTCAATGGCTAGTGGCGAGGGAATTAATGTGGTGGCACAGCGGCGGGTTAGGGTTCGCCAAGACTTGGAGCAACCAATTAGTTGACTTACCGATGTCGAAATCAAAAATTAATTTGTGGGTTTTGATGCTCTCATCGAGACGTATCTAGTGGAGGTAATGGTGATTTCCATCTCTAACGGTGGCGCGTGACGATAACACTTGGGCAGTTTGCTCAAAATTTAATTTTGAACTTGTCTAGGCTATTCCCAACTTGAGATTGGATCTCAATTCAATCCAATTTTGGTAAATTTTATATCAAAATTAATTTGATTGATTTTTACAATTTCGATCGGATGTTCATTGAATCGAGAATAAAAGATTGTAATTTAACATAAGCTAATGATGTAATGTTATGAGTGTTAAGTTAAGAATTAATTACATGAATTAAGTTTAGTAAGTTAAGAAATATTGTTTAAGTTTTTGTTCCTCGACTTGATAATGTGACCAATTATTTTATAAGGAGGGATTTGAGTTTAACTCACACGATTAAATTGTATAAATGTTATAATGAAAATGAATTATCAGACCTGGACTTGATAATCTCGTAAGTCCCAACTGGTTTAGGAACCTGAACCCTAATTCTATACTATAAACAAGTAAAGGAATGAATTGAGTTTGTTGGGGATAGTCTGAAGATTGAGTTGGCTTGAGCATGCAAAGCTATTTAGATGGATAAAACATTAAGACAATAAAATGGGAATGATTGGGCTCGAGTAAGTAGAGTTTTGTATACTAAAGTATCATGTAGTTAGAGGATTAAGGCCATTTGAGATAAGATATACTTGAACTCGAGTATCAAAACAACCTTAAGTGTGACAAAGACATTAACTATAATTATATTGAGAAACAGAGGATTGATAGAATGATAACTCAAGTTATCTTATGATAGTTCTTGATTCAACTAGGGAGCTAGGGCTTGAGCATTCATACAACTAGAAATTCATCTGCAATTGCCAGGTGAGCTTATTGTTTCATCGCCAGGTAAAGAGCAGATATAATTGTTATTATGTCCTCGTTGTTTGATCATGATTTTGTTGAGATTCAATTGTGGCTGTTTGTCTGTTCTATAATATTCATTGATTCTTGTGTTAAAGTTGATAATCTGTTGGAACTGTTCAGCTGCCTTTGATTGTTGAGTCGTTATTGATCAATTATGGTGTGAGTCTTATCTTGTACATGTATGATGATAAATATATCACCATCATTCAATCCTGTCTTAATTGTAAATATTCGTTCGCTCATGACGTATTGATCTTTGATTCCTGCAATACTCTTGATAACTCATTTTGTCTCCTTCTCAATAATTCTTGAATTATACCTACTTGAGATTCTTACTTGTTTGAAATTGTTGAGTTCTGCATATTTACACGAGTTTTAATAGAATAAACTATTTGTAAAAAAAGTACTCCACTTTGCCCCTTCTCACTAGCACTCTTGTTGATATTGATTTATAACACTTCATCTAAAATTGGCAATTGTATCGAAAAAGCTAAAAATAATTTCAAAATATCGCCATGTCATTCTAGAAACTAGCCTAGCACTGAATTGTTTATGTGTTAGTTAACATGGCGACGTGATTTGTTATTTGAATACCTTTGGGGGTGGGCTCTGGGATTGGTTACGAAAGACGTCTGGGTGGGACAGACCGTGGTGATAGATCTTTCTGCCAATACCCATACACAATGTACACAGCCTAGTCTCATAACCAGTTGGAAGTAGTTGTCTATGAATTGGTAAGGCATGTGGCTAGCCATGCCTAACATTTGTTTATTTGTCCAAGCCAATCACTCAGAAATTGGAGGAATAATGATTTTCATGCCTTTGAAAATGGAGTGATAAATTAAGAAAACCACCAACAACTTTTACTTGAAAATGTTTGCTAAATTGTAATTGGTTAATCTCCTCGTTTGATGCTTATGCTTCGAAACTCAAATATCTTGGAAGTCTCATCACTGGTATGGAATGGAGGTAAGATTGACCACCTATAATTTTGACTAAGACCTTCTCTCACAACTTCTGGGCATTTTACTGCCTCTATATGTCTCTTGTATGATATTTGAAAACTTGTCACTTTGTTATTACTATTAAACTATCTCACTAAGTTATTAAAACTGACATTATTTTATTGTTATTGCCCATTCTTTGCCCTAGATAAGGACAAGTGATGAAGATAAACTAACCTAAATGACAGAGAAGGTAATAAGGCTGATAGAAGTGCTAGGAGTGAACCATGATATTTTGGCTTATGGTTGTACCTTTGTTGGAAGTTTGTAGTAGAAATTATATACCTTGGATTTTTGAGAAATATACTTTATGTTATTCAGAAGGCTTGTAGGATAGATTTAAGTAGCGCCTCGCACGAAAGCAAGTGCCTCCCAATCGAAGCGTTACAATAAAATCAAATCAGCTGGTCTTACTTATTCATAGGTATAGGATTCACAAAAGTATGTATTCATCGTAATGGAAATCTCAACCAAGCACAATGACTGTAAATATGGAGCTTCATAATGGAACTTATTTAGCTTGATGATGGCAATATTGTTATGAGTTTATTAATTAAAAAGTAACTATGATAAACTAATTATTGAACAATAACTATAATTTAATTTGAATAAGTTTTAAGAATTGATATTTTAATGATTAGTAGTTTCTAACCTGTGCGCATTTCGTCAGATAACCACTTTAAATTTGAAAGTTCATTTTATTTAATTACGGCTATAGTTTAGACATTAACATTTTTTATAGATATTAAAAATATAATACAAAATATTTAATTTAAAAATTAATAAAAATTTATAAAATACAATTTAATTGCTAATATAAATGAGACACAATAGTATTTCATATGAATATAACTTATATATCATCATACCAAACATTTCGAAAGTTGCACCATTCCTTAAAAATCTCCACACATATCTATTAAAAAAAACTATATGTATGTATATATATATATATATATATATTTTAAATGATATTTATAATAATGAAAAATTCTTTAATATTTACAGCCCAATATCTATGCTGTATAAAATTTAACAATATATATATTTTATTTTATATGTTTTGTATTCAATTCATTCACCAAAAGAAGATCGTATTTTGTTGGGGAAAAAAAAAGATATTTTATCTTTAAATATAAATTGTATGTTAAGCTTATTTTTTATCTTTAAATATGTTTAAATTGAAATCATTGTATATTTTCATGTTTATTGAAAATATAAATTGACACAAAATTGTAAAGTCAAATCATGTTGGGCCTGCTTACTAGTATTCATACTTAAAAGCAAGCTATACATTCAATAAAATAGAATTCTCAACCAAATAGAATGACTATATATGTGAGTTTCCTACTTAATGGCACTTATTTAGATTGATGATTTGATGGCAATAAAATTTAAAAAATAGATATAATTCACATGTAATTTTTCATAATAAAAAAATAAGAAAATATCAATCTACAATATAATCTTTAAAATCTAATTCTTAAAAAAAAATACTCAAATTAAATTTGAAAAAAATTGTATTATCCAATGATTAATTAATCCATTAATATCGTAATTATATATATATATAACATTTGAATTCTAATAAAATTTTGATGTGTTTTTTTACATAATAAAAAGATAAAAATATTTCAAAGTTAGCCACATTTGTCTATATTCCCCAGAAAAGAATAAAAAATAAAAAATAAAAATTGACCATACTAGAAAATGGAAGATACAATGTGGAAAACAAGTCGGCCGGGCGAAGGGTTTCAAAATTGTGCCAGCCCTGAAAGATATCCTCATTAGTAAGCCCTCGTTTATTTGAAACCCTTTTTCCCTTGCCTCACATCTAAAGCCGTCGGAAGACCCCAAATCTCCATTTGCTACGCATCGATGGCGAACGCGGAAGCGGAGGCGGTTGATTTCGAGCCAGAGGAAGACGATCTCATGGATGAGGACGTAGGCGATGGCTCCCCTAATCGAGCCTCTGGGGCAACTATCCCTCGGCTGAAGTCTGCCATCACCGGCGGCGGCTCGTCATCGGCTCCAAAGAAGACCAAGGGCCGTGGCTTCCGCGACGAGGTGGCTGCTGAAGCTGACCGCAATGCTCGCATGTCTGCCCGCTTTGACTCCCTCGACTCTGAAGGTGGCCCTGGACCCGAACGATGTCAGTATCTAAACCCTAACCGTATATCTTTATTGATTATCTTTTGTTCTTGTACATTTTGGGCTTCGTGTGTGACTTTGCTCTTGTCGCAACCATTTCATTTTCATATGTAGATGTTTTATTTAAGTTTCGGCTGGAAAGATATGTCGTTCCGTTTTGTGTGTGTATCATGAGGAGACCAAGAAGAAGAAATTGTTGTGCGGACTAATGCATATAGAGCACTTTTTGTACTTATATATCGAATTTTATTTGATTCTAGGGTATCAGAAAGTCGATTGGTTATGAGTTTCCCATGTTCTTAATTGATGACGGAAAAAATACAGTCGAGACAGGAAAATTTTGAGGAGCAATTTTGTGGTGTATTATATACACTCTGTTTTTAGCTACCATTTGGTTAGTTTTTACGGTTTTGATAATTCATGATATTGAGATGGACTTCAAATTTTGAAATTCCAGCTGTCCTGGCTTTTGATTTTGGCTTTTAGTTATTTATAAGTTATTTATATAGTTTCTTACTACTAAATTCATTGATTGAAGATCTGCTGTATAGCTGAATAGTGGAGCATGGTGAATTGAAAAAAGTGGATGTTTCTTTTAAATGTTTCCTGGTTCTGTCTATTATAATTTTTGTTGTTTCTGTGTTCCTAATCCTTGCTCAGATATTAAGAAATAGAAGTTGTATCTAAAAATAAGGTCTAGAGTTTTTTTCCTTCTGATACATTTTATTATTAGCATTCAAGAACATGGTGTAATAACAGTTGTTGAAATTTCTGGTCTGATAAATTATTGCTGCATATATGGAGTTTGAAATTCATCCTAGTGTTTCACACTTTTATTTGCTAACAAAACCAAGTCGTTGAGTCATTTTGGCTAGATGACACATTATTGTCCAAATCAGATAAATGTAGCTCAATGTTAGATAGGAGTGGGAGTTCTGATTGTTATTGAGCTTGTGTAGCCATTGAAGGATGGATTATTCTAGTTATTGGTGTTCATGAAGAGGCGCAAGAGGATGATCTACAAAATGCATTTGGTGAATTTGGAGAAATAAAGAATTTACACTTGAATCTTGACCGGCGTACGGGGTTTGTCAAGGTACAGGAAATGCTTGTTTTCACTATGTCTTTTATTCTAAATGTTTCCTGTGATGCATTTTGTGAACTAAATAAATGAAAAATGCACATCTGCAATATTTTCTATTGAGGTTACTGTCAAACATTTAAATTATATGCTTCTTCACATAGGTTTGTGATGGAAGTGGACAATAGTTGCAAATTTTCTTTTTCAGGTTTTGCTTTGCTTCCTTTCTTTGTTCTATGCATGCGGACATAGCACTGTTGGGCCATATTTACTTCACTTGACAATTGCATTTATAGATTTTTCATTTTGTTAAGTAGGCATGCGTCTCTTTTGACGCTTTCATAATCCCTAGGAGTGATTATATCGCTAACATACAGAGGGAAACACTGTTTTAGTGTAACTCCTACTCAAATTCATTTATTGGAAGAAAGATAGAAGAGCAGCATCTATTATCTCCACCTGTCTGGGAAAGTTTTATTTCAAAACTCTGTGCTCATGTGAATTCATATTTTGAGCTTACCCATTAATTTTATATTATGCATATGAACCTTTTGCTGTGCTGCATTTGCTCCATGTGAGCAGAGGCAAATGTTTTCCTTTTCTGAGATCTATTTTAGGTGACAATATGAATTGGCTTCTCCATGCATCACTTTATTCAAATTATTCTGTTGTTGGAGCAAATGAACTGGCCTAACATTTGAACTGCAGAAGTACTATAGTGAGTAGATAAGGTTGAAAGCAAACAATATTTTGCTGATGTGGACCTAATTGGTCCTTTTTTCCTTTCCTTTTTTTTTTTTTTTTTTTGGTACCTGTTATCTTCTCTCTTGCCCTCAAATCCATTAGTCAACTTGAGGTGATGGGCTTTTCAACCACCTGCTTCTTTATTACAATATTGTACTAAGTGTACTAAGTGCTCGCATCTCCTGTACCTTGCATTGGTTTAATTTGCCACTAGACTGCTTTTGAGAAATATATTTGAACAACTACATTTACAATTTTCATGAGCTTGACGCATGCTTTCCTGTGAAAATGATTATGTTTCTGAGCACCACGTTGACTATATAGCTTGCTCCCGGACACTTGTCTGCTTTCTGCTGCATTTGTTATGCTGTTTTTTAGGGCTATGCTCTGATTGAATTTGAGAAGTTTGATGAGGCACAAAGAGCTATAAATGAAATGGACGGAACTGAACTGCTCACCCAGACCATAAATGTTGATTGGGCATTCAGCAAAGGTCCATTCAGAAGGAGGAACATGAGGAGGAGGTATGTGTTGTTCTCAAAATCCTATGTCTGTTAACAATATTGGATTGCTCTCCATGCAAATGCTCAAACTTAAATTCAAGGTCCTTATTGCTATTGCTCATTACAGATATCAGATTAGGAAATAGAGGTAGAACTGAATTTTCATATAGACATTATTATTATTATTATTATTATTATTATTATTATTATTATTATTATTATTATTATTTTCTTGGGGTGGGGGATGGACATGGTGCAGAACTTTGAAAGGTAAGATTTAGGTGAATTATGACCATAGTTGTTAAAGGCGATTGCCTTTGCTCCCTAGGGCAAGAGGCGACAAGGGCTATGGAAATTCGCCTTTTCACCAGGGCGCTTTTCCCTCGCCTAGGTGAAGCGGTTTTGGAAAGGCGCTGCAGAATGATGCCTTTGCTTGTCTTTTTTCCAGGCGAACACGCCTCTATGAAGCCAGTTTTTTCACAAGTTTTAATGGTCAGTTTTCAAATTTTTTTTTTAAAAGAGGGAAAATACACTAAGAAAAACCCTGGCAGACAGCAACTTAGCAAAGGAAAATAAAGGCACTAAAATCACTTATGGCTTACTAACTTATTACTCTACCCCTCCCAAGTCCCAACAACCAGCCGTTGCTGCACCACTTCCCAGTTACAACTTTGGTGATGACTTGTATGATTAGATTTAGAACTTAGGATTAATTTTTGCGGTTTCACATTTGGTTTGAAATTATGCATATTTGATGCTTTTCAGTTTTCTTTTAAGACTCTAATTGTGATGATTTACACTTGTTGCACTTAAAACTTGATTGAGTAACTTGAGTTTGATTTTATCAAGTTATGTTTGTTGCATATCATATAACTTCTTTACTCTACCTACACTGAAATTTATTTCATATGTACTATATTGTATAAATTTTTATTTAGCACTTTGCTTCAAAAGGGTGAGCACCTCTGGCCTCGGGTAGTAGGGGCCTTGTGGCCATGCACGCAACACGGCCTTTCACATTTAACAACTATGAGTACAAGTTTTTGGCTTAGGTTTAATGCTGAAAAACAGAAATCTTGAAATTTTATCGAAAGTGAATGCTGAAAGTTCTCAGTGACATTCTGAGTAGTTATGAGAGTTCTACAGGGAGATCTTATGGACTATATATGGTCGAAGTAAACATGGCCAACCAATGTTATAGAGTGAGAACGGATAAACAGTTAACCTTCCTGAATCTTTCTGCATGATGAATTTCTATATAAATGACCATACAGTACTGCATTTTTTACATGCCTCTGTTGTATAATCTCTAGGTGGTTATATGTATGCTTTCTTGTACCTTTATGAAATCATGGCGCTGCTTTATTTATTATTAATGGATATCTTCGTAAGAATTCAAAGAGGCTGATAAAAGAGAAGATCCTTCTTTGATATCCTGGTGATGTGTTTTTCTTAATTGTCTTATTGAAAAGTTGACAAGTTGGTAGTACCACACCACTAAAGCCTAAAGGAATAACATCTACTGAGAGGGTAAACAGTGTCAAGCTAGGGATGTGTGTCTTCTAGTTGTTTAGGTCCTTCTCATTGCTCTTGTTTGTTTTTTGAACTTCTTTGCAGATCGCCTCATGGTCATCGTTCCAGGAGCCCAAGGAGGAGATTTTGATGTTGGTGGCATGTGAGTTTTTCTGTTTGATTTAGGGTGAAGATACTAATGTAATTGGTGCTAATTTTTAACAATGTATGATTGTTGTTCTTGATGAGGATTTGTATTTTCTTTTCATTCACTTATTTCCCCTTGTATGGGTAATTGTGAGGCTTCTTGGGACGATGCTTTTCACTTGTGTTGTTGGCTAGTACCTTAGTTGAAGTCTTTGCAGACTTTTGATTGTTGTTTTGCTGGCTATTGCTACAGATGTACTGTATGCTGTTTATCTTTTGGCCTGAAACTTTGAGCGGGCTGTCCAAATATTCTTGTGTTCAAAAAAGGGGCATTTCTGTTAAAATGCTCATCACTGAAAAAAAAAAAGAAAGAAAGAAAATTGGTAATTTCATGAAGAGAAAATTGAGGAAAAGATACCATACTTTTTTGTACTATACAACCTGTACATCTCCTGTGTTTCTGAGCGTTTGTCTAGTAAGATTTCAGTGCTAAGCTACTAGTTCTATTATCCAAACACCTGTGTTATTACCTGTCAAGTTTTGATCTTTCTTTATCCATTCATTTGGTATTATGATGCTAATGCTGTCCAGAAATTTGCCATACACAAGCTTGTAGGAGTACCAATAGTGCGTGACCATATCCAAAGTTTGTCCTCGACCCGTCTCATTTCAGCCAACTGCCGTGAATTATAGTTTATAAGTATACAAATATTATTACTAGGAAAAACGCTGAGAGGCAACTCAAAAACTCACCCTGCCGTCTTGCAGCTCAAATATGACTGAATCGTCAGAAAATGGAATTGCCCGCGTAAATGCTACCTGCCCACAACAACGTTCATGAGAATATGTGCGTATGCAAATAAATTAACGCCACCGATGTCCAGATTGGCACTAACCTTGGGGTCACAATTTTTGTCCATGTCTTGGAAACTTTCTTCAATTCTCACAAATTCTTTATCCATGCAAATTTCATCAGCTTTCCCAGCTTGTTTTCCACTATCATCAACTTTATATGGTGCATAAGGAAATCCACAGTCCTTCCATTTCCAGTCCCCTTGATCCAAGTACCTTAGATAAACTTTTCCATCTGAACCAATCAAAAACAGCTCAATTCCTCCGAAGCATGGCCCAGGTGCTCCAACAAGGGTCACATTAGTGTGTGGCGTTCCATGTTCTATCCAGTTCCATCCATCTATTGAACTCCACTGGTATTCCACAAGTCCACCATCTTCTGAGAGCATAAAAAGTGAACCCCTGAGTGATGCTGTTGATGGCCTCATGGCAGTTCCAGTTGATCTTGATAAAACCAAGTGCTGGGATTGGTAGTGTTCATGCCACAGCTCTGTAACCTTGTTGTATTGGTATAGTTTCCCATTCTTCCCTACAGCGAACACAATGTTCTCCCTGAACCCTTCTTGATCCACTATACTTGCAAGTTTCATGCCTGGAGGATTTCTGCAGTTTTTCCATTTGAACTTTCTCCAAGCAACCTGCAAAATCATATATAACTTGCATAAGATTCAATGTTTTTGACAAAGTGGAGATGTTTGAATGTTTGCAAAAGTTTTTGTTTTCGGAGAAGTAAAATGTTGTATAATAAATTGAAAAGTATTTGAAATAATAGTTATCAGAATGTAGAAGTTAGGTGAGAATTGCTTTTAACTTTTAATTTTTCTGATTAACTTCAAAGAAATAAAAGTAAGAAAAAGCACTTCTAAATATTCCAGAGACAACTAAAATTCAGTTAAATTTGAAAATCAGGTGTTGCAAACACTCCTTCAATTTACTGAATATTATTATTATTATTATTAACTTACAGTGAATTGTAAGAGTCTTCCACTTCTGCTAACAAAGAAAATTGCATCTTCTGGTTTAGCTCTTGGTGCTTGTCCTGGCACGCCATCCCATGGTGGACCACCAATCACCTTTCTGCCTTTCCTCATGGCAGTACAATTAATCCATGCCAAATCACTGCTGCTTCTTTCTCTAATAAGCAGACTCCCATGCTCATCAACTATAAACAAGCTTCCATTGTAGTTCCCAAGAGCACCCTCCATTCTTGTAGAATGTTCATGCCTCAGCCAGAACCATGCATTTTCAGTGTTCAAGTATTCAAATGTCAACCCATTATCTGTTATCAGGAAGAATGATTTTCCTTCCTGCATTAGACGGAGGCGGAAGAATTTATTAATCCACTTATCTGGGATAACGTAATCTTCTCCTGAACCAAATAAGGTACCATCTGGAGGAGACAAGTAATTCTGTTGTGTTCTGCTGTCTTTTCTCCATCTTGAAACGGATACTTCACTTGTTTCATCTTTTGTGCCTAAGATGCAATTTGAGGGTCCACGTTCTTCTGTGCAGTACTCAGCATTCCATCCTTCTGTCTCAGGGGCATCTAACAACGACCAAACATATTTGAGCAAAGATTTTCTTCTGCTACTAACTGGAGCGTTAGGGCCTAAAGTTTCCCCTCCAAGCCCGGAGAAATGTAGCTCTCCAAGTCGGCCATCATCCAATGGAAAGATTGTTCTCCCTGCTTGCAGCTGCAGCCCTGCAATCCCTCTGGCTGCTTTTGCTTGGGGAGGATGCCTATGGTTCAACCAGTTCTCTTCAACATCTTGATCTTGAGAATTACCTGCTTTTTACAAAACAAAGGACAAGGATTTTAGGCTAAATTTTTCCTTAGTTAAGATTATACTGATGAAATTTTCTCTACCTGGATACTTTTGAATAAGATACTCATACACAAAACCAGCTGCTGTTGTAAGAAATAATGAGTTTGAATTCTCATTAGGTTCATCCATGGAAATGCATGTTATAGAAGTCAATGGATGGCCTTTGGGGTTTCCATGAACCACCCATTTCCACTTTCTCTGATGGAGCCGCCTCTCGATCAGCTCTCCCCCCTATGAAATTTCACAGGATAACTTATGAAACTGTACGCATTTTCTTTGCATGAACAAATACTTGTTTAGAATTTACCTTTGTCAATAAGAAGAGTGACACAGAATTGGCTCCGACTAGTCCATGTAAGCTGCACGGTCTGAACGATGCCAAGGAAGTATCTTTTCTTGATCCTTCTCTATGTATGTGCTTTTTCCATGGTGGCTTGGATGCCTGATCATACTCATAAAGATCTCCTGCAGCACTGTGAGACAACGTGAACTCCAAAGTTGATAGAAAAAGAAGCAGTTTATTACTTTTGATAGCTGAATCAATTCATTTGTAGCAGCAAACAGATGAAGTATTTGCTCACCTAACAGTAAAGAGAAGCCCTGGTCTAATTGTAGCAGCATCAGTTATAACTGCAACATTTGCTCCTGGTGGTCGTCCGTGATTAGCCCACCTAATCACATAAGTAAAAAGACAGATTTTGAATGGGAAAAAAAATTGTGTCCATACTCTTGAGACCTTATCTTATTGTCAGAACTGTTGAGCTGAGCATTAGAAATCTGACCTTGGAGGATCAACACCCAGAAGCTCCAACAATAGCCCATTCTTTGTGCAGAAATACATTCTCCTGAGTGTAATTCCACAAAATCAAGGGAGAATCAGACTGCTGTAATATAAATTTGCAAATGAAATTTTGCTTAGAGTAGAAGAAAATTTCATTTTTTACTTTATACTCACTCCCTGTCATTTGAAAGAACTGCAGAAGAAAGTTGAATTGCAGAAGTTTGAACTGTTTCTTTACTTGTTCCCTTATCAAATTCTGGCATGAATTCTACCCATATTGGCTGTGAATCTTCAGTCAGCTGCATCTATATTTATTAGGATACAATTAATCCATCATCCATTCTCTTTCAACAGTAGTTAAATTCTTCAAAACTGAATCAGACAAGTGATTCCCTGATTGTCTTTTGGACAACATGAAACTAAAATCAAACACCGCATGATGAATAGCCTTACCCATCCATCCCAGAAAGCAATGGAAAAACAACAAAAAGAAGAGAATAACCTTTTGCAGAAACCTTACCTGATACAATAGCCCTGATTCAGACAGAGCAAGAATTGTCTGATTGACAATAAAAACAGAAACTGCATATCCTGCAGATATTGGTAAATCATGGGGTGCAATCACCCACTGCAGTTCATTCCAGAACCTCTCATATATCGAGCCGCTTTGACCAGTAATCCAAATGGATGTTTCAGACATTTTTGTCAAAGAAATTCTCTTTCTGACAGGCAGAAATTCATAAGAACTTTTCTCCTGTCCTCCTCCTTCATCTTCCTTCTTTCCTAGGATGTCCCTTTGTTCCAGTTCTCCTTCTCTATGATGATCGTCAGTCTTGTTTCTTGATTCTTGAATTGAATTCACTGCTGTACAGTTATCATTGATGCAAGAAACCAGTTTATAAGGCAGCTCCACCTCGACCCAAGTGTTTGATTGCTCATTAAACTCCCAGAATCTTTTGTTCTTTTGATCAAATTTTTGATCTGCTTGTCTTAAATATTGTTGCATATAGCAAGAATCACAATCAGAGACAATAGTTTTGCTTAAAGATAGAACCATACAGAGCAAGAATATTGGAGAGATGATAGACATTGGTGTGCTTGAATAAGAGGCACGGATGAAATCATGGACGACTTTTGTTTTTGTGCAATTCTATGTGAGTCCCATATGGGCCAGAGCAGAAAAGATTACACTTGAAAACAATATAAAGGACAATCCAAGTACATAACTGGAATTAGGCAGAAATCTGCTACTGACCCTTCCAAGGGGAAAGAAATCCAGACAGATTGGAGAGAGAGAGAGAGAGAGAGAGAGAGAGGGGCTGAGGTGGTCCAAGGACAGTTAATGGCTGGTACAGGTTTTTTTATTACAACTACTTTTGAAAATCAACTGATGCCCTTTTGTTTTGTCAACTTTCATGGTAATAAATAATAATGGAAGTGAGACTATAGATGGGGTAGATTAACTGCAGTTAAAAGTGGGATTATGAAATATGTGATTTGTTCCATACTTTTAAGGAGGTCCAAATACTTTTTCTCACCTAATTCTGATGACTCTTTGTGGCCACCTTTAATCTGCTTTAGTTTGGATGCATGGGAAGGGTAAATTGGGAAGAATTATTCCCCTCATTTTAGGTAAAGTTCCTCTGATAGAAACTGGAAACCAACACAATTGGGTATCAAGAATTAGATTCACTTCATCCAATGACCCCACTCGAGATGATATTCCTTAAATCAATGTGACAGAACAATATAATGGGAGGTGCAAATATGTAATTTCATTAGTTTGTGGTTCTAACTTCATTATTCAAAAGAGGTTTTTGTGTTTTTTGTCAGTCCAATTCAACTACGTCTTTAGGTTTGAATCACTTTGCAGGGAATGACAATTATGATAAGATATAACACTGTTTTCTCTATAAAGTCATCTGGTGAATACAACTTGGCATGACCACTAGTATGGGGTTTCTTTTAAATCACATCCATCAACATCTACGCCATGATTTTTTAATGATACTAATTATTAAGCCGTGGATTATATCGATCAAGACGTGTAAATATTAATATTTATTTATATAATACTTGAAAAATCTTAATATTTAATTCTATAGAATATAATATAATTTTTAGTGTAAATGAAACATAATAATTTTTCACATGAATATGATTTATATATCAACAGATTAAATACAAGGCGTTATTTCATTTATATACAAAAGTTAAAAGTCTAAGTGTTAAATCACTTTATAAATTCAATAAACAACTCATAATAAAAAAAAAAATCACTTCAATATTGAATTGATTCGAAAAATTAAGGAATTCAATATTGAAAAACAAACTTAGGTAGTGGAAGATAGAATTTTTTTACTTACCATAAAGTCAAAACTTCAATTATCTTAATTCATTAACATAAAAATTAAAATATTAGAAACTATATGATCATTATACATTCATGCATATTTAGGAAAAATAAAATAAAATTTAATATACCAATAGAATGATCATATAGAGGTGAAGAAAAAAGAAGATAAATGTTTTTATACCCTTAAATAGTGAATTATATGTTTAGATTATTTTATTACATGTATTTTTAGTGATTTTAGCTTAGGTTTAGGAATTTTCTCTAATTATGATTTAACCTAATAATAGATTAAACTATGAAATAAGATATACTTTATAGAATAATACAATATAATACTTGAAATTGAATTGTAATAAATTCTATATTTTAATACTTCATATATTAAAAGTTTATACATGCAAAATATATATATATATATATATACAGTGCAAGACATGTTAATTAAGTTGTCTTAATAAATACACCTATATATATGTACAAGAATATATATATATATACACTTGCATGTGTATGTATTCATTCAAAATTATATATCAAAACATAACTATTAGATAATATAATAAGGAGTGATAGGAATTATATATTGATAAAGGGAGTTATAAAATTATTATAAAAGTTATATATATGTTAATATATATATATATATATACGTTGAGTATTTATTAAAATTACACATGTAGTAATTAAAAATGAATTGATATAGTTTTCATATTAATACTAAAATAAATATTGATAGAATATCATATATGAGAATATGATGACATAGCAAAAATAGATATAATCAATTTATCCACGCCACTGTCATATAAAAAAAAATTAAATGAGAACTCACTTTTTTCCTAAATTGTCCTTGTTCATAAACATAAAACTTAAAAATATTAGAGAAGTAATATAAACATTATAAAATACATGTATTTTCAAGAAAAATAAATTTTAACTCAAAAAGAGAATGAATTTATAGAGGTGGAGAAGAAAAAAGAGACAGAAATTGTTATATTTTTAAATGATAAATTATATGTTTAAATTATTCTTTTTTAAAATATTGTTAGGAAATTTTAGCTTATGCAAGATATGCCAATTAAATTGTATTAATAAATAGACTTATATATGTCTAGTTATTTACACACACATATATATGTATAAATATATACATGTGTTTGTGTGTATTTACCATAATTATTTAAAAAAATAAGTTTTAGAATTAAAAAATTAATATTAGAAGAAACTATAAGACAATACAATATGGAGTACAAAAGTTATATATTAAGATAAGGATTGATACAATAATTAGTACAAAATTTATATATTTTATGTATTGAGTATTTATAAAAATTAGATGTGGACTAAAAAGAGGAGATAATATAGTTTTTTTACATTAATATTAAAACAAATATTAGTAGAAAATTATATATGGAGATATAATAACATAGCAAAAAAGGAATAAAATTAACTTTTCCCAGTTACTGCCACATAAAAAAGATATTTAAAATAGGATTAAATATTATTTTATTTTATATATATTAGATTGTAATAAACTTATATTATTATAATATTTTATATATGAACATTATGCACTATGGGCTTGTTCGCTTGGGCAATATAAGATTAGGTAAGATTTACATACTAATGATACATAAATTAGAAATGATATCCCATACTATATAAACTATTATTTGCTTTGATTCTAGAAATTGGTGACATCTCATACTTTATGATATATAATGTTGGGTTGGCAAAATTACTCAATATGATTACATTATATAATATCCAAAATGTCCTAACTTCTAAGAAGGTAAATTTTCAAAATGACTTTTTCATTATATTGTGATTAAGGTTTTTCATATGAGGGGTGAGAATGGCTTTTTCATTTCTTATCATATCAGTGGCTTATTTGTTTCACATGATAAGGCATGATAAATACATTTTCAAGTCTTATCTTTTATTTGCTTCACATTTTTATAGCTTATGATAGCTTTGCGGCCCGATATAGTATCATGAGTCAACCTGATTTATGGATCAAGTCATTTTCCATTCTTTTAAATACATTATGATAAGGAATGAAAAAAGTCATTCTTACCTCTCATATGAAAATCCTAACCTCAACACCGTCGGCAAATTCTGTAGCCATATTTTAGAAATTTACCTGATTAGAAATTAGGATATTTTGGACATTATAACACATTGAACAATTTTGTCAACCAAACATTATATAATGTTAAGTGTAAGATGTTACCAATTTTTAAAATCAAAGCAAACGATAAATTATGTGGTATTAGATACTATTTCTAACTTGTGTATCATTAATATATAAATCTTGCCTAATCCTATATGCCCAAGCAAACAAGCCCCAGATTTAAAAAGATGAAAAATGGATCAGGTCATCATGGCCTGATCCATAAATTAGCTTGGCCCATGATACTATATCGGGCCACAAAAATATCATGGGCCATAAAAATATGAAGCAAATAAAAAATAAGGTTTGAAAATGTATATATCATATATTATCATGTGAAACAAATAAGCCTTATATATATTATGCAAGACATGTTAATTAAATTTCATTGACAAATACATCTATTTTATCCATGGTAATATATACTTGCATATAATATATATATATATATGTGCGCATGCATGTGTGATTCATGATTATATTAAAATGTCAAATTTGAGATTACAAATGAAAAACATTAGAATTAATTATTAAACAATACAATGAAGAAGTTACAAAAATTATATATAAATATTGGGAGCTATAAAAATTAATATAGAAAGTTATATATTATATGGAAATATGTTGATGAGAAGAGAAAATAAATATGAAAATATGTGAATACATATCATAAGGAGTTACATGTATTATATATGAAATTGTTTGACACAGTAAAAATGAACAAAATTAAGTTATCCACATCATTGCCACATAATAAAGATATTTAAAATAGGTTTGAACATTATTTTACTCTCTCTCTCTCTCTCTCTCTCTCTCTCTATATATATATATATATATATATATTAGATTAGTCATTTCTTTTTTCTTTTTCATTTATTGAACACAAAATAGAGAAAGACGATGAATATAGAAATGCTCAAAGTTCTTGATCTTTCTTTGTGAAATGTATGATTTTATGATGAATTTATTGTATGATGATATATTTTATTAAATAATTTTAAATAAAATAGGGTGTTGCACCTAATTTATTTAATAATTTAATTGCATTTAAACCTTGTAATAAATTTTTTTAATATTTTAACTATAATATATGATTATTTATATAGTGGGTTACCATCTTTTTTTTTTGTAGTAGATAAAACGTATGACTACATTATAAGATTATTTTTGAGATAAAATTATTTTTGTAGCATGGTTAAATCAATGAATGGAACTATACTAAAACTAAAGGGCTGGTTGGTTGTCTTTTCAATAGACATATTTTCAATTTTTACTATTTGGAAAACTAAAATCCGTTTGCTTACATGCTTATTATTAGATATATTATTATTTTCACTCTCAAGTCTACCTACACCTATTTTTCCATCTTATTATTATACCAAACAAAATCGAATCGAATCTAACGTAACGTGAAATACCACTCATTACTTCAAAACAATTAAAATAATATATTTCTTTTTAAATAATATAACTTTTTTGGCAGAAATAAAAATTAAAAAATAAAAAAGTAAATTCTTATCCATATATCTGTCGTACTCAATATTTTAAAATAAATTATACAAATATATTTTTATTTTTAAATAAAAACTAATAACCAATTTTTCACACTTGATAAATGTTGAAAATTGAAAATAGAAATAAAAACATAACCAAACACCTACCAAGCGCTAAAATTGTAATGTGATTATTAAATCTGAATGAAAATAAAGGAGGAGATGGAACAGAATGATAAGCAGACAAGCTTCTGAATTGCTTGTTGATCCGGGGAATCTTGGGCAACCACATCCATTTAGAAAGATGGAATCTTGAATTAATAATAGAACATGTGGTTCAAAAGATTCCATTTTTTTTTATATTGTATTTTGATTTTATTTATTTATGGGTGCATGGAACAGGTTGGGAGATGAATTGACTCTTTGCACGCTAGTTGTATTTTTTCTTATTTGATTGATTTGATTGAGAGTGAGATTTTTGTATTTAACAGCTGCACTTTGATTTGTTTTGTAACCTTTGGTTATATTTTTTATCTGATTTTATTACTTATTTATTATGTATTCTGTGAAAATGAATTATTAAAAAATATAAAAATTATTTTTTAATATATTTATTTATATTTTGAAGAAGACATTTTGTATTATAATAGTTAAATCAATATTTTTTTTATTTGATTTTTAAAATGAAAATGAAATGAAGTGATTTTATTAATATTAAAATAATAATATATAATATATATAATATGTATGTATTTTAAAAAATGTACATTTTGAAGAAAAAATAAAGTTATGTTTCGGTATGTTTTTCAAGAACAAAATTGTTCTTGGAAAACATAACCAAACAAAGTCTTTGTTAATTGGGTTGTGGGGTGGTTAATTATTAACTAGCATCGTAGATGTGTTTAGGTTAAACAAATTTAAGAATAGCCAATTCGGGTTAAGTACTTATATTTGTGACAAAGGACATTTTATGTATAAAGGTTGAGTTTCAATAATTTATGCAAGCATGAAATTTTAAATTCGTGTAAGAAATTTTATTCAGAATGCGACCATAGATAATTTTATGAAAGTAATAAAATGTGAAAGGACATTGTTATTTGCACTTAAAAGTTTGTTATTGGTACTTCAATTGATTTTGCCCATATGAATTGGTTATTATATCTCTTTATTTTCAAAATATCATTTAATTAAAATTGCTGGACAATTACGTCCTTAGTGTACTAGCCTTGATTCATTATATTCCAAATTTGATAAAGCACATAAAAATGAACATATTATCTCATTTATATATTCAATAATCTAACTAAAGACATAGCTATGAACGTCAATAGGAAAATGATAGCATTACTAAAAATAGTATATTTTCGCATCCCAAATGTGGGTTTTGTTTTAATTTATAAATGTTGTTGTGCAAAGTTATTTCAATTAAAAAAGTGAAATAAAAGAAGAAAAAACCACTGCACCTTGTTATTTAGATCTGACAAAAAATCATCCATACCGTAGATACCCAAAAAAATATGAATAATAGGCCTCATTTTCTCCACCTAATAAAATGTGGATAATTTTATTCACCGCCTAATTACCCACCACTTTTTGACCCAATCTGCGGGCACCCACGGGTAATCCGTGAACAACTATATATATATATGTGTGTGTGTATTAATTTTTTTTTATTTCTTACAAATAATTTGGAGGATGTAACATATTTTTCTATGGTAACAACAATGTTCAAGTGGTATTTAAATTTTTAGTCTAAAATTTTTTTGACACATAATGGAATTTAAATTTGAACTTTGAATTGTAATGAGCTTATTTATTTTTGAATTAGAGTATTTCGCCAAAATATTTTGGCCAAATGGCTTTTGGAAGTACAGTTGGGGAGTATAATGGTTGTTTGTTTTGGATGGTAGGTAAAAAATAAATTGAAAAAAAATTATTTGTTTGTTTGTTTTTTGGAAGAGGACAAAATGTCATATCAATAATTTTTTTTATTGGATTAATAGAACAAAATTGACATTTTAACACTATTTATGTATGTATATGTATAGATTGGGCAGGAGGACCAAAAATGAGAGAGCTAAATATTGGAAAATGGGTAAAAAATGAATTGGGAGAGTAATTTGGGCTTTTTTTGGTGTAGTTTGAATAATAGGATTGAAAAATGTAATAGGTTGTTTGTTTGTATCTTAGGAGTTAGAAAATATTTTAACGATTTGCAAACAAACAAGCCCTAAATAATCTTAACAAGGTTGTGGTTTTTTTATATAGTCATTCCATTTATTTTTGTAGTGCAACTTAAGAGTGCAAATAAGTCTAGTTTGAATTTATCTTTGAAAAGTATTAAATTCGAGCTTGAATTAAAAATTATTTAAGTGATTTGTGCTTGATGATTCTGTAAAATTAAATTCAAGATCGATCTCGAATCAAGAATATCAAGCTCAAACTTGAATTTTAATTCACATTAAAATTTAAAATTGATTAAAATTATTTTTTTATTGTCTTTAAATATATTATTGTCTTTGATTCTTTATCATTCTTGACATCATTGTTGTTATACATATCTCATCGACTATGGTTTCCAATTAGGGCTTGTTTGCTTCACATAATTATATATGATAAATGTATAATCCATTATAATTAAGTATTTGGTTGCTATAATTAAAGCCTCTGATTAATAAAAAGTGCAGTATCTTATCGTAAAGTGTAGGAATTATGTATCGCACTCTCTTGGTGTGATTAATAATCTTGAGATTAGAAACATTGAGATTAACATATAAGATGATGAAATTATTCCTACTATTTCTTGTGTATTAGGGTTATATATATACTTATAAATTTTTATATATAGAAAGGCATATGAATATTTAAATATATGACTTAATTAATGAATATTTATATATTACAAAGACTTGATTTATATAACTAAGTTCTTAAGAAAATACTAAATTATTAGCACAAATCAAACTTATTTTTATATGATCTTTTTATACAATATTTATCAAGCTCGAACTTAAATTTTTATTCTCTTCAAAATTTAAAATTGATTAAAATTATTTTTTTTAATTTTCTTTAAATATATTATTGTTTCTGATTCTTTATCATTCTTTACATCATTGTTGTTATATATATCTCTCGATGACTGCAGTGTCCAATTAGAAAACAAAGTCTTCACATTAGAAAATCATTGCAGTTTTTTACACTTAGTTCCATATTTCCACATAAAGCTCGTGCTTTTTTTTTTTTTTATATTTGACTGTGTTGATATAATTTCCTTTCGAAAGTCATAAAATGTGTTCTAAATTAATTAGATGTCTACCAAATTATCCAATAATACACTTAATGCTTTAGGGATGGATATCTCAACATCAAATATAATAATCAAAATTTCAAAATCATCAAGATAAACATTATCCATACATTTTTTCCCCTATAAATTCAGCACAGAACATCAGTTTTCATACTTATTTTCTTCTCCAACATCACAAATGGCTTCTAAAAGTTGTTTTCTTTTGTGTTTAACTGCAGTAATTTTCTTGTTGCATTTCACTACTGCAAGAATCCCACCTGCAATATGGGTTATCAATGGTTCACTGCTACGCAAAACTACACTTATGTTTGTAATCCAGCAAGGTTTTCAAACCTTGGACTGGACATGAAACAATTCACATAGTGTGATCGCTCCCTCTCATATGAGGAACGGGTCAAAGATTTGATAGATAGAATGACAATTACTGAAAAGGGGGAGCAAATCGGAGACAATGCATATGGGTTCCCAAGAATTGGGCTCCCCAAGTATGGCTGGTGGTCTGAGGCCTTGCATGGCATCTCCAACGTCAGCTGAGGTGCCACCTTCTTTGGTCCTGATGTGCCTGGTGCTACAAGCTTTCCAACTGTTATTCTTACAAGTGCTAGTTTCAACCAGACATTATGGAAAACAATCGGCCAGGTAAACTTAGTATCCATAATTGGGATTTTTAAGATAGAATGGTTAGGCCAGCTGATTAATACTTTATTTTTCTTGATTTTTTTCAGGCTGTCTCCACAGAAGCTAGAGCCATGTGCAATTTAGGTCATGCTGGACTGTCATATTGGAGCAGAAACATCAATGTTGTAAGGATCCCAGGTGGGAGAGAACCCTTGAGACACCAGGGGAAGACCCTTATGTTGTTGGAGAATATGCAGTGAACTATGTTAGAGGGTTGCAAGATATTGAGGGACTGAGCATACCACTGATCTCAACTCTAGGCCTCTCAAGGTGGCTTCATGTTGCAAGCACTATGCAGCTTACGACTTCGATAACTGGCTTGGAATCGAGCACTACAGTTTTGATGCCTGAGTGAAAATTTAAAATTTTTTTGATGAATTTCAAATATTGAGTTGCATCTTTTTTGATGTTTTTTGTTTTGTTTTTGTTTAAGGTAACCGAGCAAGACATGCAAGAGACGTTCCTTAAAGCCGTTTGAAATGTGCGTGAAAGAGGGCGATGTGACCAGCGTTATGTGCTCTTACAACAAAGTTAATGGCATTCCTACTTGTGCTGATCCAAAGCTACTGAAAGATACAGTTAGAGGAGAGTGGAATCTTCACGTGTACTAAATTTGTTAATATTGCAAAGTTCTAATGTTGTAATGTGATAAAACCTTTTAAGGCTAATTAAACTTATTCATGTTCAAATTCATTGTGGATTTCAGATATATTGTTTCAGATTGTGATTCGATTGAAGCGATGCTCCACGGTCACAAATGGCTCAAGGATGAGCCCGAAGATGCTGTAGCCCAAGCTCTAAAAGCAGGCCAGTTTTACATCGCTTATCTTATGTTTCTCCCCATACATATATTGGTGAAGTGCAACTTGTGATTTATTTTTTCTTTTATATGTTTATAAAGCAGGCATGGACTTGGATTGTGGAGATTATTATACAAGGTTTGGTGAAAGCTCAGTTAGCGTGGGCAAAGTGAAAGAGGCAGAAATGGGCAGGGCCCTGAAAAACCTCTACACTCTGCTCATGAGGCTTGGATTTTTTGATGGCAGCCCTCAATTTGAAAGCCTTGGCAAATGTGATATATGTTCTGATGAGCACATAGAATTAGCAGCACGACAAGGAATTGTTCTTCTCAAGAATACCGATCAGACGTTGCCTTTGAGCCCAGAGAACATCACGACCATAGCAGTTATTGGGCCACATTCTAATGCCACCGATGCCATGATAGGAAATTATGCAGGTTGGCAGAATCAATTGTACAAATTTAACAAACAGAACTTAGAATCTTGATATGTAGTTCATTGGCTTGTTGCAAAAACATTGTTTTGATCAAAATTCTGTTTCAGGTGTCCCATGCCAGTTCACATCTCCAGTTGATGACTTTTCAAAATTCAAACAAGTGGTATATGAGAAGGGCTGTCAAGATGTAAAGTGCAAAGAGGAGAGCTTAATATATCCAGCAGTACAAGCTGCAAAGAATGCAGATGCCACTGTTCTGGTCGTTGGCTTGGATTTAGGCGTGGAGGCTGAAAGCATGGACGGGACAGATTTGCTACTTCCGGGTTACCAAACTCAACTGATCAATCAAGTTGCAGTAGTGTCCAAAGGCCCTGTTATTCTTGTAGTCATGTCCGCTGGAGGTGTCGACATTTCTTTTGCCAGGGATCATCCGAATATCAAAGCAATCCTCTGGGCTGGATATCCTGGAGAGGAAGGTGGCCATGCCATTGTAGAAGTTGTCTTTGGGCTATACAATCCTGGTACCTTATACTCTTACATTGCTTTCTTATATTTGATTGGAAACTTTGAGGTTGTGTATTTGACATAGGTGAAAATGAATGGTTTCTGTTTTACATAGGTGGAAGGTTGCCTTTGACATAGCATGAGAATAGCTACACTGATATGCTACCAATGACATCCATGCCATTGAAGCCAATTGACAGCTTGGGGTACCCCGGATGAACATTCAAGTTCTTCAATGGCTCCACAGTTTATCCATTTGGGTACGGTCTTAGCTACATCAACTTGTCTACAACCTTGTTTCTTCCACAAAATCATTGAACGTAGGTTTGAACAAGTTCCAACATTGTCGGGATGTGAACTATAAAGAAGATTCATACAAGCCCGAGTGCCCCGCAATCTTGATAGATGATTTGGACTCATGTGATGATCAAAACATCGAGTTAGGTGAAGAATGTAGGTCAAATAGGTGGGAATAAAGTTGTGATGGTGTGTTGGTTGGCCCCAAGTGGAATTGCTGAGGCTCCTATCTAGCAGTTGATAGCATTTAAGAGAGTTTTTGTGTTAGCAAACCAAAGCGAAACGGTTCAATTTGAGTTGAATGCTTACAAGAGTCTGGCTCTTGGATTGCAAGGGTTACAAATTATTAACTTCTGGTGCAAGGAAGCTGGTTATTGGAGATGGTTTGCTCACAATTCCAATTGGAATCAATTTTCAGCGTTGATTAGTGGTAGTGTAAGTAGCTTAATTTGGTAATTATGTTTAGATGGTGTTAATTCTGTTTAGTTGCTTTAGGCTTTTGTTTTTCAATTGAATTTTGAATTTGCTTTTCTGTTGAAGTTGTTAATAAAATAAGTTTTAGAGTGCTCTATAGCATAGTTCAAATTCATCTATTTTGATGCCATTTTCAAACTTTGCATCTGTTAATTTCTTCTTTATGTCCACAATAACAACCAATGTGATTTTTTCTCCATTTATTTATCTTAGATTTAATGTTAGCCTAGGCTTACATTAGACTTTTAATATGATAAAAATTACAAGTGGAACTAATCAAATAATAAAAATATATATCAACGGACTTTAAACTTGGCTTGATACAAAAAAATTATTAATTTAATACACAAATTGCTAAGGAAAAGCAATAAAGGCTCATTGTGTAAAAATAAATTTTAAATTAAAGTGATAGATGTGAAATTATTGTCATGTTTATGATAAATTAGCATAATGTAACAATGTTTAAACATGAAATTAAATATAACACATGAAAGTAAAACGGTGATAATTTCAATATCTACTACCTTTAGATAGTATTTTGAACTACTAATGAAATTGTAATTAATTAATATACTACATTTCGAATATGATGATACATTGATGATGAGAAAGTTAAAAGCAATATTCCAACTCAATATCAAATAAATTAGTCTTTGCCGTTACAATTTAACTTAAAACTTTTTTCTTTTTGTTATTAGGTTAAAAAACTAGCAATGATAGTTCTATAATAATTATATATATGCATTGTACGTGCACTTTTATAATAAAGACAAAAGACCAAAAATATATATAATTATACTGTAAGGGCTAATTTGGTTCGATTTTAAAGTTATCTCATAATTATTTATCATGTGATAATTTGTATGATTATTTATCATTGTGCTATAGTTTGGTTTGCATGATTATTTTTATGTGGATCCACATGATTGTTAGTTGTGATGTTTGATTCAACACTAAAGCGTCTTGATTATATCTATCAAATTATCTTTTTATCCCTTACTCAAATATAAAAATTCCCTTATTTGTCTTCCTCTATAATAATAATAATAATAATAATAATAATAATAATAATAATAATTATTATTATTATTATTATTATTATTATTATTATTATTATTAAAATAGTTGATTCCATAATTTAAAGGCAAATATATAATTTCAAGACAATGAGCAAACTGATGGATAAATACACTAATGGGATGGCAGGTTAATTTATCATTTATCTTACACATATAAATGCGGGCTTGATGTGTTAATTTGGGCTTGAATATTTATTATCATTTCAACTCAATAAACGATAAAGTGGGATAAAAATATTGTATCCCACCTTATCATACCATTCAAATTAGCCCTAATTAACTAGCCCTAACACTATAGACTATTGGTAACAAATGGTACCCACGACAACAATCTAAACATGTTATTTTGTAATACATTTCCTTGAATAAAACACATGAAAATAGTCTACAAGTATAATGCAACCATGGAAGCCACATCGTGACTTGATTAATCAAAGAGGTTAACATGTGCGCTACTATTAATAAGCAAGTGTTGGATTGGGTAGTACCTCAAAAATATTTTATACGATGTTTGGAAGCTTTAAGGATGTTATATAATTTTTCAGAAAAAAATTTTAGGAGCTCTTAAAATAATATGATGTGGTTTTATAAATTCTTGTAAAAGAAGTAAAAAGTTCATGGCTTACTTTTAAAATTTTGACAAATTATTATATTTTAATCATGTTAGTTATAAAATTACCAATTATTAATATCTTATAAGTTTTAACATCTAATTTTATTTAAATATTTTAAAAACTTATTTTTAAGATAAAATTTGAAATCTGACATTTTTTAAAAATATCTTATAAGACACATGAATTTATGAAAGTTAGTCAAATATTCTGTAAATTAATCTAGCTAGTTAGTATATTTTTTTTCCCTATCAAATGCTTATTAATTCCCCCTATGCAAATTACACATCAGATCCAATCAAACGATCACAAAGTCTTCAACAATTGCAGTGATGAATAGAATTTGTCTGCGGCCTTTTCTTTTGAAATTCAAAACCCTCAAAAAGGACACTTTTGAGATAAATCATGGGGAATGACAAAGGTCACATGATATGACAACAATTGCAATATATACCAATATTAGCACAAGGAAATAGTATGCTTTGATAATATTTAAAGTCATAATTTTATGATTATTGTAATTATATATGAAGTGATGGCGTTTTTTATTTTATCACAATAATTAGTGTTACAAATTTAAAAATAACATATATTATGTATAAGTTATCACTGTTTACAATTTAAAAATGTATGTGTTGTGACAAGAAATATTGCAGAATAATTTTAATTAACAATATTTGATGTTGCTATATATGTTTGTAATTGTGATCACCGTTTAAAGAATTCTTGTTACTTTTATTTTCTTGATTAATTTGCTGAGGACAAAGAAGAGGGAAGCATAAAATATCAAAAAATAAAGCAAACTATTATTATTTGAAGTGAGAAAAATATTATTGTAGCATAACAAAAAATATTATCACTTTAATATTGACAGTGTTGACTTTTATTTTAATAGACTCTCAATCATTCGTTTGCCTTTGCAACCTTCATTCCATGTCTTTTTATTACTCAATCGTTCTTTACTAGAATGTCCCGAATAGAATTCTATTTTGTAAAATAATATTTTTTTATGGCCAAAAGTACCTTTTCATTTATAAAAATGGTTTTGCATGACAAGCTCTCAACTACTACTGCTTCATCAGATAATTGCAATAAAAATAAATAAAATAAAAGGACTAGTGCATCCTTTTTGACTCTGTACAAAAAAATTAAAAAAAAATGACTCGGCAACAATGTAATTGATCTTGAATAGGAAGAAATTTATAACTAAACTTGTGGCAAACCAAGACTCGTGAGAAGAAATTCACATTCATTTTGGTTAGATCAATTTGCGAATTGCAAAAATATGATCATAACCATAATTAATTGACAATGTATGATCGAAATTTAGAGTAATAGAAAATTAAAACCAAATTAAACTTCTTAAAAAGGTGAAAAAAAGGGATATGAGTAGTTGAAAAATACAATTAGGACTAGTGATTGCTTGTGTGGGATATGCGTGGAACGCTAGCACAAGCACCATACAAGTACACTTAAGCAATCACCGACACTAATTGTACTTTCTGGTGACCCGTATTCTATTTTTTCAATTTTTTAAGAGTTCTCATCCTTCACTCCTAGTTTTGTATCACCACAAATTTCAATTATACATTATGAATTGGCCATAATCTTAGTCCTATTTTTATAATTTACCCACTAAGTTCAGATAATACGCTAATTGTTAACGATTTCTGCACTAGTTGATTTTGTATCATGTCCAGAATCACAAAGTGTAGGAATACACTAATCTATATCTATATTATTAGTTTTGTACTATTCTTAGTCGGTGTGCTATTCGATAATTTGAAAGATGAACGCAATTTAGAAGTTGGGAATAAAAATACATAGATAGAGGACAATATTATAAAATTTTCAGCCTTATAAATATTAACTTTTATCTTAATGATTTTGAAATTCTGATAGATATATCAAAACTTTTTTTTTTTGTAGTGAACACTATAAATGAGGAATTTTTATCTTTTCAACAAATTAATATTTTCCTATTCTCAAATCAAATAAATTGAAATATAAAATACACACAATGTACATAAAATACACAAAAGAGCCTATTCAAACTCAAACACGAGACCTCCCACATAAAAAGAAAGACTGATGCCACTAGATTACATACCACTGAATATAAATATATTGAAATTGAAGATAAGTATCTTTATAAATTAGATCCCAAATAACACGATATATTCAAAACAAATAAAAAAAATCAATGCATCCATGATCTTACAAACAGCTTTAATTTCAGTTATTTAAGTAACTCGTATAGATGTAACTGTTGTTATGCCAGATTAAATTGATTACATTAATTGAAAATATAATTCATATACATAATTTTGTTTAATGTAAAAGTAAAGTTAGTTCATGATATGTTTGATTAAATAGATAAAGAGTACAAAACTCAGGACCTTTTCCATTAAATCATAATGCATGAATACATCAATAAAGATAATGAAAATTCATATATGTCATAATATCTTCACATGCACCATGTAAACTACAGAAACAACAATAACTTAAATAGAACAATAGAAAACACAATGTTTAAAAAATTAAAAAAAATGATGAAAAATATTAAGAATATAAGAACCTATTGCACAATAAAAAATCAACTCAAACAAAAAATAAAAATTGTATTATATTATTTAAAATTTAAATTTTATATAAAATAAAAATTAATTTTAGACATAATAAAAAGAATATGTACAAATATCACTATTTGTTTGTTTGTTTGTTTGTTTTTTGGTCCCACAAATTATTCTTCTTTGGATGGTTTAAATTTAACAACAAAAATAAAAGGAAAAAGTATTGAGATCTCAGTTTATAGTGCACTAACTTTGATTCATCAAAATGTTGTTGATTATAAAAATTTTAAAAAGTCATGATTTTCACTTATCAATTTTAAAAGGAGAAAAAAATGATTTTTACACATCAATTTTAAAAAAATTATGATTTTCAATTGTCAATTTTCCAAGTTTTATATATCCACTAATTTTTTTTCATCATATTAACCACTTAATTAATTGCATTTTTCAGTTGAAGAAAATTTCAGACTTTATAATTATTTATTCTTTTCTTGTTTGAATAATGAGTTCACTCAAAAATTTTAGTGTGAAAATTTTAGTAATAACTAAATAATTGTAAAAATCGTCATTGAGTCATAATCTTGTATCACAATTTTAGTGTGAAGTAAGGTATAAATCTAGATTGAAGTTAAACCTACGATAAACATGTAAAGGAAAAATAGATGCAAAGTTTAAAATAGCATGAATATAGATGAATTTGCACTCCAAAAAACTTTATTAGCAACTTCAATGGAAAATCAAATTCAAAATTCAAAATTCAACTGCAAATCAAAAACCTACAACAAACTAAATAGAATTAACACCACCTAAACATAATTACCAATGCGACACACTACTCCTAGCAATCAAAGCTACTGAAAATTAATTCCAATGGAATTGTAACTAAACCGTCTCCAACGACTATGTTGCCTCCACCAGAAAGCAATAATTTGTAACCCTTATAATCCACGAGGCTCATACTCTTGCAAGCATTCAACTCAAATTGAATCATTTGGCTTTGGTTTGCCAATACAAAAACTCTCTTAAATGCAATCAATTGCTTAATAGGAGCCTACATGATTCCACTTGGGGCTAACCAATATACTATCACAACTTCACACTCATTTATTTGACCAATATTTTTCACCTCGATCTCTAACTTGATATTAGTATCCTCACATGACTCCAAGTCATCCATCAAGATTGCGGGACAATCGGGCTTGTATGAACTATTTATATTTTATTGATATTTTTTCTTTTAACTAGATTTTTCCAGTTTAGTACTTTTAGTAGCTAATTATAGGATATCCAATCGAATCAAAATACAAATTTGACACTTGGATTCAAATTCAAATAATGTTGAATTGATTTGAATTCAATATATTGACAACCCTAATAGTATATTTTTTGTTCTCTCTTTTGCCCCAATTAGCGATAGAAATAAAATATTTAAATATTATAATTAATTAATTTTGATAAAAAAAATTAAGAGAAAAGAAAATTACAGCATTTTAATCTTAAATTAATGTTTTCAACAACGATAGTTTTTCAAATACAGAATAGATTGAATCATTAACACAGGGTTTCTTTTATATTTGCTTGAGATACAACAAATAAGGGTTTTTTTCTCTTATTTATTCTTTTGACCTTCTTAGATGAATGGTAGAGACTAAAAAATCTAACAATTATAAGAGATTTTCTAAAACTCTCAAAAAATATCTTGCAATTTCCCAGCTTTTTTTACAACTTTTTGAATTGCTCTTGTACAATTTGTACATTTTCTAAAACATTCTAAATTCAAAATGTAATTACTAAACAAGTTGAGTTGAACAAAATATTTGCATGTTCGATTTTAATCTTTTTATGGAACATAAATTTTTACTTAAATTTGATTTAGTTATTAAATAAATTGACTTTGAATCGACTCTATCTTTGTCAAACTCTAGTGATATGATCTTTTTATGTGTGCTTAATCATTGTTTAAGTAATCAAATTAACTCCAAATAAAAATTTTATCTATTAAAATATAGTAACAAATACTAACTTATTTTTTTCCTTTTTAAATTAAATAACCAAAAATCATCTCTTATGGTAATATCGGAGCTAGTTTTACAAAAGCTTTTTTAGTTAAACAAAATCTATAAAAACCGTACTCCACAAATCCTATTTTGATTGAATTGATTTAATTGAAGCTAAACAATAAAAACCAAATTGATCCATAAAAAAAATTTGTATATCACCTAATAACTTCATAGAAGCATCCAAATTTATAAAATTTCCATTTTATTAACCTATATTTTGATAATTCATTTTCGAAGAAAACCACTAGCTATAACATTATTTATAATGTGCAATTGGAGGAAAAAATATCCATACTGTTGAAATGAGGTAGAAGAGGACCTCCATCAAATGCTTATCCAGTGAGTTAAAAGGAGGCAATGTCATATTTACTCTATCAATAAAGGAATGAGATTTGTCTTTCTCAATTCCTTTGGGTTGTTTTCTATTAATTTTAAATGATTCGAGATAATTTTTTTTTTTTAATCCATTAACAAAATTGGATGAGCTATAGGCTTGAACTAAAATCTATTCCATGATCATATCCGTACTATGTTGTTCATGAGCTGAACTCGTCGGGATTGGCATCGTAACAAAAGGAGGATGATATTAATCCAAAAACAAAAGGGCAAACAACCATAAGATCCCAAAGAAACTCTAATATAATCCAACAAGGTTCGAAAACTTAATAGAAAATGGCAAAGAAACAAGGTTCAAAACCTTGATACACCCACCAACTGGTAACGAACACTTGATAATTATAATTTCAATACAAACAAATAAAAACAACACTTGTTCCAATAATGGAAATACGTCGATGGTGATAATTAAATATTAATTTTGTCCCTATTTAGTTTGTAAAAATCATTAAGATAACAAAATAGAATATTTTCTCATCTAATATATAATTAGTGACAACTTTTGCATTGTTACTTACTATTTTGTCTCTAATTTATCTTTTTCTAATTGGTGTTCTTAACATGTATGCATATGCAAATTAGAATAAAAATAGAAATTGAGATGTATTTGAATGAACTGTTAGAAAGTAATGATTGGAATAAGTTATGAGATTGAAAAGTAGATTAATTTATATTTTTTTATGTTTAAAAAGATTTATTTTTTAAAAATATATGCATGTTTTTTATTAATTTGAAAATATAGTGGTTACTTTATGTCAAATCAAATTTGAATTTGATTAATGTGATACTAGGGTAATAAGATAGGTTTAAAAAGAATTTTAAGAAAAAAATATGTACTTTTTCTAAAAAGAGTTGTGAAAAAATGTTTGTTTCCAATTTATATTTCCAAATAAAAATGAAAACAAACAAGCCGTAAGAAACTTGAAATATTCCAAACTATTCATACTATAGTATAAATAAGTGTATTCCTAAATTTTGAACTAAAATGAAATTAACTAATGCAGAAATTATTCATAATAAGTGTATATATTATCTTAACTAATATTGCTTAAGTAACTGAAAATCTTTTCTTAACATCCTAGATAAATTGATATTTTATATTTGTTTTGAGTATATCTTGTTAGTTGAAATTTGATTTATACAAAAGATAGATATATCAAGTATTAGAATTTCAAAATGATTAAGATAAAGGTAATTTGTACAACGAAATAATTAAGGTAGCTTGAATTTTCATTATTTTGTATTCTATTCATATATTTTACTCTCAAGCTCCAAATTGTGTCTCAAAATATTCTATATCTATCAAAATTATTGAATAATGAACTAAATGCTTTAGAAATATTTTACGTTGTTTTACTTTTGCCTCCATATAAAAGATTAAGATATATCCCAACTATTTGTACTTTTATTACGGTATGGAGTTGTATATTCCTAGATTTTGTAATTCTAAACTTAAATGAAATTAACTAATGCATAAATCATTAATAATTTGTATGTTTATCTAAATTTAGATATTTTTTAGATAACTGAAAAACTTTCTATAAAATTCTAGATAAATTAAATTTTGATATTTGTTCAAAATATATTATTTTATTAAAAATCCTATTTATAGGGATAGAAATCTCAACATCTCATAAAAGAATCAAAAATTAAAAATCATCAAGATAAACATTATCCATACTTTTTGATGAATTATACATTAATTCATGAATATGAATTGTTTCTTAGATGTTTTTATACCTCTCTCTCTCTCTCTCGCTCTCTCTCTCTCTCTCTCTCTCTCTCTCTCTCTCACACACACACACACATAATGTTGCTAATTTACCTTGTTAATCATCCTATTGAGTAAGGTTTTGTCAAAATATTTTGGTAAAATAATTTTTGGAAATAGGGTTGGGGAATATAATGGTTGTTTGTTTATATTTTGAGTAGTAAGTAGAAAATAAATTGGGAGAAAATTATTTATTTATTTTTGTTTTGAAAGGGGACGAAATTTTATTTTGGATATCAATATCAATAACTTTTTTATTGGGTTGGTAGGATAAAATTAAAATTTTAAAATTATTTATGTATGTGTATATATAGATTGGGTAGCGGGAGACAAAAAAAAAGAGTTAAATATTGGGGAATGGGTAGAAAATGAATTGGGAGGGTAATTTGGGCTTTTTTGGGTTTATTTTGGATAATGGAATTGGAGAATGTGATAGGTTGTTTGTTGGTAATTTGCGAGTTAAAAAATATTTTAACAATTTACAAATAAACAAGTCCAATATAACTTAAAATCGATACATGTTTAAATATTTATGTTGTACCTTTCAAACTAAAATACTTGACATACTTTAAGGACAACTTTTGCTGGATTTTAAGTTTATCTCTTGATAAATTATCTCATGATTAGTTATTTGATTATTAATTATTGTAGTGTTGTTTGATTTGTATGATTGTTTGTAAACATACCCAAATGATTGTTATTTGGTTGGAGATATAATAATTCTTGTCATTTGATTGTTTCATGAAATGATCGTACTATCTTTTAGCTTAAAAAAAGACAAGCAACACACACACACACACACA